>JAODVP010021505.1:0-16265 GCA_025400035.1 Tetradonia laticeps
CGGTCATTAAATTGAAAAATTCTTGGCCGGGGGTGGTCGCAGTACTCCTCCTGCAGGGGAGTTAGCACAATGGGCCCATTCTGACGTGGCCCAAGTGCTGCCAGATAGTCGACTGGCCTCCCAAAGGATAGATAGATAGAACCATATACAGTAAAAACCGGACCAAATTTGACATTATATCAGGTTTGTCGTTAAATCCAATGCCGTTTTAATCGGTTTCTACTGTATATGCACTTGTCGTATACATGTGATATCTAGAAATAAATAAAATCTATAAAGCTTGTTCAATCCTTAAAATATTATTACGGTCGTCGAAGCAAATTTCTCAACATCAAAAAAATTAACTCACTTGTAAAGATGGAAATTGAATTTCCTATATAATTAAAATTCCCTTGGCGTTGTGCCGGGAGAATTTGTCCATATGATGAGATAAGATAGTAGAAGAACTTAATGTATTTTTTAAAATAATTTTCACGCTTGAAACGATGATTACTATCTCTCTAAGTTTTACTATAGGTACTTGTTCTGGAGTAGTAAATAATCTCATTTCAACTATAAGTTGAACAATATTGCCATAAACTCCCCGTTGGCAATAGATAAGTGCATTTGCATCTGTAGCAAATTTTTGATTGATTGCATAAGCAAAGTTTGGGGCTCAAATTAGGGGCTGTTTCAGTATTGCCATCTGCGTGATGCAATTTTCGCCCTCCTTCAAGGTGGCAAGTGGCAACTGCTGTTGTTCTACGCTTCTCAACAAGCTTTGTTAATCACAAGCAGCCTCCCTATGCTTATCCAAACTTACGACCCTTCTTTAACATCAGTTTTGGAAATTACAACTTTCACGTTGAATCCTATGCAGATACTTGTACTGTTCTGTTACAGGTTAGAATATTAGTGCTCTCTTATTATACAAAAGACTTATGAGGTTCTAACATTGGTGTATTTTTAATTTTAAACGTGTGTTTCCATATAATAGGGAGCAGTTTGAATGCTTCATATTAGGAAAGGCAACATTTTGCTAATTAGTTGAAGGATAGGGTAATTACGAGTGAGTGTAAACGAGGGTGGTAAGGAGAAATTGACGAATTGATTGAGATTAATGTTGGGTATAACAAGAATAGTTTGCTTCTGGTATTTGCAGCGTAATTGTAAAGTAGTTTGATTCTAATTATGGCTTTCAAAGCAGACATTAATGTGTATTTGATCGTGTTTTACTTACATTATTTCGACAGTCCACAAAATGTTTATTTCTAGTTTATTTGTGGGAATTTAAAGTTCGGAATGTAGTAGTTCCTCTGTCAGAAATGTCTCATTCGTCTGTGCTGCATAAAAAGATTTGAAGTTATGCTCGTACAGCCATAAATATTTAACGCACACACAAGTAGTTCAAGTTATGAAACAGATTTGGATGTGCGCCAAACAGATTGCGATCGTTCATGGTTGACCAAAAATGTCTCCCAAATATCTCAGTAGATTCTCTCCAAGCAGATCACCGATAATTAAATTTAACTACGCCCAAATAAAACAATACCCTATTTATATGCAATGTGCGGTGTATTTATGTTTGAATGTATACGTAGGCATTATCATCATCGCGATGGACGATGACATCCTGATAGCTGATGGCGTCGTAGATCGCATTGAGTTTCCCGGCGTTTCCGTCGGCGTCGTGTTACGCATCGCATTACTACTTAGCCGCTACCCTACCAAGAGGCGGCAGTGATGGAGGCAGTAGTCGGCTTTAAGCGCTTAGGCTTATATTTTACGGTTTTAGTCAGTCATAGTCCAATGAAATTCCTTCGCATTTGTGCTCGGCTCTTGCTCCCGCTCCTGCTGCTTCCTCATCTTGTTCGGCGTCAGTGTCAGCGTCATCTTCATCTTCCCCGTCGTGTTTTTCTGAAGGGCGACAGACAGGACGTCAACTGTGGCCGTAAAAAAGCGTTTTACGACGCACCCAGTCGGCAGCAATCCCCAATTCTTGGCGAATATTTGCTGCACGCAGTGATAAGAAGGCCTCAGACTTCATAACTTTAACTTCGTTTAGGTGGTACATGTGGACTGTTTATTGTCAAGCTTATCATTAGTGTACATCATTGGACTGTTTAATAGCCTTTTAATGAAATTAATTTACTATATTGTATTTTGTTTTGTTTCAGAATGGAAGAAACTGTACGCTCTATGCTAGTGTACAAGAAACAAGCCGAGTTGTTAAAACAAGAGAAGAATTCGTTATCTATTGCTTTCGAGGTAAGCAAATCAATTTATATTTTTATCATTCATCATATCCACATTGTTAACATTCGACACAAATTACGTGCTACAATGGAATAATTGTTTACTTGGTTTACTTGAACATGGAATATTTTATAACCGAAATTTAATTTCCGTCGTTTGGTTTTGTTCAGTTCGTTACGCTTTGTTTAGTGAGTTTTATTTGCGTATTGTTTTATGTGGGCTGGTATTACATTTTATTATTGTCACTGGAGTTGTTGTGTTTGTGGAAATGCGTACGTACAAGTATGGCTGCGTGATTTGTGTAATTCGTGATTGCGTCCGGGCGCGAGAGAATTTAATTAGTTAGCCAAACGGGCGATGCGCGCGATTGTCGAATGCGTGAATCGATAAAATATATGCCTTTGTGTGCACGGGGATGGCATATGCTACCCAGTAGCACGAGTCTGTTTCAAGAGAATGGAATTCGAAATAAAAACTATAATTAAGTCTGATGTGAGTTACGAGAAGGTTTTAAATTGTTAAGTAGAGTTTTGATTGCAATTATTTTGAACTTGATTGTGTTTATAAGAGGATGGTACGATAAGTACTTATAATTAGCCTCACAAATAGTGGTATTGGTGCAAAAGAGTTTTCATATCGTTTAGTGAATTGCCTTAATTGGGGTTACAGTCAAAATTCCAGCTCTAGCTGATATAGTTTCATAATTCTCGTTTCTGTTAATACGCTTTGGTGAAAGCGCCGGGCAAAATGCATTGTTTCTCATGACATAAACTACCTGCAATGAGGAAACACGGCACCCAGCGCGTTGAAAGGTTTCTAAGTCCAAATATTTCACGCAGGACTTGAAACTATGGATTCTGTTGATATGCTGTGGCGCTTAATTATATCGTGAAAGTTTAATCGAGGGTTTGCGAGGTTTCCTAGGTCCAGGATTGTTATCACCTTATCCTCCGGCGGTATGGAATTCAGGGCACCTAGGAGAGCATCATTAAAATCGTGCGACCACTTTGAAGCTCGTTATATCAATGGATACCTGTTACAAGGGAAACATGAAAGTTGCCGTATACAATATATAAACGCCAATACTTGTCTCCGCTATTTTCTTAGAAGAAAATAATTAAATCACTATAATACTTTGTCGTTCCTAAAAATCGTTGGACACAGCCACTTTAAAATGCCGTTAAAAGAAAACTACAAGGGGAGGACATATGCTTGCATACTGTTTGCTCCATGCGGATTCTCATTTTTCGAGACAGTAAACGAGTTTTTGCGGAATCGTCTTTATGATCAGCTAAAATTTTGACTGTAGCGGGTCTAAGATAAATTTGTACCCCTTACAAGATATTAAATCTATCTTGTGACACTGGCACTGTTAGGTATTACGTTAAGGACTTATCAGACCGATCGCGTAATTAAAACAATTTTTTTGTGAGGAATCCATTGCTATTTTGTGTTACAAATGTTTCAAGAAAATATTATTTAAAAGTTTAGACATTTTCTCGACATGAAGGGAGTGCTTGTTCCTTCAACCCTTTGTTAGGAAACTGCATGCCCTTCCTTCATTTACAGCAGGGGTCTTCAACCTATTATTAGTCGAGGGCCCTATTGATCAATTAAAATCGTTCCAGCGCCGCAAACGGTGTTTTGTTACTTACATTACATTCGATCTCACATTTAATTCAGTATAATTATTAGGGCTCGGATTTTTTTAATGTCAAAATAAACAAAAAATGAATTTGCATGTTTCAAGTTCCCTTCCGGTTTAACCCTTGTGCGAATACCCAGAAAAATACACATTGTTACATACCCGAGAACCGAGTACAAATTTTTACGTACTGTACACAATGCAATAAATAAATCGTTACTTTGGTATTCTATTAGTATTTTTACACTGAAATTTTGATGGTGGGTTCCCAGGTATTTCTGCTACATGGCAAGATGTAGCAAGGTGGGACCCGGGTATCCAGATATGCGTACATAGGTTAAACCGGATCTTGAAGCATTGTCTATTTTTTGAGTGATTCTTGAATCGAAAGGGAAAATGTTTGATGCATAATACACAACTACGTTTTACTCGTAAATTTCGATTAATTCCTATGAATTGTTCCCGGCCGAGACCAACGTGAAAACCTTGCTCACACCGAATCGAATACTGAAAACTGTTTTCCGATATCTCTTGTAATTTTAGGGTGAACGTTACGAACTCACATCCTTTCATTTCGAAGTCTGTCAAAGTATTTTCTGTAAAACTAACTAGTTACTGAAAAGCGATTCGATTTTATTCCAATTTCGCCAATTTATTATCTTTTTGTGCAGACGAACCATCTAAAAAAGGAATAATGCGTTCTTTAAAATTGTATTCTTTATAATAAGCAACATGGGACGAAACGGGCTGTATGTAGGCCTTTGCGCCTCAGATGCACTGTTTGATAATTATTTAAAAGCTGATAACAATTGAAATGTTGAAACCTAATGTTAATACTGCCAAACATAGTTTATCGCATGTAAATCAATTCATAATAGAATGTTTATACATATTTATATTTCACTTAGATCGTTAGTAGTATAACTTCGATATTATATCTCAATACCGCAAAACGGACAATTATTTATTATTGAAGAAAGTGCGCTTCGGTTGCTGGCAGTGGAGTAAAGCAGTTGATACTTTAGGCTTTGAGAAATAACTTAGTAGTGATTCCAGAATTATCTGCAACATATGGAGACAAATAACTCAAACGTCGGTACCCGCCCCGCGAGCGGTTTCTCCCCGCCTTCCCCCATATTCTGCAATCATTAGATACTTTATCGGACTTTGAACCAGCATATTGATAAGTTGTATGCATTTTCTTTTACCTAATGAAAATGAACGCCGTATCATTTTCATTTGTATTAACGCAATCATTTTTATCTTATAAAGCTGGTTCATTGAACAGAACCTACCACATGTAAAATGTCAGTTCATTTTACTATTTTGATTATATACCTGGAAATATATATACCACCAATACCACCAATACTGGTGCGCAAATAACAACGATGAACTCTACGCAACATGATAAACCGAAAATTATATATTATACATTCCACATTTATTAATATGTATAATAAGTCACAGATTTTTTTTATTATATCTTAAAATATAGATAAACCAAATTTCAAAATTGAATTGTTTCGGAACAAAAAATGAACTATGTCTTGGCCAAAATAGAACTTTTGCTCAAAAAACAGTAAATCAACGTAGGTGTGTATGGAAACAATATCCACTTCTGGGAAGCCTAATGGCAACAAGAGTAGTGCAAAAGTTCTCAATTTGCTAGTTGGTCCCACTCTCGATTAACCCTCCCTACTGGCGATCCTGTGGAACACTAGATGCAGCAGCTGTGAGCCTACACACAACTTATCACTCCAAACAGCTCCCAATTCTAGTTTGCGGCACAACTCAGTTTGCTACAAGTTGTAGTTGCTATTCGTACATGCATGCCAACCCAACGTTTCACACGACGCGCTGGTACAACTCACAGCATGCTCTAATTAAACTCAGGTTAGTTGTTGCGATGCAGGACAATGTAACTTTGGTCCTAACTGTTTCACGAACTCAACCCTGCACTCTGTTTTGCTCGTATTATTTGCCCCATATGATTTTTTATTTCACCGGGTGATATTTTACGTGATTCGTATTAGGAATGCCAACAGCTGTAATAAATGGTCGTTGACTGCGTGCACGCGTGTTTGCCAGAGATTATTAGCAGCTCAATAGGCAAAGGATCACGCAACGAAACAAGGAAACAAGAAGCAGACCAATCTACTGCATTTCCCCTGGCCAGATTGATTGGTGAATTGGGTTGGTCGGGTAATTAGGTTGCTCTGCTCCGAGTCCAATAATGTATTACAGTCGTACACATGTGTTGAAAGTGGAAACATTACCAAACATTAATATCGTTAATTAATGGCCACTCTTGTAATCCTGCGAGTGGGAGCTCTTGAGTGAAATTTGTAGGCTCTTCATTTTTCATTTACGACTGCTGCGAGTTTGTCATTAGTGCGCGTTGCCTGACCAAGTTTTTCATATTCATTTTCGTCTGGGGAGCGTATACTTTATCATGGTATGTGAAAAAATTACGCGAGATGGGCAGGGCCGAGATACGAATTACATTTTCGGGAATTTTGGAAGCACGTTTCAGACTGCAGACGGTTTGTTAATTTTTTGTTCTCATTTCGTCGTGAATGCGTTCAGTGTGAATTTTGTTTAGGATTTTTAGAAATGGCGGAATAATCAAATTACCAGCGCTCGGAAAGTACGCAGTAGGAAATTACTTCGAAGCAAAGTGTAAAAGGCAGATTGAAAATCATCAACCATGAAGCGTTCATTGTTTGTACAGTGCTTTTCTAAAGTTCATTTCATTACTATTTCATTAAAGTTGTATCAATTAGCAAGTTTAAATGGATTTTAGTTTGTATTTCATTTATTTCATATGCAGTAAAACTCCTAAATGTGGACATTGAAGGCACTTCATATAAGCCCATTTCGGGAGGTAAAATATGCGCGTCAATCTTTTTGGGAAAAATGAACAACCATGCACCATAAACAAGGAAGTGGTGTCATGTGCCGTGGAAGGACGGCCTCTTCCTTGTTCATCATGCAGTGTTGTTGGAGCTTTCATAAATGATTGACGCCAATGAGACTCCATTGCTCTTGACATCACATTATCATCACAAACTTCTCACAAATCACGATAAATTTCGGTCGTACTTCACAAACTGTTTGGCTAAAAAAAAGTAAATTACGTGTTGAAACGATCCTCGCTTGTACTTTAATTTTCGGGACTAACAACTCTACCCACAATAAGGGAGACGTCGGCCAGTAACGATTTTACTATTTTTTGTAGCAATTTTCTTTTGTATGGAATTTCCGATTGTCGTGGAGAACCGAGAGGTGAAAACTATGCTTAATACAGCTTTGTAGAGAATCCTATTCTCAAAAAAATCATCAAAATATTCATCTAAATATTCCCTTAAAAGTATTCCTAAAGGTAACCTTTTAAACATCATTAAGAAGTCCCTGGAAAGCATATTCAGATAACTGAAATTCCGATAAGCGGTAGTCGGATAATCAGGGTAATAATTTCCGCTATAAAAATCAATGGACAGACAGAATACAATTTAGAAATTCTCTGAGAATGATGCTGATAATGGTCATTTAGGTTAACCGGGTTTGACCTGCGGTTTATACCGGAGTAAACTTAGATTAGACTGGTTGCATTTTACTTCTCTCATTTTATGTTTTTAGAATTTATTTATGACTTTAAATCTTTATTTCTGCAGAATCGTTGCCAACAATACCAGAACACAATCCAGAGATTGAACCAAGAAATATTCTCCCTTCGCCAGCAAGTGGAAAATGCAAGCAACATTCACGCCGAAAGTGCCCAGGCTCTACTTTTACAGAAACACGTAGACGAATCCAGAAAACAATATGAGCGATGTCTGGACGATGTCGCGAACCAAGTTGTGCGTGCATTAGTCACACAAAAAGTACGTTATCGTAATTGCTCTATTGTGTTTTTACATAACAATTATGTTGTTCATATTGTCTAGGGCTTAAAAGAAGAAGTTTCCTCTCTTAATGCACGTATTGTCGAATTGGAAACACAAAACTCAACGCTAAGCACAATGCTGGTCCAACAGTTTGCATCCACGCACACGGAAACTATTGGAATGACCGACAATGAAGAGCAAACTCAATCGCGTCTTGGATTGGAACCTTTGTCGTTAAGCTCGCAAGTCTCTCGTCAAGAAGAAGACAATACATCGGCAGACGTCTCCCCTTTGGTGAAAAGCAAAAGTAGCGTTTCACTTAAGCATTGCAATTCTTTCAACTCGGATGTCCTTGATGGAATTATCTCTGGTGGTAACAATACTAATACGTCGCCGGACGTCAATATTACACACGAATTTACTGATTGTGATAAACTAAGTCGAATACAAAGGATTGAAAGACATTTGTCGGCGGGATCTGAAATTTTAGGTTAGGTTAATACTATTTCTGACTCAAAGTATCTAAATTAAATTGCATTAAATTAAATTACTAACGTTTTATTCACTTTTAGACTCAAGACTATCACTAGAAGATAAAAAACGTCACCAAGTCCTAACAAAACTATGGACTGAATTAAAAGGCTCTGAAGTAACACCTAAAAGACTAATCGAGGCACTTTCAGCAGTGGATTCTGCACTCTGGGTGCCCCCACAACGGCCTGTCTCTCTAAATCTACATCTTCCTATTCTGCAGACAACTAAATACCGTCGCACTCGGCCCGTTCTAGTTCAAACCGTGTCCAAAAGCGAAGAAGCAGAGGAAACAACCGAGGCCGGCAATGAATCTCCTGAGAGTGGCAACCGTGACGAGGGATACTCTACAATGTCTTCGGATGTGCAGGCGGAAGTATCTCGTGGGAATGGTGACACAGCAACGCGTACTACAGTTCCCCTGGAGGAACTTAAGGAGGCAACGGACGAAACGGATAACAATTGCGAGCCTGACGTCTTCTACATTCCCATTAACCTGCTTAACCTAAAACCACGCAATAGTTTTCCTCCTGGCAAGGACTTCCTACCATTTCAGCATATTATGCGTAGCTTCAGCGACTCGCATCTTTGTATTAAAATTACAACTGCGCCAAGTCCGAGTTGCTATACTTTCAGCAGCCCGATATCTAGTAGTCCGAGTATTTTGTTTCTGGATATTACTGATCGTAATCTCAATCGCAATCCTCTCCGAAGAACGAAGGGGACTTCTACACTTGCAGCACCGGCTTGTTGCACCGAGGAGACGAAATCTCCTCAATCGTGGGATAGCAATCATGGTGTTGACGAGAAAGTAGAATGTTCTACATTTGATGCGGAGTACATTCAACATTGGTTAAGATTAGATGATACTAGATCTACAATGCAACAACAGCATAGAGATTTGTTCGAGTTGGAGTATGATAGGACTGAACTAGAAGATTGGAGCTTGAGCCTTTCCAATGAAGATCTTCGGGAACAGCAGTGGCTTGCAAAGAATGGAAGTGCAATTACTCCTGGCCAGTATTCCTTATCAACCTTACCTAGTATTCAAGAGAACAACGCTTTGGAACTAGAGGAAGACGCTAGTGAATGTTTATGGAATAGTTCGAGCTACATGGTGGATCATGAAGGGCACGAAATTGTTACCCTACTGATGGATGCTTCTCCAGAGTGTCAAAAATGGCCCTACGCAGTGAACTATCAGCTTAATGTTAATACTTCACCCGATAACAGTTGGTCTAGTGGTGGCAGTGATTGTTATCAACCCGAGACTTGCTCCAAGAGAAGTTCTGCTGCTTTGAGTGGGTGTAGCGATGATACTGGGGAATTACCATTAATTGGCACTGATTTCACAAGAGATTTTTACAGGTTAGTTCATTGTTGTCATCGTACACAGTTAATCATTGTCACCTTATGACAATGCATTTAATCTCTGTGTATATTAGTTTATATTAGGTTTTTATAAGATTATTAAATTTTCTTTGCAATTTGTCCTAGATTGGTGAAATTTGAAAGCACGAAGAGCTTAGCATCAACTTCATCGCGTAGTGTTGGAGGTGCACTCTCGGATAATGGTGAGCGCGAAGCAGCTTTGCAAAATGTTTTGACGTTTATTGCTGAACAACAAAAGTTTACACAAACACGTGACTCTCCACCATCTGCAGACATCACGAAAGAATTTAACATTGAGGCTCCAGCTCAAATGTTAGACGATAGCAAAACGTCTCTCTCGTCACAATCGCAGTCTTCCATAACAACCAACATTTTTGTTGAGAATACTAACCCGCAGGAGAATGCAGAATGTGTTGAAGTGGAAGCCAAGGAAGAATCTGAAGGAAATTATGTCACTTTGAAACAATTATCGGAATTGAGAATTGGGCATGATTTAGAGGAGAAAATTACTTATGCGGAAGAAGTTTGTCTTACTACATCACTGGAAGGAGAAAGCGAGAATTGCAGCCATATTGGCCCACTTCCTTTTGACATATGCGCAAATGAAGTCACCACTGTTGAGGAAGGTCGGTCTTTAAGTGAATTGAGCGAATCTTTCACTTCAAGTGTGAGTACACCTGATACTATTGTTTCGAAGATCCCATTACGGAGAAAGAGCAAGATTCCGGTATCGCCGGCCAAATCCAGCCAAAATCCTTCCAAAGTAATAAAGTCCAGGATTCCACATAGGACAGGCAGTAAAAATGGATCTCCATCACATGTTCCCAATAAGTCTAATGCACCCAAAGGATGTGCTAATACTAGTAACACTAGTAATACTAATGCTGGTGCGCGAGAACGTATGGGAACACCAACAAGTAATGAAGTTATATTTGAAGGTCCTCCACTTCGAGCGATGAGTTTTCATGAAAGAGCTACCAGCAAGGATGTGATTGATGAATTGAACCGTATGATTCGGAATGGGGACGAGAATACCAGTCAAGATAGCCAGGAAAGTTTAGATGTGGTTCGCAATCTTGATGAAGGATGTATGCCAACTGGATGGGTCCATGTTGAACGGAACATTGACTTGAACGATCCCAAAGTAAGTGCACCTACCATCAGTAACCTATTTCATTTTCATTATGCTACCTAAAAGTGACGCTTATAAATTCTTGTAACCAAAACTTGTCATCCAAAGTATTCCTAATTATGTTTTTAGGCACGTGCAAGTTTCCTTGATGTAATGATGGCTTCCGTTTCATCCGATTCGTCACCTTCCAGCTCTTGTGGTGGTAGCGTCAGCAGTGAATCAATGGAGGAGCAATTAGATTACGGACAATTGCATAAAATTCATAGATATCATCGGCAAAAGAAAGGTAAGTATAATAATGGGGTAGTAAACTTCTGAATAGTAATGCGGACATAAGGAAAGAACTTCCATATTTTAAAAATCATACATATTGTTGGATTATTTACTTCACTAACACTTTATTGTTTCTGCACTGATTTTACATACTTTCCCTTCTTCTGAGTGTATAATACTTTATTTTATTAGATTTTCTTGAGGCTATAAGCAATTATTCTGTAGATGTTGATATTAAGTTAGTGATTATTCTTACTTACTTTTATATGCAATAGCTTATATGAGTTATTAGTTGACCAATCAACAAAATTATAGCAATTATATCAAATCGTTCAGCCCTTGAAAAGCCGTAGTTAATATATTCCTAGATTGGGTCATTTCACATCAAGTGAACCAATTTTTGGACATTTTGAATGTGACTGTCAGGGATTTTTTAAAAATATTTTGTACACATAGTAACCAATATATGGAAGTACTTCCCATAGGTAGGAGAAAAAGCAGAATTTTACATGATTTAGGTTTCAAAATTGATAAAAAAAACGCAATTTTACACAAACGTGACTTTACAAAAATTATAATTTCTCAGGCTATTGCGTTACAAGCATGAAATAGCGAATTATAGCTTTTCAATTGAGCTTTCATTTGATATGCAGCAGAAAACTTTTGGAATTTTATCTACAAGATCATTTAAATCATATTTTGAAACTGAATTTATCAAAAACTTACCTTTCCCTTTTTTTTAAAAATTCAGATGAAAACCTATGTAATTGACAATAATAAGGATGTGACAACTGGGAATGGATACTGGAGTGAATTCAATTTGAATTCAATAAATCCCGTCCGATTGCATTCGCATATTTATAATATCTTTCAGAAACGCATCCTTAATTTCAATTTAATAAATCAAAACCTGCATATTTCAGCATAATATATGGAAAGTATCATGGTGGGATTACAATTGGATCAACTTTTTAATATTTTTGTAACTAATAGATTGCAAAACTATCAGAAATTATTTCTAAATTTCATTATACAAAAACTATTGACCATTTTATACTAGTCTACAACCTTTAACAGACAAACTTATTGATCTGGGTCAAAATATGTTTTTTTTCTAATGAAATTTAGAAATAATTTGAGATATTTTCTAAATATACTAAGTATATAGTTTATAATATATTAGAGTATAAAGTATTTGAGGACTTTCAAATACGTACGATTTTTCAAGCACGTGCCATAGGGAAGTGCTCGAAATTTGAAAGACCAATTATCCACGAATACTTTATCGAATGTTCTTTTATTGGTATACTATTTTGCTAATAAATAATTCAAAGGAAATATCAACAAAAATGGAAATGTATTTGAATAAATTTCAATTCAATCATATATTCATATCGCATATCTTTTGCAATCAGGGATAATGCGATTCATTATTGTAGAGCGATCGTGATTGGTTGCAATAGACTTGAGTTCTTTAAGATTGCATTACTACAAAATAAAGAAGTCGGGTAATTGGATAATTTATAATGCGCACGCTACAACATGATTGATATTAGCATAATAGTATTCCAATGAAAGAAAATATATTTTATTAGTTTAAATTTATTTTTTTTTAATTGATCCCATTGCGATTCCATCTGAAACATTTCAGACATCATGCTGATCTAAGCAGGTTTTCATCTGAATTTTGCCGAAATTTGCCAACATTAAGATTTTGAGAAATTTAAGAATAAAATCTGTATTAAATGACCTGAAGATAAATAAATTCCAAAACTTGAATTTACTGCATATCAAATGAAAGAGCATTTCAAAAGCTCCAGTTTGATATGTATGTAATGTTTCTAACTCAACTGAAATAAGAATTTTTTATGAGGTCATGTTGGCGCAAAATTGCACCTGAGAAATCATAACTTTTAAGAAGTCATGATAGTGCAAAATAGCGTGCTTTTTTCAAATTTAGAGGCGGGTCTACTACTTGAATGAATGATATAGTTCATATATAAATCTGAAACTTTGCTGTTTCCCTTATTTATGACAGTGTACCAAATATTTAAAAAAAATTATGACGGTCAGGTTTTTTCCTGATTGAATTGATATGAAATGACCCGATTCCTGCTTTTAAAACGTTATTTATGCATTCTATTTGTACTGTTTTAGTGTAATGTATGATTTTTGAAAGATTGTTTGATTTAACTGTTGGTGACTGTTGATGATTGTGATGTCCGCATAACATCTTGATACTTTCTTGGTGCTGAACAATTTGTTATACACTGATTGGTTTTTCAAGCCTCATCATCCGTTCACACATCAGCCTCGGCACCTTGCACACCAATCACTGAAACGGCCGTGTAAACAACGGAGCGCGATGCGTAACGCATATCATTCAGGCTCATTCAGCGCGCTTATCATCTACACTTGGCAGCTACCAGACGGAGGTGGTTGTGTAATAACAGTGTATGTCATTACAGCGCATGCAGCAAGACCTGAGATGGCAGTGGTACGCGCCAACGCGCCTCAAAACCGCCCATCTATCATCGGCCGTCCGGACTTCTTTGTGCGCTATGGCGATAAGGAAAAGGAAGCGGTGGCATCATTTGACTTTTTGGATGATCTCTGCACATCAGGAAATTCCTCTGACTAGAGCTTAAACATTTTAGTGCATACTTATTATAACACATACAATAATATACAGATGGCTATTGAAACAAATGAATCACAATATTAATACGGCGCTAGGTGTACAAAGAAGTAACAATAAGATCTTACTAATCTAATAATTGTCCAATAAGGTGCGAGATTTGAGAGATTAGTTGAGTGGGTTTAATATCTAATTGCAAAGTTAATACACGCATACACTTAATTAATAATATATGAGGATTTCTAGTACGGAATCATATAACATTATATGGAGGGTTATATTGAGTTATCTTCAGACTTTATTTAATATCTAGGATAGGTAATAATAAGCGATGTACATAATAGATGATAACTGACCGATGAAACGTAATAATACTATAATGAAAGACTGTAAATAATTCTAACTTATAGAATTCAGCAAACTTAATTGTGTATATTGTGTATTATAAGTCAAAATGGGACATTTTGACAAAACCTGTTTAAAAGTAGTCACTCTTTTTGTGATATTCTGATATTCTTTCTTGTTAAACTTGTGCTGGAAGAAAGAATGCAGAAAATTATTATTAATTAATCGTACTTACTATTCATAACCACCAAAATCAGAAATTTTGTATTTTTTGATAGATTCTGAAACAAACTTATTAATAATGCAGAATTTTTAGAATCAAAAACTACTATTCTATGTCCTATAATGCTAATTATTGAAAGAATTGTATTTGAAATGCATTATTCTCGTGCATTTTAGTAATTTGTGATAATATTTGAACAATTTCTGATATTAATTCTCTAATATAACTTATTGTGTAATGTGACACATTTTCTCTCCACGCGGTTGCAGTATTTAAAGTCTTCTCATCATCACAATTTACTAAACCTACTAAGTCCTACCTACCACTTAGTCTTGTAGAGATTTTTGACTCTATAATTAAACAGCATGCTTGTATGGAAAAATATACACAAAAACAATTGTGAAACATGAATACTAGAAATATGATACAATATTCTACAAAGTAGTATCTCTAGAACCAATAGTGGATGATACATATTTATGTAGGGCCAATGTAGACCAGATGAAACAAAGTAATAATAACTATTAATATTAATGAGAAATAATACATTAAAGAAATGTTAACTGAAGACAGTAAGTAGACTTTGTCATTATGTGAATGTACATTAATTTATATGGATTATGTGTGTAGAGTGTATTTTTATATAGGCTTACCACTTAATATATATAAATATATTATATTTAGTACAAAACTAGTAGAAACATTAACTTGGGCATTTTAATATTTCCTCAACATAAATTAGTCTCGTATTCTGCATATCATCGTCGTCCTTCTATCGGTGTGAAGCGTGCGTAAATTAATTGTTATACAGAGAGATCCTGAACTGCTCCCATAAAATCAGGTTTCGATATTCATGCAGATTTTGATTCTGCACCGAGCTGAAACTTTAAAATTTTTCCGAGGTCCATTCCAAAATTTTCCAAAATTATTTTTATGATTTTCTTGGAAAATATTAATATTAAAGAAAAACTGTTTGCGCTATTGCATACATATTTTCAATCTGCTTCGAGCAGCTTTTTTCATCTTTCGATTACATCAAATTCAGTTTTTTCGCCTAAAAAGTGGGCAGTGCTAGAGAATTTTTGTCGTTTTGCATGAAAGTTTTCGGATCAATCTGAACTTTTGATATTATGTAGACATAGGCATAAGATCTCTCTAAATGCAAGCTTTATTTTGCTTTCCGGAAAAGGGCTTTAGAATTTTATTTTTAAGTGGAATTTTTAAATGTTTTAAAGTTTTATCTGATGTACAATTTCCTATTGATTTGAATACTGTTTACACTTTTGGGAAATATCAATTTCTTTCGAAGATGTGAATTAATTAAGTTTAACACTTAAAACTCATGTTTTAAGACAATTGTTCTTAATTTTCTCGTTTGATTAAAGGACTACGCTATTTTCCGAGAATTTTGTTCTTTTAAAAAATTGATTTTTTCAAAGATGTGTATTGTACGAAAATCTTTAATAACTCTAACATTTTATGTGATAATGAAAAAATGTCTTCAAATATGGCTTCCGCATCTGAATCTGCATCAATTCTGGAAGTTTCAAATTTTTCTGAGACCCATTCCAAAATTTCCTAAATTGATTTTTCCGATTTTCTCGAAAAATATTGAAGCTAAGAAAAAACTGTTTGACTGTTGCATGCACATTTCCATTCTGCACCGAGCAGTTTTTTTCATTTTTCGATAACGCCGTTTTTTCGTCGAAAATACGGACAGTGTTACCCCTTGGAAAATTTTTGTCGTATTTTATAAAAGTTCTCGGATCGAACTGCAATTTTTATGTTATGTAGTCCAGGGCAAACGCTTTCTCACCATGCAAGTTATAATTTGATAAATTCAATAGTTCCATAGAAAAAGGGCTTGGAAACTTTTTTTTTAATCTGAAAATTTCCAACGTTCTACACTTGTATCCGATGTAAAATTTCTTGCTGATTATAATACTGTTTATAATTTTGAG
>JAODVP010021838.1:0-16252 GCA_025400035.1 Tetradonia laticeps
AAGTAGGCTTTAGTAATTACATGGAGTCGGGCATCTGTACATGTTATAATCTTTGGTTTAATCAGTAATGTAAGCATGGTTACATATGCTAATTACATATGCTAAAGTTTTGATCAGAAAATTAGTAAAGGACCACAAAACACAAAAAGTCAATGTAATATATTTATTGTAATTGTATTAATTATGTACATTAAGTATAGCATTCTTTAATAACTGTATATTTTCATGAGAAACCGAAGACACGAAACGAAAATATTGAATGTCGCTATATTTAGTGTAATTATTAGAATACAATTAACATACATTTATATTAAAAACAACAAGATTGATTTATACAGCTCTTTGTTTTGGAATCGCGACATGCGCCTGCAATCCGCTGTTATCAGTTCAATCTTCAACCTCATCGATCACGCACATCGTTTCATTATGTAGCAAAAATCGTGTTTCTGTTTAAATGAACATGTTTTGTGCAATTTGTACGATGGAGTCCTCCAGTTTTCCGTGATTTGAACGTTTGGAAACTTGCTTCGAATAGGAAACGTGATACTCTACAATCCTGTATTGTATCAAAACGAGCAGTTTTTAAGGGTATGAGATATAATCAAATTTACTGGTCTCCAAAAAGACATACGACCGCATGTTAAACGTATATAATAAAAATAGTCATGTCTTTTCCTTTCATTTTGTTCACCTTGCGCACGATTTGGGAGCCGAATAGTGAAGATAAGTTATTAAACATTTATGATTGTAAATAAGCACCAATTCACACTCTCCTCGATTGGTCACTATTATTTCCTTACTTTTATTAAACTTTCCTTTCTTGAAAATAATTTCTTAAATTCCTCAAAATGAGATACACTCTACAACCATTTGTTTGTAAAACCATCTGTGAAATCGTGTTTGAACTGTTCTCAACTCCGGTGGAAACACGTCAGCATGATGTCACTGAACTGTCAACTAAAATTCTAGGTTAGTTTGTTTGAATCACTTGAGTGTTTCCACTGGGCATGCGCACACTCCACTTGTTTTATTCTGCATTACGCTAAACATCGTGTTAGTGTGGATGAAAAGTGAGGTTAGTCGGGAGCAGTCTTGGCGTGGGTAAATTCAATGTACATGAATATAATTGGCAGTCGTATCAACAATGCGCCCATGACCCACCGCGAATTTATTTGTGAGTTTCATTGTCATTCAATACTCTCGCTTCATGATCCATTCGCTTCGCCAATGAATCGTATAGTATTGTTTAAATAGAAATATATTATACGTACGTAAATATTATGATGTAAAATAATAGCACTGTTTTAAAAAAGGTTTACAATTAATTCACTATACATGTAATGTTTCATGTTTGTGTATCAATGATGATCAATCAGCAATTGGAATTTACATAGCACATACATAATTAAATTCGCCATTTTCGTTTCTGCGTTTCTGTTATCTAGTGTAATTACTTAAGTGTATCGAACAAATTAGTGCAACGTGACTACTCATGGAAAACGCTTCGATGATTTTTGCATTTACAGCTGACACACACATCAGGAATAATTAACACAGTAACTTTCCGAATATTACAATATTGACCAGATATCAAAATGGAAGAATGCAGTTTACATACATAGATTATGACTACTGTCGTGTTGGTTGTCTAATTAAACAGCAATAGTTTCAAACCAACAAATAACACTAACAAAATCATGAATTAAATCTACCAATATAAATGCAACATTAATCAAATTACTTGTTAATTATTCCCGCATATTAAATTACAATCGTATAAACGTGCATATTTAGAATAAAACAACGTATTCCATGACATCGGCTCGCTGTTGGCAGTACATCCGGTTCATCGAACGGAACACAAATAAAAATTTACAAGTGACAATCACTGATGTATAAAACAATCAACTCGCGCATAATTTTTCTTTACCCCGTATGCCCTGCGCCCCAACAACCGTCGGCAATTTACAATATATCAATCATCCTAATCATAATCATCAACTACATGTATAGATGAACTTAATTCGCTTATTATCATTTCTATTGATGTAGTAAATTGTTTGCAATATTAATTGATCAGTGCACCTTCAATTTCAATTCATTTCAACTGTTAATTAATTAATTTCATTACTTTATGTGTTTCAATTGAAAGTACACTGCAGCACGCATCTTAAGATATATAAACTATATATAAAATAATAATAGTCTTGCAATCGTTCATTATTTGCATTATTTGGTTCTGATGCATCATTTGAAGTTACTACGCGTTGAAGAAACTTTTCTCTCTTCATAATTATTTGTCATTTCAATGAACATGGAGTTGATAACGCTTCAGATATTTATACAAACATTAAAATTAGCAGCGGACAGAATTTATGTTTCCATTTCACTGTACCAGTACATATTATGTACTTTCTTCGCTTAGTTGCTCGGGGCGAATAGAAAGTTTTGTGACGCTGTGTGAATGCTACGAGTGAGTGGGGTCGGTGATTTGGTCTGGCGTTCGCTGCTTGCTCACTGGATGTTGATGCCGATTGCAATTCGTTTGTCTTGTTGTGTTTATTGTTGTATACTTAGCAGAGAAATTGTGTTGTATTTGGCTTGACATGCTTTTAAAGAAGCGCGCAGAGCGATTTTTTTTTCTGCTTCTGTTTCTTTTCGGGCGATTTTTTGTTGATTTGTCGCACTAAATCGAAAAAGATCTGAAAAGAAACAAAAGAATTAGCAAAAACAATTAATTATGTTACTGGTTATTTTATTCTCAATTAACCGGTTAATCAACAATACGATAAAACCGCGTCCACGCCATGAATTCAATAATGTACACCGTTACGAGAACACCAAGCGTAAAATCCACGAAATACGGAGAATGAACACATACATTTTGAAAGTGTTCGCTGGCTAGTGATTCAGTAGCTGCAGGTATTTAGGATATTAGGTTATCTTTGGTTATATGTATGTTATAAAGCAAATCTTGAGCCTGCAGCACTTCTTCTTCTTAAGACATTAGTTATTTGGTAAGAGAATGCTGTAGCGAGAATAATCAAGATACTGAAGACTATAAGAAACTCATTCTAATCATTGAAATGAAAAATATGAATTTTAGAAAAATCAATGTCTTGTTATATGGTAGTATAAACTGCATGTGTAATTAACATAGGGAAAATTATTTAAGCCAAGCTTGAATCCAATAATTCTAGATAAATATTCAAAATATATTGACATTGAGCCGGAAACTGAAAGTTATAGGTTCGACTTCGAGCTACTGCTTATCGTTTTGACAGTGATTTTAATTAATTATACATTGGAGAAGAAACATCATTAATATCAGTACATTATTGAATCAATTTGACCATGCTTATTTCAAGGGCGTTCCAAAAGTGACTAATAAGGTATTTTTGAATTTAATGTAGTAATTAGGGGCGAATAGTAGCTACCCGTTACTTGATTCCCATTCCACCAGCTGGTCCGCGGTATCGAGAACACGCTTTTGGAAATATGTACTAGTAAGATTTCATCATTCGGTTCACTTTTGTACCTGCGTTGCACATCATCACAGGGATTCGATATGCGCCGCACGAGCCCGTATTAATAAACGTCGCTCAAACCCAATCTTAGGTTACACACTTCGGCGGCCATGATCTTGTCCACGAATATGACCCTAATATAATCCACAGGTAGAAAGTTGAAATCGAACTCCATGATTTTGTTCGCAACATTAGGGAAGCGTTGATATTCCCATCCTTGATTTTGTCGCCGAACACTTAGAAAGAAACCTACCCCTTACGACGGAATTGAATGTTTATGATTTACGCAATATTCTTAAACCTGCTAATTTACCTTACCACGTTACTCTTAAAGGTACAACTATGCCACCATTGAGTCAAACTTCATGCGTCATATCATTTCATTTAAACAGGCGTTTCGTGATTTGATATAAATGCTATTGAAAACCAAGTTATTTACAATTCTTTTATTTTGACAAGGTATATATTTTCAAGCGAAACAAAGGGAATACTTCAAGAAATTAGAAATTCTTTTTAACTATTCTATGTTACGAGTGTATACGCCACCAACATTGCCTTCGGGAGCCGCAAAACGATGAATTTGTATCAATGCGAACCGCATTGTTGGGATATCTGTCTTATATATTTCATAGGTTCTTTCTATATACAGTATACTTACTACAAGCGTCATCGAAGCGACCGTAAATATAGTGAGGCAATGACCGATTGTTGTTATATCTGTACAGGCAAACTTTTAATGTTTTAATGTCACCACTCTTTTTAAACATCATTATTTTTTTACATAAACGACACTAAAGTTCATATTTGACCATTAATGTACAATGTTTTGAAACTTAATACCCATTGTTAGTACATCCTATGTACAGTATGTTGGATTACAACCTTATTAATAAACGTTACTTAACTTTAAACAATGTTTAAGCACTGCTATAGTAATGCTTCAAACATTGTTTAAAATTAACTTACGTTTACGAATGAGGTTGTAAATGAATACATACATAAATCTATACAGGGTCAGAACTCTACCAACAAACTTCCAGGGGATGATCAGGGACCTTTTTTGATATAAGAAATGTATTGTGTTCCTTGCGCAGTTATTCCACTGTGTTGTTCTGTAATTGTACAGTTTTACCCTAAATGAAATTAGAATAACTCGGTAACAAGTCGTCTGAGACTATACGTTCCAAATATCAAATTACTCAGGCTACTTCCCCAATCAACTTCTGAAAGTATGTCGGCCGTCTTCTGGTTTCATCATGTATTGCATGTAAACTCTCATTAGTGCAATTCTATATAACAACAAATTGAAATAACTCTGGAATGATGCACCGGAGACCATATGTTGCTATCATCAAAATAGTCAGGAAACATCCCTGGCCAATCGTTGAAAGTTTGTCGCTCAAGTTCTGCTTCCAAAAATATTCTCTTTGTCTCAATTTTATACAATAAGAAAGTCCAATAACTCCGGCACAAACCATCGGAGACCATAAGTTATAAAAGAAATCAAAATACTCAGAAAACATTCCTGGTCAACCTCTGATAGTTTGTTTAGAGTTCTGACTCATCCTGTATACTAAACTAATTGAGGCTAGCAAAAAAATACGGGCGTATAAAATTTTTAAATATAAAATAATGAAAAAGTGGCAAATTTGTTGAAATAGGCCGATGAAAACAGACTTATCATATGTGTGGGATTAGCTTTGTGCTTTGTTTACGAGTTCATACAAAATATGGTACACGTAAGATTTTGGTGATTGCCGAAGAATATTCTTTATTTTACCGTGTATTTATGTTGTTATCTCGATAAAAGGGAAAAAAATGGAAATAATTTTTGGTGCAGAGGTATTCCGCTTAGAACAGACTTCACAGTATTACGTTTGAAGATGGCGTCGACAGTTTGCAACCTGAGACTTATTAACTAACCCTGATCAAATCGTATAAACAGCGCGGCCAAAAGGGTAGAAATGATTCTTGCTCGGTATCTATCTCGCGTTCCGGTATTCTTATATAGAGACCGGCAGTGGGCGTTCCACATATTATAGCTACAGGCGTTGAAAGCATTGCCTAACGCTACGTTCACATGGTACGCTCTTTTTGCCGATCCGTTTATTTTTATCGGAGCAGCTAAACCGTACGCAGACTTCACAATCGTTTTTTTTTCCGTATATTATGTGCATTATGAGCAATTATGTGAATATTTGTTTCTATTGCAATCAACCACTCACTTTATGGACATTCCGAATCAAAATATTTCAATTGTCATAGGAACTAATTTCATTATCCATTGTCCTGACATGGCGGGCGCGAAGCCCCAGTCAGTAATATATTAGTTTGACCTTGATGCCGTCATCCCCCCACATTCATATTTGGCAGGAATATTTATACTACTGTAAAGTAATTATGGTAATTTTTTGAAAATTTTAAATCATGTAAAACTTTGGCTTCAATTTTGAGGTTATAATTACACAGTGGGTGACTTAAATAGCCGCTCGCTTGATTCTAGTATACAAAAATCCGTAATTTTTTGCCATCTTGTAATATTCCAGTCCAGATGTTCATTTTTGCGCAAAAAAATGTTTTAGAATTTCCGCATGTAAAGTGCATAGCATTCAAGAGTAGACGTGATCAGCGAATAATTGGGTGTGTGTCGAACAACCAATCGAATTGCAGGAAGTTTAAGACAAACTTCTAATATTTCATCTTTATTCAGCAATATAGAATTCATAAGTGAATGGCGTTTTTGTTTGTCGTAAGAAGCGAAACTCACGATCATAAAGGAATATCAAAATACGCACGTTCAAATGCGCAATTTACATTAAGATTTTCGAAAACTTTGATAATTTTTTACGCTCAACTAAAATATGTCTTGACTGCAAAAAATTACGAATTTTTCTGTACAAAAAATCAACCGAGCGGCCTAATTTTTTTTAAATTCACCGACAGTGTTATTTTATACAACGGCAGCAAAATCGTGTATCAATGAAAGAATTTTTTTTATTTTTAGATTGTAAAACAAATGAATATTTGTATTGAATAAATTTAAGTAGCAATATCTTCATAATTGTGTGTAGTTTTTTGTTCTACTCCTAAGGAAATAACCTAAGCTAACCTTTAATCGATGGCACGATTTTAAAACACATTTTTATTTCCTTGCAAACCATCTAAGGAAATTTAATGTATAAGGAAACTTTTTGTCATGCCGCAATTATGTATTCTTTTTAAAACCCGCACAAAAACATCGATATATCGCAGTTACCTAGATTTTTTTACTTTAAAAAATTATATTAGATTGAAAAATCTAAAAGCAACGTTTTTATGTGTATCTAAAAAGATGAAAATAAAGTGGTCAACATCTATGTATGCATCAATGAAGTTGCATACCTAGTTGTCCTACATTATCGGCCTAAAAGAGTGTATGCTTGAAATTTTAATAGAAGTGCCAAATGCGCTGCCATCGGTTTGGCGAAATCATTTTGCCTTTAGCATATTATGGGCTTGGTTACATTATGTCGATTAAGTCAACTTTAATTGAAAGAAATAATATTAGAGTACTTTGCATCTGTGTAATGAATTTGTCATTATAAATTACGTATATACCTCTTCTTGCCTGCCCTCCATTATGTGCGTTGCGTCGTTTGTATTCGTTTCTGCTGTTGAGCTTTCTGAGGTAAGTCGTGCTTATTGTTATTTGGAACAAATAATATTAATGTAGCTTGTATCTGTATTGCAATTATGATTCTAGATTGAATTTATCGCCACGACTGAGCAGGGTTTTGTGAGAGCGCTAACCGATAACTTGCCGAGAATGGATACATTTATCTTTTACGTACTTTATATAATTTTTAGCATCATCCTCTACATATACCAAGAATAATAGTAATTTAAAATAAAGCGGCAATTAAGGTTAAATAATCTTACGCACATTAAAATTATCTTCACAATAATGCATATTAAAGATACTTCATCGCTTCTCATAAGCTTATAGCACTTCCTACCGAAGTGTACGGTATGCGTATGGCACAAAAATACATATTTTTTACGGTGCACTTAATTGGACATAGGCAAAATACAGCGCTTGTAAGTACATACATACTTGTTGTTACTTTTTCTATAACGATCACAATGAAAAAATAGGGGCAAAACCAAATAGGAGGTCACCAAACAGGGCGCGCTAATAACAGCGTTAGAGACTCAAATTTATTACCCGCTTTAATATATTTTTTTTAATTACTGAAAGCTTACAGACTGTCCAGTACTAATCCCTATTGGATCAAATTCTTCCCAAATTATAGTAGAATAACTCCTAATAGTACCTTTTAAATAAATACTGACGACATTTGGAGGAAACAACTTTGCCAATCTTTGTAATCGAGTTATTAGCTAATATAGATAGAAAATTAAGTGAGACATTAACATATTTTAATGTCAAAATTATCACCTAAATTTCGATAATATTTCTTACTTAATTTACCAATGATGCCGTGATTATGAAATCGGCCTTTTGGAATTACGATAAAGAAAAGAGGCGTTGAAAACGAAACCGTCGGAGAGATCCGAATTTTGATTTTACTAAGGAACATGCACTTAACCGTTCATGTTCAAATAACGTAAGATTATTATAAGCAAACTTACATCATTAACGTTAATTTTCGCTTTGGCGGAGGTCTCCATGAAGGCACAGTTAAACTGGCGCGACAGATTGATGCCCTGCTCCTTCCCAACTACCCGCTCTTCTTCCAAATCACATTTGTTGCCGACCAACACCATTGGGACATCATCGGTATCCTAAAATCCAGCACGCATCATGAAACAGTATACAGAATTTGTAGAATCTCAAGCATATCATAGATTTTCACAAGAAATCGAATAAAAATAAAAGCCGCAATAATGTAATTTCGATAGCCTCGCATTGGTCACCAATTCGAAGTATGAACGTCGGCAGGAAATAAGAGTTGATAAACCGACTTCCTTCACTATTACCATGCGTACATGTTTGATAAGCTGTGCGGCACATACCGAGATTGCGATGCATTCCAAGCAAATGTGCTCAACTACAGTTATGCGCATTTCATGCATGTTTGATTATTGCTTACCTTGACTCGTAGTATTTGTTCTCGCAAGTCCTGCAGATCATTAAACGTCGATTGCGCTGTTATCGAGTACACCAAAATGAAGCCCTGGCCGTTCTTCATGTACAGGTCACGCATTGCTGTGAATTGTTCCTGGATCACAACCATATATAATTAATTTAATTATAATAATCATATTAGTTTTACGGGTCATTGTTTTAGGTTAGAATATGTATAGGTTATGAGTAGATCCTATGTTGACTTACCGTTCCGGCTGTATCTAAAATCTCGAGCATGCACTGTTGTCCATCCACCTCCACCTGCTTGCGATAACTGTCCTCGATAGTAGGATCATACTTCTCGACGAAAATTCCTTGGACGAACTGCACCGTGAGGGCTGATTTGCCGACACCGCCTGACCCCAGGACGACTATTTTATACTCACGCATCTTACCCGAATTACTTAAAATGAGCAAATACTTAAATCTGAAATGAAATTATCATTATTCGAATAACTTTAGGTGCAACTCTCGTTGCAAACAGTTTATGAGCGTAAAGTAAGCAGACAGTATCATCAGAAATTGACGCCATACAATGTTATAAATTAAAATAGATGAGTCAACCAATTAAAAAAACACAAGTACTATAGCGTGTATGTGGGGCTCATACGTGCAATTACACAGTAGAATGCACAATTAAGAGCAACAATGTGATAAAACTCACATACAAGTGTTACATGTGTGGGATTATGTGGACGAAAATAAGTACGTTGCATGTGTGCGTGCGGTTGCGGTTCACCCTCAATGCAACACTTTCAATTTAGTGCGGGTATTAAAATTAGAAAATTATCACTTGCAATAATGCAGGAAGAATGGTATTTTATCTGAAGAATTCTATTTGCGTTTATGATTATCATGTATTAGATAGCGTGGATTTGATTGCTCTAACGCATTAATATGATATGTTTATAGGTTATGTTATGTGATTCATTTGTTTGCGATAAATTTTCGTATCGAGTTTCAGTTTTTGGCAACAGGGTAAATAAGTTAGGCAAGCAAACACAACAAATATCTAACTTAGCAGAGATTAACACCCAAAACATGCATACTATCAAAGCAGTGGAAGAATCACAATGAAAGCTATTTTTAGCACATAGGGAACTTTCAGGATGATTATAATATTATGTATGCTTAAATCCTTGCTGTAGGTATTAAAAACATGATGTCAACACATACCTCTTTATTCGTTAATGAATAAAAGTGAATTCCACAATGATTCACTTGCTGATTCAGCACTATCTTTGCAAAATAATAGCGCACACTGTGCTCCTTCCACCCTTCAATCTCCTCTTGGTGAAAAGTTCCTTCACTTGCTGCTGTTTCAGGCTCTTTCAGGCTTGTAACTTGTAACTGGAGTGCTTCATCGCTCGCACCTTAAAGGAAAAGTCATTATCAGTCAAAGGATCGGTCAAGTGTGAGATGCACATGAACTCGCATGATTCGATTCATCAGGTTATCGCCGGCGATGGCGTCGCCCGCATCCAGCCGATAATAGGCGAAATGAGCACGCTGCGACGACTTCATAAGATTGTAATCGCCGGATCTCGGGAGCGGCGCCGTGAACCTACCTTTCTCTGGTTGCGGATGGCGTGCGCCCAGTGCGTCGGGTTTGGGCGATGGCCAGCTTCCACTCTGGTGGAATCTATGGGTGCGCACACTACGACACGCTGCGGAAGCGCGAACTGCACGCTGTTATATGCGTTACATGCATACACCAACAGCGGCGGCGGCGGCGGCAGAAGGTTGCGGCCAGTTGCGAGAGAGGTGGAGTTGTTTGGCGAGCGCGAGCGATGACTGCATGAGTTTGGCGGATTTGGCGAGAGGCGAAGCGCTTGGTTTGCGTCTCGGCTTGAGCTATGGAATATGCGCGGTTGCCACATTGTTTGACAGAGGAAATAAAGAGGATGGATTATAATAAAATATTTATCATTTATTTATATATTTACAACTATTGTTATATTCCACTTAATTGTCAATTGTTTTAGTAATAATTTAGTCATTGAATTTGATTTGTAATGTTTGTGTAAAATTGAGTAACACCAATGAAATCTGCAGTCATTTGTGGAATGTTTATGAGTCATCCAGTTTTAACACACCCAATTGACTTAAACATAAAAATGAATTTATTATTGCATACCAAGTACTCAGTACACAAAATTTATCTGCTTATATTTTATCAACTTACTAAGTAGATTAAATTGTTTCATAATTAACAAATATAAATCAGTACGATGTCAGATAAAATGTTCATATATTGATTAATGATATTAGAATTTTATAAGATTACATTTTTTGTTATAATTGTTATTATTATGTAGTTTTTGTAGATCTGCGAAGAAAAATAAAATTTAGTTGTGATACAGTGATACAGCGCCGTCTGGCGGAAAGCAGTAGAAGTTTATTTAATATACAAGATAGAGTCTCCTGTAGTTCAGAAATAATACAGCGTTTTTAATCCTCGTATACATTGTGTAAACGTCCAGCCATTTCAAATCTCTTTAATCTCCTTAATCAATGTACATAAACGTTACATTTAACTGCTACATTAGTGTAATCTAATCAACGTGTAAATAACAAATACTAAGTTCCCTTAAAACATCAATTTTGCTTGCTGCGTTTGCTGCTTTTAGCAAACTGACTGACATGACTTCAGATTGCATTTTGTAAATCAAAGCTTAATTAAAAGCTAAAGCGCTCATTTTCGTTTTGCTCGTGGGCAAATAGTCCTTCATAAAAACGTCTAATGAATGTAATGAGAACGAAAACGTTCCGAGCGCTCCCCGGCGAATTGCGGCCCCTGCATCCTGCTGGAAACGCGAAGGGCGCACGCAAAGTGGCCGTCGGTAATAGTTTGTAACGAGCGCCAAGGTGCAGCGAATTTGACGCGAAATTAAGATGTCAGTCGTAATTTATACTTTAAGCAGGATTTAATAAATTAAATATTTCGCACGTCGTAAAAATATTACAGTAAGTGCAACGTGACTCGGAAGCTGAGCTTGACACCAACAACTAAGAACCAACAAAGAACAAGAAGCAACAAACGTCAACTTGAGACTTTGCAAATCGTTACGAATTGGACCAAAGAAGAGAGAAGAGTTTGGATGTGATTGTGCCGAGGGTGTTTGATGTTGGTTGATGTTACAGAGCCAAAGTTCTGTAGTTGCTCGTATCTTTCATCCGAATCCTTCAACACTTCAGCCTGCTCCGCAGGTGAATTACGAGTTTTCTGACTTTCACTTTCACTTTAGCGTGCCGCGTCTCGCATTCGACACTGATCTAGTGCACACTGGAGGCGGCGCGTTGGAGGTGGCGGCATCATGTGCCGCCGTAGCTCATCGGCGTCGCACGCAACGCGGAAGTTCGTAGATCTATTGATTTTTCGCGCTTGGCCACCGCCGCCATTGCCGCCAACGCCGCTCAGTGATGGAGGCGGGGGACGATGACTGACTTAATACCTCTGCATTCGCGTTATTCAATTTCGACTCAGAGTTCCAGTCCTTGGATTGCATTTCAGAGTCATTACTTATGCATCTTGGTATTTGTAGGTTAAGTATTCACGATTATTTGCTAGATATTTAAGAATATCTTTCCAATTATCCATTTTGTACAATCTGGGGGAGGTACAGATGTTTTGTAAATATTATGATATTACATGACAAGTTATGTTATGTTAGTTTATGTTAGGTTATGTTAGGAAACATTGTTTGTATAAGTTAGAGTATATCAAATATTTAAGTAATTAATTGCCTAAGTTAAATTGAATACTCTGCAAGATACGAGTACAATACAATGTGTTTGTCGACGATTACAACTGTGAATGTTCCTTGCCGCCTCCTGCATGCATATTTCCTATGCAAATTGCACTCGACGGCCGCGCTGTCGATTGTTGAAGTGCACAAAGTTATAATCGATTCCGCAAGCGAGGGCAGCGGCATGGCGGCGGCAATTCGCATTCGCCAGCTGGCGCGGGGTTATTGCCGCCCCCCGTCAATTAATGTTTTCCTGCGCGTCGCGCGCGCTTTTGTCTTGCCGCCGCGTAAACGTGCCTGAACAGATAGCTAATTATTCGAAGGCGTTCTGCATAGAGGAGCAGCGAACAATAGCCGCCCCCGGCCAGGCTCTCGTGCGCCACGTGTCCACGCGCCCATCGTGCGATGATTGTACAATTACGCGAACCGTTTTATGGTCTGTGCGGCAATGTCCGTAAATGTCAGCAGTAGCGCTGCATTGAGGTTATGTACGTAATGACTAATGGTACGTTACGTAACGTTACATAACCGCAATTTGCATACAGTGGCCGGGAATGAGTGAGGAAGCGAGGGAGTGAGGCAATTATCATTCCCGAGAGTTCCCGGGTTAGATTAGCAATACTCGCGCAACACAAACAGTTTTCGGAAGCAACCGCTCGGAAGGTGTGCGCCCGGTGACGGCTGGGTCAGCGGCGGCAAACACTCGCGTCCTATCTCCCGCTTACATTAATCCGCACTGCACTCTGCGCTCCACTCTGCGCCAGCTAAACATATAATCGGAGATTCTCCGGCTGCACTTGAGGTTCGCACAGCGGCGCTATAAATCAGTGCGCGGGGCGGCAATGTGTGATCACACTCCCGCGCCGCTGCCTCTAACGATGTTGAACGATGTTAGCGTAAATGTATGTAAAACTTAATTCGACGCGGTCCGCTGGGCATCTGGGTTGAAAAATAGCTCCCTGAACAGTCACTCCTGTCATTTTTCCTGCAGGCTACGTTTATCGCCGGTGAATTCAGGTGCAAAGCGTGCAGCAAGCCGGAGGATTAGTGAGCACACAAGCCGCGCTCCCTTGTCGCAGGACTGCTGGAGAGTGTGGCCGTTGAACTATGCATCATGTTCATACAAGCGACGTGCAGCCACCTAGGCTCCCGGCAGGACTGTATAAGGGTAAACAGATTACTCGGAACGGCCTTGGGGACCTTTGATGGGCCTCCAGTTCTGTGAGAAGCATTGTCTTGGGTCTTTCAACAAAAGTGATCAATTTCTGACCGTCCGTTTTCGTGGTTTTGTGTGAATGGCTGGGAAACTGTTGCATCCAACCTTGCTTCCGAACAACCAAGTTGCAACCAAGCGGAAACGAGAAACATAGAGAATTGTTGATTATCTCCTTTGGGAGGTCACATGTAGGAGATTATCTTAAAAGGTGTATTTATAAAAGAACCCAGGAGGACATAATATTACAAAGAACGAAGTAGAAACAGATCAAAGTTCGACATTAAATTTTACAACCAGAGAAGTTTGTTGCATTTCTTTGTTTCTACGTTTCTTCCTTTGAAAATCCGAGCTTAACTTAATGACTAAATGAATAAATGACTAAGTAACTAAGTAACTAAGCTGTGCCGTTCCTGTATTCTCCTGCTTCATTCCTCATTCCTATTTTCCGACCCTCTCAACATTTCTTTATGTCTCGGTTTCGGCTTCTCATTTCCTCCGCCTGGTCCGCTTTTTGTGCCGTCATCATAGAAAAGACGCAAACGAGATGTCTATTTATAAGTAAACAAGCCGTGCGACGGTGATTTACGCGAGGAACGGCGCAAAAACACAAAGCGGAAGGGAGACCTTCCTGAAAGATTCATGCGATTCGCAGGACGAAAACTCCACTCATCAAAAGCCGGCCGGCGCAATAAATTCACGCGCGCATTTTAATCAATCACCGGGCGAATTAAATCTGCTGCAATCAGAACAGAGTGTTGTATCTGCTTATGGTGTACTCGTAAGCACTGTATATTGTAACACAGCGGAGTAGGAATACGGGAGGTTGATGAATAGAGATCGATATGAATCTCATTGTGGTCTTTATGTAAATTCTATCTGAATTACGCGATATTTGTGGCTTTATTCGCCCACAATATTCACGAAAATTGTTGTTGATTGTTATTTACTCTTTAGGATAATGCCGGTAATTAGTTAATTGCGAACCAGTATGGTGGTAATTCGAAATTGATACCAAATTTGATAAAATATACATAATTAAATTTCTTGCCACTGCCTATCTAAATGAGAAGTTAGAAGATATATAAAGGACACCGGGGCGAAATAACGCAAAATTTGCTTATATCGCGAAATAAAAACCCCTTTTGTATGAAATAAGTGAATATGTATCAATATTTTTCGTAACAATCCATCGTGTGGAATTTTTGTACATTTCGTAGTCCTTTCATATCAGAAATTCCACTGACAAAGAACTTTAAACGAGAAAAAAATCACCGTTCTGAAACTATAACAATTTTACTGCGAATTTTCGATGGCTTTCAATAGAATAAAACTAACTTTTCCAGATAGAGCCATTGCTTTTAAATCGGAAGATTTCATTGTTTTGAGTAATATAGGTATTCATTGAACAGTTTTATCAACAGAAGTGTGCGAAGAGTTAAATGAATTAAATATTGCTGTATTAAATAATTTTCCGTTTCAACCATGTTATAAATTTTGTTTTAGTTTTTTCAATACACTAGCATCAAATTTAAACAGTTTAAATCCAAAAAAATATTTCATATTTAATTCTTTCAACCCTAGTTCTTGTTGTAAATTTTTAATTAAGTTATTAAAACCTTTGAATATTAATAGTGCTTGCTCTGTTAATAACTTGTTTTCTTCTTCATTTTAAAGAAGCCAAGGTTTAGATTATTTACAATCTGGACATGGTGTGGATCAACTAAATGGGACAGTTGTAATTTTTCTTATTAAGAACAAAAGCGACGCAAAATTACAAAAAGAATTTATGAACATACACGAGGTATTTTAAATATCTCACCAAAAGATTCCAATTTCGCTTTTCATATTTTAGAAAATGAAGCACATTATGCTGATATTCATTTTCTAAAATATGAGACTACCCTTAAAAATTCTACATAGAAATTGTTAACCATATCATTTAATACATTTAGAAAATCTTGGAATTGCTATTGCTGAAATTAACAATAAATCTTAAAGTATTTGTGTCTTCATTTAAAAAAAACACAAAACACCACCTTTTTCATTTGTAAAAAACACAAAGTTAAAAAAAGAAAACCATTTTCTACCACTTCTAATTATGGTCTAAAACTCTTCATTCGTTCGTTTAGAAATTTAATTGGAATGATTAGATGAATTATTTGCTTAAAATATTAATGCTTTTTGCAAACAAATGATAACTGTTAATATTTACTTTATTAAATATGAAAAAATGAAAGGAACACAGAACACTTTAATAAAAACTTAAATACTAAAACGCACTTGAAATATGAACGTCTGCGAATAAGTATGTGCCAATTGTCTTTCTAATCAAAATTTGTCGTTTAACATATCTATCGCTTTGGTGGCCAAGACATGGCCCGGCAGCACTTGAGCTTAATATTTTTTATGTTAAGACGAATCATCTAAGAACCGCCTCACTATTAATACTGCTAATATTAATATTGCTAATGTTAAAATTGTTTTTGTTAAAAAATATTGTAATACGTATCAACTCATAACAGAAAGTTCATAAATATTTACAAATTTTTACTTGATATTATATCTGACTATAACATAATAATTATGAAATTTCATATTCCAATATTATTTTAGGTTCAAATGATTAATAAAA
>JAODVP010022060.1:0-16244 GCA_025400035.1 Tetradonia laticeps
GCACACATCTGCACTCGTCCGCTGCTCAGCGCGAACTATTGCTTGCTGTGCACGTTTCCACTCGTCCGCTGCTCGGCGCGACTATTGCTTAGTGCGCACGCGCGCTAAAACCGCGGACATCCGGATAGACATACAAACTGACCAACATACGATTTTATTATATAGGGGATAATATAAAATACATGAATAAGTAGATTTCGCCGTCCAAAATTTTAGTTAGTGTTAATCAAACTGGCAATCGATAGGAGGTTCGTGTTCACATCAGGATCATCGCCGATTTTTCTTTACAGTTTGATTAACACTAAATAAAAAGTTGGACGGCGAAATCTACTTATTCATGTATTTAACTTGGCGTTCCGAAATTATTTCTAACCTAGAAATGAATTTCATTTCGAAACAGTATTGATTGTTACTAACTTTATAAAGGTGCATGCCTCAAGTAATATTGAAAGAGCACCTTTAGTCCCATAACCTAAGATGATATTATAAAATCGTTTAGTGCAAAAAGATCTTAATTTCTTATTTTACTCTCAGAAGCACCTAGAAGGAAAATTTACAGATGCCCCATTGTTAGTCAGTTCGTTGGATGCCCGCATGCCGATGTATTGTGAACCGGCTTAAGGTCGTTTAATTAAATTATGCATACATTAAGCATCGGCGAGGCAAGCAGCGGCTATGAACAGGAATTGCTTCGCGTGCCGCATCTCCGCTCTGTGCTTGATATTCTATTGCTTCCTATTCTCTCGCTTCGCTGTGTTCTATGCTGGTACGACCAGATCTGCTCTCCACCTTGGCCCAAGTCGGGATTATTTAGCAAAATCAGCTCATATTAAAGGGATATTACAACCATAAATCTTAAATTTACACAAGAACAAAAACAAGTCTTTAGACAAGAATTTTTCTACTGTAAGAATTTATCTTGAAAAGTCTCCTTAGAAAATGCTTTTATCAAGTTAGTGAAATGATTTATGTTCTTCCAGGTTACCAACATACATTACAACAACCGCCTCGGATCACCGAGCATCCTGTTGATGTAACAGTCGCAAAACATGAACCTGCGACCCTGAACTGCCATGCTATGGGTGAACCCGAGCCCATCATCACTTGGTACCGAGAAGGAGTGCCTGTCAGGACTGCGGCACAGGATGTACGTAGCCATCGGGTCCTGCTGCCAGCTGGGAGTCTATTCTTTCTACGTGTCGCTCATGGGCGGAAGGAGTCTGACGGCGGGGTGTATTTCTGCGAAGCCGCCAACGCTTTGGGGAAGGCACGCAGCCGCAACGCAACGCTGACTGTCGCGGGTGAGTTATCATAATAAGATGTTAATTTTATCGGGCTCGTGGGACTTGTAAAATGTAAGTATTCAAATTGCGAAGGTGAATCGGGGAAAACACAGGAATAATAATAGAAGGAGTAGGAGGATGAGACAATGGATTTTTTGATATAAAGTAGCTACATTGTTATATTCAGAAAATTTTAAAGGTGTTTCGATTATACTGACGTATTGAAAACGGGCGGTGACGAAATGGTCCCGTATAGACATGTTTTTTAGAAATTATAAACATCAGAGAATGTCCTTTTTTTTACTGCTCCTGAATTAAGTTTTATTGCCCCTCCAGATTTTCGTATTGTTCCTGATTGAGGATGGATGTGCAATAAAACTTTTACAGTTTAACCGGGACTTCTTAAAACTATACTGGGGGTGCAATAAAAAAGAACGAGACGTGATGCACAACGGACCCAATATAGGGTAGTCTAGGTGCTCCTTCTATGAAGGCGCCATCAAATAGATAGATAGATAGATAAGAAATGGATATACAACGACCTATTTACTCCGCCTTAAAGTTATTTTATTGTCCCTCGGAGTCAATTCTTCTGCTCAGGTAGCTTCAGGCTGGCTAGGTAATAAAACTTTTACTCATCGCCCAATACGCAATATAATATGATATTGAGGGTGCAATAAAAACGTCGTTATGACTCCTAGAGAATACTATGTCTTTACTTTCCACTTAATTTTCCCTCAGCTGACAATTTGTCAAAGAAGTTAAAATCATTTTCCAAACAAGTAACTTGAAAGCAATCTTTTTGCTTGACTGCGTGCCAGTTTTGCATCCGCTAATAAATAACCGCGTAAGTAATATGATTTCAACTCGTTTTTAAGTGTTTCTTCCTAAGTTAATTTCGCCATGAAAGTTACGACTTCAAAGTTTCCCATATTTTTTGCTCCTAAGTGGCTGCGATGCAATCGCGCAGCGTTACTTGCGCGACGTCCAAGCAAACATTTTCAATTCCTCGGAAAAAAACTTGGCGCATCTTTTGCGCCCCACGTACTTCTGCACTTCTTCACCTCCAACTCCTGCCTTAGTATTTCATTTTATCGCTTTTAATTCTTCCGCGCTAGTAAATGCAACGCAGAAGGTGCCCGCGTTGTGTTAAGAAAAAGACTCGTTAATTATACCGAGAAGCGTGCAAGATAATAACGCAATGCAAACAAAAACATTTAAACTTTGTTTGATTTAGCTCAAGAGTTTACGTTTACACAAATGTTGTTTTTTGCTAACTGTGCCGTCATCGGGGAGTATTCTAATGAGGCCATTCCTAATCCTGCTCGTCCTGGCTGGTTTGTTTCGCGTTTCGGGAGGCCAGGACACTCGACGCATCAGTTGCACTGTACACGCACCAGACACCGCCCCTTCAGGCATAAACTTGCGCGTAAAACGAGAGAAAAAGCAGATGTCATAAAGCACATCCCCTGCTGTGGGTGCGTCTGCATCTTAAGGCACTCGAGCGTCTTGATATGCAACATTTCAGCAGCAAGCGCCGAACGTCTTCTTGTGTTAGTGTGTTAGACTATGGCGGAATTGCCTAAATTCTAGTCGACTGCGGAAAATGCAGATGAAATGAAAAATACATGCTTGCAGCATCAGCCGGCATCACCCTTGGAGAGCAGGATCGTGAGTGTCAGTGTCGGAGCGCAATTGCATTGACACCGATCGCAGATGCGCTCCGGCGGGATGGAAAAATAAGTAACGCTGCAGGAAAGCGCGACACGTGGGTGTAAAAAGTGCGGAAAGCCCCTCGCCCTTAGATTTTGCACTTTAGGTGGCGTTAAGGCGAGGGTGAAATTGAAGTACCTGATAACATGTGGCGAACGACTTGGAGCATGAAATTGTTAGCGTAATTTAATAATTTATATTTGGGAGTCTCTAATTTTAGACTTAACACCTAATTGGGAAATTTTTGCTTTTTGCTACCGATGAAAACTGAAAACATTAGTAAGCCTCCTTTACTGACATCTTGTCTTAACAACTAGGTTGGTATACTAAATCCTAGCTAATCCTAGTTGGAAATAGAGTTATTAGATCCTAACTGATGTTCCCAAAAGAAATTCGAACAGTCGTGCGGCTGAAGCGTCTCGTGATATGACATTAACAACGCACCTTTACTGATACATTGTCTTAACAACTCGGATGGTATAATAAATCCTAGCTAATCGTAGTTGGAAATAAAGTTATTAGTTCCTAACCGGTACTGGTGTTTGCAGCCGCGCGGCTGAAGCGTGTCGTAGTGCGACACTGACAATGCACCTTTACTGATATCTTGTCGTAACAGTTTGGTCTTTGTATTTAATCCTAGCTAATTTTATTGTTAGTTGAAAATAATGTTTGGGTCCCATAAACTTTCCTTATTTTTCTGAAAGAAATTCCAACACCCGCTTGGCATTAACAACGCACCTTTACTGATACCTTGTCGTAGCAGCCGAACGGTACAGTTAATTCCAGATAATCCTAGTTGAAAATAATGTTTTATTTCCGTAAAGTTTGCTTGTTTTTCCAAAAGAAATCCTAACTTTTTCTGTTCCGCTTTTCCGCGTCTTTAATTCAAGCGTTTCTCTTGAAGCATCATTGTTTTTCCTGCTCGTACCTGTTTTAAATTCCACTTTAACTTCAGTCAACATCCGTAACGGCTCTAACTTTCGCTGCAATTCATTCCAATTGTTCCCAATTTACTTTACTTAATGTGAATTCAAATTGGGTTAATTTACTTTTTTTACCAAGGGGACGTCAGTCGACGCCTTGCTGCTTAGGCGCACGCGTTGTTTTTCCTGCAACTCCAGCAACACCACTATTGCCGTTTCTTTAATTCTAATTATTTTAAAGTAAATTGTTTTCGCAGAGACAGACACTGCGCGGGAGTCTTTTTGCTAATAGATAAAAGAAGGGAATTCCGGGCGAAAAAAAACGCAATAAACGCGGCTCATTAACGCAATATCAGATAACATGCTCAAAAGGACGGCGCAAAACCGCGACATGCAAATCGCGCTGGGTGAAACTCATTTACCTTTTACGCATTCGACATAGACAAACAAGAAATGAAATTTATTTCTCCACTGACTCGCACTCGCGATCTAGAAGCGGCAAATTTCCGCCCGTTGTTTTTCTAGCGCGTCGGGCAGGAAAACTAACAATCCTCCTCATTAAACCACCATCACAGGATGCAAATGTATTGGTTGAAGTTCGCCACCAGGGGCTTAGAACTACGCGCGATTGCTTGGAGGACAACGCGACGTGGTGAATATTAAAAGGAATATTAACGACTTCCCACAGGGCAATGAGCAGTCGAGTCAAACACTAAGTAAATCTTGAGGTCTTTGAGGTCTTTTTTTACACACTAATCTTCGCTAGTTTTGAGTTTATTCTGCTTCTTTTTGGAGTGATATTAAATTAAATAATGAAAATCACTATCTGCATCCATAAATTTTCCTTTGTTCGTATTACCTACGGTGGAAATTGGCAAAATTGGGAAAATAATACACATATTTAGGTAGATGCTGCACTGGTGCACCCATCGAAAGCTTAAATCTTATTAAATTTGTTCGGCGCTTAGCTTTTCGCCCTTTCCGCAGGCGAGCAGGAGCATCCCTGCGCTTTTTCACAGAATTTGACTCCGTGTTACTCTTGTTCTTATTGGTCGCAAGCGGAAATTTTCACTAGTACGAGAATTATGGTGGCGCGTGCAAATATTAACCGTGATTTATGTTAGCAATCATTATAAATTTCGCATTGATATTAGCAGCTCTTCGTGGTAAAGCTCGCTGGGGTTTGGAAAATCAATCTTAAGGTGTTTTGCCAATGCGGCGGCGTGAGTCGCCGGATGGAGCTTTCCACGGCAACACATTAGCAGTAAGCCTTTATATTAAAGTGAAGAAGATTTAAAACTACAGCTATGTAATGGTCTTTTGTTAATTTGGTGAATTCAGTGGTGCGGCTGAAGAGGCTGGAGCGTCTTGAGTAGTTGCATTAGTAATGCACTTTTGTATTAAAGTGTTGAAGATCTAAATTACTCGCAGATATTATTAAGTTGCTTCCTTAATGCAGTGATCCAAGTCGTGCGGCTGTAACGGCTGGAGCGTCTGAAGTCGACACATTAGCAATGCACCTTTATGTAAAAGTAAGGTAGAACTAAATCAACAGCAAATATTATGTAGGTACTTTGTCGATGCGTAGACTCAAGTTGTGCGGCTATAGCGACTGAAGTGATTTGAGTCAGCACATTAGCAATTCACCTTTATTTGAGACATCTAAATCAAAACGAATTCTTATTAAGCAACATTGCCAATGTCGCATCTTGAGTAGTCTGGCCCGTCAAGCCGATACATTTGCAACGTACCTTTATTTGAAGGGGAGGAAAACCAAATAAACACACGATATTAAATAACGAAATTTATTACAATGCTGATTGTATCCTCTGTTGTTCAATTCATTACTTTCGGCACTTTCGGCAGAACAAGCTGAGGTAAATTAAATCATAAATTAGCTGCATTTGCCTTTATTTCCCGCTCGCTTGCTAGCTGTTATCAATATTGCCGAAATAAATTTTCCGCGTGAAGGTGAGACGCTCTCATCTCTGATTTCCCGCCGCCTGCGCATAAAATCGACTGCCGCGGCATGCAAATGTGCCGTAAATTACTGCGCAACAGAATGAAGCCCGAGTTTTGCAATTTTACGAAGAGCTTGCTAGCAGGAAACAAGCTCCTAAACAAATATAAGTGTAAGCGGAAGCCAAATCAAACCGGACACGACTTCTATTTGCTTAGGATGTACTGAAATGTTGCTGGTTTTTGAGGGTCTGGATGTAATGCACGAATAAATGTTTGCACAATTAGGAAAAATCAGTTCATGTCCGGGACTGTGCCTTTGAAGGCCGAGATATTAATTTCCTCTCGGAATTTGATATTTCGCATCATTATACATTTATTTCTAATATTTCTATTACCTCAGTTTCAGGTTTCAATTAAGAAAATTATAATTATATTCATAACATAAGAGTTTTTGTTGCATTTATTGATAGTGCTGGTAATATTCGTCATTTTCTTTTGTGATCGAGCTTTCATTGTTGGTGGTTTTGCAGTAGGTAGAACTGATAATATGGTAACAAATGTTCCTGTATTTGTAGAACAAATACACATTCATGAACCGCGCTTACATTCAGTTCTTTCCGCATTCGATTCGAATCGCACTGATCGAAAAAGAATCCCGCATCGCTCGCCCAAACGAAAACGAAGCTCGCGTATCGATAATATGTTGTCTACTTATCGGCGGAAGCTTTGTGCGGATGAGGGCGCAGCTTTTCTTTTTAACTCAAAAGACGCACAGGCTGTGCTGTATTCTCTATTTTGTCCAACTCGATGCGCCCTTCCGCTTATTATTTATTATTATTTTTATTCCCATCACGATGATGGAAAACATACCTCAACGCACAAACAATGACATAAAACGCGCACGAGGAAATAAGCGATTCTCGTTCGTTGTTCGTTGTTCGTGGAATGAATGCTGCGCTAGCGACTGGAAAAATGTTATTTCGCATTCGGTGGAAGATGAGTCTCTTTCAGGACCTAGCGCGGCAGGTTAAAGGGGTGTGCGTATTTTCCAATTCACTTTTTCCGTTGCCATTGTCCACTAACATATGTGGCGGAAAATATCTAATCGAAATCGATTACAGCGCATCCTTCCGCGATGCACGCAACTGGAAAATGCACTTTTCATCATTCATCGATGACGGTTCTAATTTGCCACACTTGCATCGAGCTATCATCAATTTGGGAATCTTCGATTTTATTTTTGGAGGATGGAAACTTATTTAGGTACAGTAATAACATGTCGCACTGCTGGAGCGGTTGAAGCAGCTGAAACTTCATTTATCACACCTGCATTGCAATGGTTTTGAGGACCATTATTTGAATTTTCGGTTTCTGGTCGTATTTTTCGTATTTTATATATAGTACCATAGTATTACATCGCACAGCTGGAGCGGCTGAAGCAACTTTTGAGAAGAACCATGGTTTCGACGTTTCGGCAAGGTGTCATTTGCCATCTTCAGGAATTAAAAGAGTTTTGAGGTTTCCCCGGGTTGAAGTGTGAGAATATTCGTTTTTTCGGGGTTTCTTCGCGTTGTCAGGTTGTGGTTCTGAGAAGAACCATGGTTTCGACTTTTCGGCAAGGTCTCACTTGCTACCTTCAAGAAGTAGTTGTTGATACTATAGCAGCTATGTCCCAGAATCAAGGAGGTGAAGTAAATATCCCAATTAAGGATAGTGAAAGGAAAACTCAGCAAAGATTCGCAAGTAAATCGTGGTATATAATAGGACAACTCGTGCAAGGTGAGAGGAGGTGAAGGGGGAGATTGGGTAAATTCAATATGGGTTGAGGAAGAGGGCAGTGTGATGGTGTAAAAAGGAGGGAGGGAGGGATGATCATAAAAGACGGGGAGGCAGAGCTGGTAGAAGGAGTGGATTGCGGCAGTACTTGAGCTACAGCGAAGCATAGCCAGGTCATCTAGTCATCTATAATTTTCGTCTTCGGTTTTTGTAAGATGTTACTTACAATAGTAAGGCGTTACTCGGTTAAAGGAACTAAAACGGCTGAAACGGCTGAAGCGACTTAGACGTGTTTGTGGGTTTGACGATCTTACCGACGGCAGACGTCCTCGTCGTGGCAGTTAAATAAACACAACCAAAGTAAATAGAAAGACGTTGCGAATGATGTGAGCCAACCTGCGCGGCGCAATGTTGTCGTTTCATCTCGATGCGATACCTTCGTCGAGGGGCCGACAGCGGAAAGGACAACCCGACAAACAGCTTACACCACCACGGAGTACAATGCCATCGTCCCTAGTTAGCACTCCACGCTGCTCTTATCCTAATGCAATGTACACTTAACCCAAATTTCCACCCCCACACTTTAATCTTCAGGATTACAAAGTTTTGTTCCCCAATGCAAAAATCGCCATCAATATGTTAATATCTCAGAGCTCGCAAACGCCTTCCGCTCCGTTTTGCTTCTCTACTAACCCACAGGTCTTAAGCAGAAGTTGTGGGTTTTGAGCGGAATGAAAAACCAACAACTTGGAAATAACCGTACACAGCAAGGAAGCGCTACTATTGGAAAAGGTGAAATTGTCACGGAAAGTCGTGTGACTCGCGCCCGTTATGGCCAAACTGTCGCGACGACAACTAGTCTTATGCAATTAACCAGCACTGGATGCTTGTTTTCGGCCATTATTGCTGGTAATACACCGGCAATGTTTACATCGTCCGCATTCTTTGCTGGAATTGTAGTAATGTAAACTAAGGATAACACTGGCGCGCATATGTCCTTTCTTCGCCGTGCTCGTCCTGAATAAATGCGTGTGAAATACACATCTGCTTGTTTCCAGGCCTTGTGTTTGTCCGGAGCGCATTTTTCACCGAGTACGATGCACCAGCAGTTTTGCCTCACTTCGTTCAATAAACTGTAAAACATACAACTGCAAAACGTACGAATCCACCGAGCGTGGAATTCTCTTGCATTTATTGTAGCTCTGTAGCATAATTTTATTTCTTTAGGTGCTTTGCCAATGGCGCAGCGTAGCCAAAGACGCGCGACTTGAGTAATAAGCTGATTCGAAATGGACGCAAAACGACCTCTTTTTTAGTACATACTTAACTTAATTATACTGATGTAAAACATTTATATTTTATATCTTTGTTATAATTTATATAATCAATAGATTTTCACGAACTTATGGTTATTGAGTCAAAAGTTGTACTAATTGCAAATAACCACATACTCCACCGTTCGCTACCCGGGTCATGTGGTTCTTATTTAGCTTTGAAAATTCTTTGAACATTGAGCAGCTTTGGCGCATCAAATTAATTTTGAATATAGAAGTTTCGAAGCTAAACTATCGCCGTCTTTGTTAACGTAATTTTTTTATTGTCCCCGCAGTGCAAGACATAGTCACGTCAAAAATTGATATCTTTAATTAAAAGTAGGTACACTTCTCTTTTTGTCAGGAAAGGCGACTGTTACTCAGTCTTTTCAACATTATAACAGTTTCTTACTTTCAATGGCTAGCTGAATTGTTTTCTTCGAATTAAACAAAAGAGTTCTTCTTAGTAAGTCTACAAAAACGCATCGAAAAGTTTAATATGTCTCATGTCTTCTGCAGACTGTCTATCTGTCTCCTCACTGCTGTCTGTCCCAAGTAGAAATGTCCGTTTCACACGGAAAACTACAGAAAAAAGAAATTCCTTGCATTTCCTGCCGCGGGCATTTTAATGCTGGCACCAGTGTGTACTTTCCTTAATCTCCTGACAAACCTCGGTCGTCCTTCTTTCTATATATAGCAAAATTGGTATAAGAATAAGAATTAGACACGGGAAACAAAAGTCTGTTTAGATTGGGAAATGAATGTGGGTAAGGATACGAAATTAATGTTGAACGACTTTTTTTTATTGCATCCTGATTATGTTTTTATTATGTCTCCAGCAATAGCGTAGGTTTCAGTTGCCATCCTCAAAGACGCAAAGAGATTGATACAAAATATCATTTCTTTTGCAACTCAATTCAAGTTTTGTTGCCTCTCCATCGCTGGAATTAGTTTTATTGACGAGTTATAAACAAGTTTTGATTATAACAGCTCAATCATACTTTATTGGCTTTTCGGTTGTAATATAGTTTTACAGCCTAGTCTTCCTCAGACCTTCCCGTAAACCATGTTGGGGTAGCGGCTAGTCGCACTGCATTAATTGAAGAGGTTAGGTTAGATTAGGATATTGACGCTGGACAAACATTTTAAATACATAATAAATTTTATTGCCTCCTCCGCGATAAATTATTTATATTGACTTGCGGTCCTCAAGAAAGGGTACGAAATGGACACAAGATGATCTTTATTGTAATGCATCCCAACTTAATTCTATTGCCTTTCCGGTTATGAGTTTTATTGCCTTGCCATTCACAGACGCTGTCCAAACCAAATTAACATATCGGGTAATTATTTTGCTTCAAGACGTCCACAGTTGGAGGTTGGGCCCCAAATGTTAATTAAAATTCTTAGATGACAAATTGGAAGTTTAAAAATGAGACCAGAATATAAGTAGGCACAGGAAACCAAAACCTGTGCAGATTAGGATATAATTTTGAGGAAGGATACAAAGTGGGCACAAAACGATCTCTTTTCTTGTACCCTTATTAAATCTTCTTGTCTCCTCGGCGAACAGTTCCTTCTTTTGACTTGCAGTCCTCAAAGGTACCGGCTAAATAGTTTTATTACCTATCCATCATCATATCCATAAAAAATAAGCACATGGTTTAAACGAGACATACGAAACAAAATCCTTGTGTAGATTGGCAAAAAAAATTGTGAGGGACGAAGTGGACGCAAAACGACCTCTTTTATTGCGCCTTTGTCACATTTTATTGCCTCCCCCACAATAGGTTACCTTTATTGAGTTACTATCCCCAAGGACGCATACGAAATGGACAAGAAAGTTGTCGAGTTTTGTTTATTGCAATCACTTATCTTAGTTTTATTACCTAGCCATCCTTAGACTCTGGCACAAATTATGTTGGCCTGGGGGTTGGTTAGTCGCACTGCTTTGCTTCAAAGGTCCCACAGTTGGACGGTGGACAAAAATTTGGAATAACAAGAAAACAAACGTCTATGTAGAATAGGATATAATTGTGAGGAAGATTACGAAATGGACACAAAACTCTTCAGCCTCCGCAGCAATGAGAAACTTTTATTGACCTGGCATCCTCAAAGACGTATACGAAATGAACATGAAAAAATCTTTTTATTGTACCCTAACCTACTTTTTTTACCTATCTGTCCTCACACGTTGGCACCTACCATGTTGGCCTAGCAGCCATTCAGACTGTTTTGCTTGAAGAGGTCCACAGTTGGTCACTGGACACAAAAAAATAGGAAACAAAACGTTGTATAGATTTGGAAATAATAATAAGGAAGGATACGACCTCTTTTATGGCACCATTATCATTTTTATTTCCTCTCTGGTCATAAGTTACTTTTATTGTATTGCAATCGTTAAGGGCGCATACAAAATAGACGTGAAACGAGTTTTCTTTATTGAGGTTATGAGTTAGTTTTATTGACTAGCCCTCCTCTGACACAAAAACCATGTTAGGGTAACGGCTTTGCTTCGATAGGTCCACGATTTGAAATTGGACCCAAAACTGTAAACTTTTCAAATTGTAATTTCGAACACACGCAATGTTTTATTGCCTCGCCTGTAATAGGTTACCTTTATTGAGTTAGTATCTCCAAGGACGCATGCGAAATGAGTAGTGTTAATGCACCCCAATCCAGAGGACATTTATTACCTCTCCCGTGCTGTCTTAGTTTTATTGCCTAGCCATTCTCAGACGCAGCCATAAATTATGAAGATATCCACTGGAAAATTGGTATTTCAAAATTGACATATTAAAAATGAGACTACAACGAGGCACAGGAAACAAACATCTGTGTAGATTGGGACATAATTTTGAGAAAGAATACAAAATAGACCCAAAATGATCTTTTTATTGCACCATTATCATATTTGTTGCTTCCCTGACGATATAATTTTATTGAGTAGCCATCCTCATACGAAATGAACATAAAGCGACCTTTTCTATACCCCCCAACTAAATTTTATTACCTCACCGATGCTGTGAGGTACCAAATGGGATCTAAATACGAATTAGGCACGAGAAACAAAAGCGTGTATAGTATAGATTACGGACTGAATAGATTGGGTAATTAATTTGTTGTTAATATGATAAAGCTCCTCGACATGAATGCGATTCACTTAGTCGCGTTTATCTGCTTATCTATTTGTCTGCTTCCATATTTAGGTACGTGGGTGGCCGGTGTCATCCTGCTTTGCGCAATAGCCAAATTATCCCAGCTCGCTCTTTATTGCACACCGGCGCCGGTTAATTATCCAAGGTAACGCGAACGTAATAGTCGAAACGGCATCCACCCGAAATACATTAATATGTACCCCGTGCGCAAACAATTCCTGCACTATCGCTACCCTTTCGAGGGCATTGCTGGAGGAGGGCAAAAGGAAACAAGGCCTCTCTGCGAATACCTTTACAACCCTTTCAGGCCAATATCACCGTGCGGATGCATACGCGAGCCTTCTATTTGCATGGCCAAGGACCTTCCAAGTCACTCCCGCTCTGCGTGAGCATATTGTGCGTTGGAGAGATACACGCTGCCGATAGGGGCGATAAAGGATGTTTAGTCCTTGTACTCACTTGTACGTTTATATTAGAAATACCTCATCGTCTTGTCTGGCGCGCCCGCACGACATTGTACGCCTTGTGCATTGGTTTATTATCATTTGCGCCATCGAATTGTGAGTGAGGACAAAGCGAGTTTAGTCGGTTTAAGGATATTCCAGGATTACACCAACCTATACAATAAATCTCTATATACAATTAACATCCTGTAAATACTGTTGTGTTAGGTTAGCTTAGATGAGCAGATTGAACTCTGCACTTTGCAATCGTGAATACCCATAGATAAGGAAAGGACAGTTTAGATAAGCTAACCTGCACGTGTTATCCTGTAAAGGATGTTTTATATAAAACCAGGCGGTCCCTGCTTGAACCTGGCTATGAATAGATATGTTAATTACATATTGTCATTGTTTCTTATTAATTTATTATTCCTGCACTATAGCAAAGCGGAGCACCGTACAAGGAAATCTAAATACCTCGAGGGCAAGTGATGCCAGTTGCTTACGCGTTCAGCAGGTTTTCTTGTACCTCTTGTGGACCCTTGCACACAAATAAGTTAATAATAATAGCTTTTACTCATATACATATCACAACAATACGCTTCAGTTCATTTGTTTGTAGTGTAATGTAAATGCTGCGAAATGCAGGATCTTACGTATTATTTGTTTTATCATATCCGTTCCAGCCGCTTCAGCCGCACGTAAATTTCCATTAGTTTTTCAGCTGTGTATCGCGTTACCTTGGTATTCGAGTTAACATCGATTAATGAATAAATGTTATAAATGTTGCAAGATGTGCGAATTATATTTATTTCATCATAGCCACGTTAAAACAATCAAATCTGACGTTATGCAAACCTTAAATATCCAGATATCTAGACTAATTACTTTAACATAGTACACATAATACTTTATGGCTTTATTGTGTTTTCAATCCTTTCATCTCCTCAAGCAACTTTTATAAACTCCTAATGCCAATGAATACAAACAAGCGAAACTTTGGTTGCGTCAAACTGCTGAAATCGAAAATTTACGATGTTTTTCAAGTGCTATAACTCTTGTTTTTTCCAACTAAAAGTTTGGCTAAAATTCGTAGGTGTTCAGTAGGCGATTATATAACTATACATGAAAATATAGTCCATTCTGAGTTTTTTTGCAATAGTCAGAAAATAAATCACAAAAGGTGGAATTTTGTTAAGACTTTTTAACCTTAACCCTGCGTTCTTTTTAAATGTATGTACTTTTTAAATTTATTTTCTAGTTATCTCAATAAAAATCGAAAATCGCTCAAATTTCGTTTACACAGGCTCAATTGCTTAATGAAGACCTATGATTTTTTTCTACGCACTGATATGTGTAGTACAAAAGATATTGCACTCTAAAATTGACTATTTCAGTGATTTTTAGCATAAAATTCAAAAAATGAAATGTTATAGAAAGAAATCATGGTAATTTTATTAAACTGTGCACAAAATTACAGATTATCAACTTGTTTGTATGGACTCCATCACAGGGTTGTGTTATCAAACTATTGATTAGCAAGTATTGTTAAATATTAATTAACTAGTGATGTTTTTCGAAGTATTAAAGAGGAAGTTGAAACAGTTTTCTTCGTCAAAATCGATACCTATTCGATTTAGCGAGTTCGAATCAGGTGATATTTTTTTATATTCATTTACAATTACAATACCCTGCATAATTTCGAATGTTTTTTAAACACATGAAAGATTTTGGTTACAATTTACGCTCAAACCTCTTGAAATCGAAAATTTGAGGTGTTTTTCCAGTGTGTTCATTCCAGTTCCATGATTAGAAAAAATGCATAGGTGTTCAGTAGGTGATTGAACAAGCATACACGAAAATGGAGCCAACTTTTTTCGATAGCTAGAAAATATAGTATAAAAAGTTCGTTCAGATGCTTTAACTTCCCTACGTTTTAAATTTATCCAGTTTTTTGATTTTTCTAGCTATCTTAATAAAAATCAAAAATCGCTTCGAATTTCGTGTACACAAGTTCAATTGCCTAACAAACACCGGTTATTTTATTCTAGGCATTGAGATATGCAGATTTGACCGTAAAATTAAAAACATGATAATTTTATTAAACTGTCGATTTTATTTATTTGACGTTATCAAAACCTTAAATAGATATCTAGACTAACACGGGCAGAATTAATACTGCACTTTATGGATTCATTTTGTTTTCAATCCTTTCATCTCCTCCAAGCAACTTTTATAAACTCCTAATGCCTATGAATACAAACAAGCGAAACTTTAACAGTCCCTAAATGATTTCATCCCTTAGGCACAAAGAAACCACCAAATACTACTAATATCTCGTTTCACTAGCAAACTCGGTGTTTGCCAAAGTTTCCTCATTATAACAAGATAGTTTCCCATATTTTTCACTCGAGCATTCGTTCAGCCATTCGCTTTTTGCTTTGCTATGACTTTCGTGCTTTTAGTGAACTGAACTGCCTCGTTCCCAACTCTAGCCAAAGTAGGTATAGCGAGACCCTTGAGGAGGCATCATTTGTGAGTTTCGAAATGCTTCCCATCTCTTAAAAGCCTAGCGAAAGAACACGCTAATATTATCAAGGACTATTGAGGCAACTATAATCTGCCAAAATTGATTGCCCACAAGTAACTTTCGGTCTCTCATCGAGAAAAGCCACAAAGTAATATAAGTCTGGCGGATAGAAAAGGATTTCCCCGTTTTCAGAGGGAAACCAGTTTTTCTATACACAGTACATATATACGGTACCTCCTGCCTCCTAGCAAACGGTAGGAACCGAAGAAAATAAGAAAGTTGCCGGTACGGGTATTACTGCTTTTCGGGCGATCCGTACACGTCCTCGACGCAAACGCCAGCCATACATCAAAGCCGAAAAGATCCGGAGAGGCCCCCGGAGGCGGCACGCAGCTGGCATCCGCTTGCGGAGCAACTAATACGCCCGGCGCAATACGTTAATTATTAATAGATATTATTTTCCGCCTGTCTAGTTACTTCCTGACTGCTCTTCGTTTTATTTAATCTTGTTTATCTATGCTTCATGGTGCGTGAAATCGTCAATAGTATCATGAAATAAAACGGTGTAGATCTACAACAAAAATATATCATTCTGTAAGGGAGGCTTGTGATTTATGCGAGATTTGCACAAGCAGAAAGCTCATTAATACGCACGTCCTGTTATTTTGTTGATTGCGATTGTGACTTCTCCCGGAATGCGCTGTTTGGCCTTGGCTCGCGTCTTGTGAAATCATCCAAACGCGCACCCCTTTTTTGCAGATGCGTTTTTCGGTGCTGCGCCGCCGACAATGTGTGTTCATTGTCTGTACGTGATTCCATTAAAAGTGCACGACTCGCGGAACGTGACTTCGCGCTCAAACTGCACGGCGTCACCTCGCACGCAAGAACCGCCGGGAAAGCTGTTAACTCCTGCCGTTAGCTTACCCTAATGGCTGGCGGCGGCACGAAAGGGGTGCGTGTCAGCTTGTCGGAAGCCGGCGGATACGCTGGCTTTCTTGCCAGAATCCGTTCAGGTACATTTTTTTTAAATAAACGCCGCTGGACTTTCTCTACCAGCGTTTAACGCAAAGCAAAAATATTGGTTTTGCTCAAGGACAGTAAACTACACAGGATGGCCAGATCACGCATATTCTTTAGCGTGGT
>JAODVP010022171.1:4388-16238 GCA_025400035.1 Tetradonia laticeps
ATTTGCAATACTTAGAAAAGTAGAACAGTAAAAAGACGGGACGGAACATTGCCAAAAGTTTTAAGGCACATTTTCATAATATTTAGACATTGAAGTAAGTAAGTACAAATGGCACAATGCTGGAAGTACCTGACGGAATGCATAAATTCGGCTAATAATGCATACAAGCTACAAAACAAGCAAAAATAGAATATGTACCGTGATACTTGATACCTCAAAGCTGCCGTAACGTCTTCCTAACATAAAGTACTAAATAAATCTAATATAAATAGTTCTCTATCGCGTAAATTGTCTGCAGAAGAATTTAAAACGCTAGCATCCCAAGTGCTTATCACATTATCACATGCCGCTCATATAATCTTAAGTACAGGCGAGAATATCAAAAATAAAGCAGAAAGTGAGGTTAGTTGGGATTGAATGAAGGTGGTAGGATGTAGGATGTACTTATAATTGCGTAGTGATGACGGATTTGCGTACAATGGACGCGGGTTCAGTCGCAGAGTGGATTTTCGGAGTGACAATGTCTTGCACCATCCATGGCGAGAGACTGTTCAGAGATGGCGCTAGTTTGACGCCATTACAGTTGCCATTACCGCTTCCGTTGCTGTTTCTGTTACAGTAGGGTGTGACTTCCTCTTCTTCAGCTGCTACGTTGTTGTTAGCAACGTCTGGGGTGTCATCCTGCTGAAATAATTATAAATTAGTGTTTAATATCCTCTTGAGGGTACGAAATTACGTGTAGACAGTGAAAGCATCACAACAAATAATTAATAAAAACCTTAATCTGCGTGTCTAGAACATCTTTTTCTTGCGGATGATCGTTTTCTTCAGTCCGGAAGGGATTTCCCGAAATAAACGGATTTCCAAAGGGATTAGTGTCTAATCCTGTAAAAGGATTGTTATTTTTACTGTCTACACTGTCCAAGACAGGGGTGTTATCATCCTCGAAGGATAATAAATCATCTACGTCCATGTGAATGTCGGGATTGCTAGGCAGACTCAGCTGCTGTTGTTTTTCAGGTCCGTTGAGCATCACACGCTCTAATTTCCCAGCGTCAGATTGTCCGAAGTACGTGACGGTCACAGGCGTGCTGCTTCTCTGCGGCTGCGCAGGTGGGGTTGAGTTTGTGGGTGTTGTAGCTCCACACACAGCCAGGGTTAGTTTATCTCCGCCCTTTTAAAGCGAAAAACGATACACAAAAGCCACAAGCGACATTTACACGATAACATTGAAATAAATTTTGTGCATGCAAGCAAATTACGTGCTTTATACATAACTATATAAAGCTATACAGAATATAAATGAATATAACTTACGACTGAGATGAAAGTAGGCGCGGCATTCATAGACCCCACTTCATCCGGTGACGCAGCCGCTACGAACATCTGATTGGTCAATTTAGTACCCTGGAGCTCTTCCTCAGCCTTAGCCTTTAAAATGTTGCACTTTAGTTGGCTTGGAGACAGAGGTTTCGCTGTGGACGCCGCGTATTTGTTGATATTGTTGGGGATTTCCGAGGGGAGGGACTTAACTGAGTCTAGGTCACCTGCTAGTTTGAATATTTATAGAAATTTGACATTTTTAAAACCTGAAATGTACTCACTATCATTCTGGACATTCCTAGCCTCATCTCGTTGTATTTGTATTCCACTCAGCGTCTCTTTGGCGAGACTTTTGAGCAATACATCCAACTGGGAGTCCGCGTTCGAGGGCGTGGGACTTATGGGCGGAGTGCTCAAAGCCACGCCCCCAGAACAACTCCGAATAGAGTTCTGTCTCGTTGATCCTGTAGGTGTGACGCTCTTCAAACTCTTTGCACATTCATCACTCACTTTACAATACAGAGGTTCAGCCTCCGCACTGTTTGTTGTCGTTGCGTTGGATCGTACTGAGCGTTGACTGCATCGACTCGTCGATTGTCCACCTGGTGATAGAACACTTGCACTACAAGTAGCAACCTCACTCGTTCCAGATGCTCCAGATATTCCAGAAACAGCAGAGCCTGGAATTTCCCTCTCTCGTAACTTCTCCCTCAGTACGTGACTCTGTCTCTTCCCGTACCGCTGGCTAGGTCGACGCTCCAATTGCACAGTCCGCCTCGCTCTGTTCTGATGCGTGCTCTGGTACTCCGTCCGCCCTGAGTACCGAAACCGAGACCCCATCCGGAAGAAATTCTGCCGTGCGTTCGGTCCTTTCACCGGCGCTTGCAACCGGAAGAAGCCGTGATGCTCCACGGCGCATTTCCACAGGTGTTTGCACGCTTTTTCATTATGTAGACGGAACACGAATGTATGCTCCTGCTCCCTACCTGCATCGTCATCCTCCACGACCACCAAAGTCAACTTCTTCTTCTTGAAGTTCAACTTGCCTATCTTCGGCCAGAAGAACAGCCCGATCTTCTGGTTGTTCTCAAACACTAAGATCCCAGTAGGAGTGAGGCCTAGTCTATACTCCATACCGTCTTTCCCTAGCACGATATGCATGTCGACGCCGTACATTTCTAACCATTTGACTTTGTTCAAATAGGCAATTTCGGCCTGTGCTGGGGATAAACCGCGACATTTCTTGAACTCGTCCAGGACTTCGATCTCCAATTCTTCTGTCTGGTTAGGAACAAAGTGGAACTCGGATACGGTAGCTGCTGTATGCTGGTTTTCGTCGAAATCACCTAATTCAGCTGCGAAATGTGCAGAAGTTGTAAAGACATGACTTGCAAATTTTACTTCGTAGGGAATTTCACTGACATAAGAATTACAATTGTTACAACTGAATAGTAAGCGATAGCATTGGTATTGTACGGAGAGGGTAAGAGATGGACAATTCTAGGGACTTTTTTTAGGGTTGGTACATAGTCATGAGTTGGAGGGTTGGGATTGGTCAAAATTCAAAATGGCTTACATTGAAGAGCAAGCGCCGATAACTCCACAGCCGTCTGATGCGGACATTCAAGTCGTCCATCCAAAATGTCCTGCTTCAACTGGAGAAAAAACTGATAACGCGTCAATTCCTCACGCAGATTGTTCGGCTCAGAAGAATAGAACTTCACTTTGAGTCTCAGTGTGTAAGGAGGACCAACTACACGAATAACACCAATAGTAATTAACATTCACTCAAAATAGAAATTGATTTACTTACTTTTAATTTGTTTTTTGATTGATTTTGTAGGGTCTAACCAGTGTTTAACATGATTAGCGTCAGTAAATTGCAGTCCAAAGTAATCTTTTTCGATTAAGTCCAGGGAATAAAACACTTGCTCATATAAATCTCGAGCTTCTGCCTTTTTCTGTAAATTTAAGTGGAATTCAACACAATGCTGGGATATTTTTCTATTGTTATGTTGATATTATGTAAAATTATGAACTTCTGACCTAAATTATATCATCATTTACACACTAGGAATTTTAATATCACTTTTAAATACGTAATAACTTAATAAATTTAGTAAATTGCGTAAAATATTGAGTACTTACAGATAACTCGACAGATAGATCAGTCCCATCCAACAGTATCACTCGACAGAGTATAAGATTCTTGTTGTATGGCTTGCCGCCCCCTTTTAGCTGCTGGCGGCTGTTGACGTGGTGCTCGCCGCCCCGCGGCTTGCGTCCGCTCAAGAAGCGAAACATGTCGACATATCAAGTCCACTTACGCATTGATTGGACTCATTTTGATACCGGCACTTGTAATTCTTTCAATACTATCAACAGTACGCACGTAGCATGTTATAACATGTTGTTTGTTAGTAATCGCGGAGGCGGATAAACGCGATGGATGCTCGTACTCCTCGTACAGACGCCATTGATACACTGCTTAATTCTTACTCTGCGTACACTACCGTACACTACTTACTAATATCACACACTATTTGCGGTGAAATGAGTCGTGGGAAGTTAAAAACAAATGAAATTGATACAAACTATTAACGTTAGTGATAATGGTAATGATAATGACAATGAATGAATTATCAGTAGATGAAAAACGCGAAAAACAAAACCACAAATGTAATCGGGTGTTGCACTGTGGACAACAGTAGTAGGGATTTTCACCGAGAGGTGAGTTACAGTTGGTAGTACTGTAAAACAAGCTCTGTTCCACCTACTCTCATATAAATCCCCATAAGAGTAATAATGACGGAAGAAAAGTTTGCTACTAGGGACTTTTGTGAGGAATACTAATGTATGTTGGTAGTAGTCATGGCCGTCTGATTGCGTCTGACATCTCTGACATTCATGACTGTCACAATTTCAAGTTATTTTATAATTTATTGTGTTTATAAAGTTTACAAATCTATTTTTATAAATGACTTCAACTTCTTGACGCTGCGTTCATGCGGACGAATAAGTAATGACTGGCCGTAGATTGTGAACTGCATTGATCCGAGGAGAAAAGTAAACACTGATGGTTGTTTTAAAAGTACTGGAATCAAAACATTATTGTTATAAATTGACAATTATACAATGTAAATACCTTTTAATTGATTCTTAGGAGTAACAATCTGGAATGTCTGCTGTGTTTCCAGGACAATAGTGCCTTGAATGCCAACACAAGAAGGATTATTCGACTTCACGACTTGTATATCCGCACCAGTTAATTCACATTTCGATAAAACTGAGTGGAAATTCAAGTAGTTGGAGTCTGTTATCTCTGGAACTTTCCAATCTTTGGAAGAAGATAAACAGTTCTTCATGTATGACTGCCACATGTCCCTCATAGCTTGTAGAGACTCATAATCCCAGCCTGTTCTTGGAAGTTTATCCAAATTGTGTTCTCGTCTGATTTTCTTCGATAAATATTTGTTTTTGGTCCTCCAACCTTTCTACAAATTGTACCACACTTCATAGACTAAGTGTTAATGCTATATAAAGTATTACTATACCTTTTTCTTAGTTTTCTTAAGCTGTGTGATTATTGATCGAGCTAAATCTTCTCTACTTCTAAGGAAAACACGTGAATTCATGTCAGACGCGACAACTTGCATTAATTGTTGCTCTGGGTTACTAGAACTACGTCCGTAGGTCTCAGCAGGTAAGGGTTTATATAAAAGATGAGATCTATCATACTTTTGCTTCGGTATTTCCATTTTATTTGAAATTTCTACAAGTTTTGTGCAACTTGTACAAGCACTAGTGTTGTGAAAAGTGAGGTTATGTCAACTTGCTTTACTCGTTAATAAATTCAAATTTATTCACTGGAGACGGTGTTACGGACCACCACCACCACGGTGCACCATAAAATAAATTGTTGGGCATGTTACTATGTTCAGGAACACAAGGATAATAACAATCTTCTTGGTTTGTAGCAGGATAAGCGGACACGTACATAAGTTGCGAGATTTTTATTAGCAATAAAGATGATAACTCCTGCAAATATTTATTAATATGTAATAAACCATAATTAATATTAATTACTTTTTAACCTACCTTGAAAATGTGGAAAATATTCAAAATAATCAGAATTATTTTCATTTTGTTGAATCTGGTGAAATTTTCTTTTAGGGAATTTTGCCCATACCACAATTTCAGTTGGTGTACTTGAATCTCAAGCAATAATATGTAGTCTATAATTAGACAGAGTGAAATAAAAGACTTTAGGGACTTTTTCTATTTAGGGTTGGTTATCTTTACAGTTCAAATTAGAAAACTTGTTTTCGTGAATTTCATTAATTTACTTTCATAAATTTTAGGTTAAACAAGTAAAGGTGCTAAATAAAGTGTTTTTTTGTAAAGCAGTGATAATATAAACCATCTTTATTGTAAATTTACATCATTTACTTCATTTTAGGCTAGAAAAATATAGATTTGTGTTTCGTGTATATATTTGCCCTAAACTGAATTTCATTCAGCCACCACCATTAAATTTCTTATATAACTTGTCTTTAAGACAATTTGTATTTGTGGTTAGACATGATTTATATATTGTACGTGTTAGGTTGTTAGTACGACTTGTGTGTTTCGTTACATTCTCACGCTTCTAGCATTGTTAAACAGTTAGTAAGTGTGGTTCTTGACGAAAGTGCTCTTGTCGCCGGCAGTTCCGCTCACTGTTCCAGCTTCGTACTTACCTAGAGACGCTTGGCTGTTGGCCTGGAAATAAAAACATTTGATATCAATATTAACACTAGTACGAATCGAGTGTTATAGCATGTTAGGGAATTTGAAGCGCATTAAAAGAACAGTTGGTACACGTGACTAGTGTTTCAAACACCGATGATTAACAGTAAGTAAGAGAGGGATGTAGAATTTTAGGGAATGTACAAATTGACAGTTGGTAGAATCGCTTAGAATTTGAGGGCAGAAAGAGTGGCAACTTGTGATTGGTCACAACTCAAAATGGCGGACATTGTAGTGTAGGTAGTGTAGCGTGTAGTTTCAGCGACATGTAATGGTAAAAATTTAAGTACTACATACCTTTGCTCTGGCAATAAGTTGGTCCTGACCAGCACAGAAGTTTTCGTCCTTGCCTCCCCATGCTTTGAGCACAGAGGCTTGCAGAGCACGACCGAAACTGAAGGACAAAGCCCAAGGTTTCTTCGCATCACATCTGCACAACGTACGAAAACTTGAATCAACAACAGAAGTAAAGGTAAAAAGTAACATACTCATTAATTGCATTCAGGTTAACGGAAGCTTCCTCTTCGCTCTGGCCACCAGACAAGAAGACCACTCCGGGGACTGCAGGTGGGACAGTCCTAGATAAAGCAGTGACAGTTGCACGGGCGACGTCTTCAGGGCAAGCACGGCATGGATGCGACATACCAGCCGTCACCATGTTGGGTTTCAACAGAGTGCCTTCCAGGAAGACGTGATGGTCGGCTAAGGCCTTGTAGACGAAGGAGAGCACAGTCTCAGTGGCCTTTTGACAGCGCTCGAGGTCGTGCTCGCCGTCAGGGAGGATCTCAGGCTCCACAATCGGCACAATGCCGTTCATCTGGCAGATAGAAGCGTAACGAGCCAGGACATTCGCGTTTTCTAGGATGGCAAGCAGAGAGGGCGTGTGTTTCTGGATCTTAAGGACACAACGCCATTTGGCGAAGTGGCAGCCATCTTTTTTGTATTGAGCGCAGCGTTTGCTTAAGTCGTCGAGACCTGGTAATCATTATAAATCAATATTTAAAAAACGGATATTATAACACAAGTTTTGTAATATGTTGTAGTATGTACCTTGTGTAGTACCCTCGCCATCAGTCCCCAATAACGGGACAACGCCAGTGTCGACTTTGATACCGGGAATGATGCCACGCTGCTTCAGCAACTCGGGGAACGGGGTACCATCCTCGGATTTCTGATACAGAGTCTCGTGGAAGAGGATGACGCCGGAAATATAGTCTCCAATCTCCTTATCGCAAGAGAAAAGAAGCTGGCGGTACTTGCGACGATTGTCGTCGGTGTTCTCGAGGCCGATGTCCTGGAGACGCTTGCCCATGGTGCCGACAGACTCGTCCGCGGCGAGGATACCCTTGCCAGGGCAGACGATTGCGTTAGCAATGCGGCGGAGCTCATCCTGCATAGCCTCGTCGGGGTAATTGAAATAGGAGGACATGACTGTATAGCCTTTTGTAGTTCTAAACCAAAAAATTGACATTAGTAACAATCTTATCATAAATACTGGGGTTCGTAAGGTCAAGCATATACGATTTCACAAAACAATGTAATAAATATATTAATGATATAAATAAAATTAATCGAACCATGTTGATTTCTGATTGGAGGAATGTGGAGGCTCGACCTGTTTGACCCACTCGACTTTTAACACTTGTATAACATGCGACAATATCAAGGTCATCGATTTTTCTCGTCGTAAATTGCGTAGAATCACGCAGAATTCATCAAATAAAGTGAAATACAATTATATACTAGTTGCTTAGGTTGCTTAAACAAATGACAATCGAAATCAACACATCTAGTGGTATTTTCTATAGGGAATTTCAACTACGCTATGATTAGAGTTGGTACACTTGACTTCTAATATAAACAGGGGAGGTTAACAATAAGGGAGAGAGAGATGTAACAGTCTAGGGAATTTGTAAATAGACAGTTGGTAGTCTATGTAGGTTGTAAGGGTGGCAATTTCTGATTGGTTGTAATCTCAAATGGCGTAGTTCAACACCGAAATAAAATCGTGATTAATCTCGTTAGTTTTATTAGTTTTACCAAAAATATAAGTTAATATAAGAGTTAAACCCTGCGTTTGTTTGTAATCCGCGAATATTCTACTAGTCTGACCTCCGATCACCTTGACTTTCACGACATCGTATCAATGTTAAAAAGAGGTCAAATTGCACCGGTAGCCATTTTGCACGTTTTACACGATTTCCAAAACGCTTTCAACTCTCAATACTCTTGACAAAATTAATAGAACTAAATAACTACATAACTAAATATATAACAAACGTGCATATAAAAGAATTAAGTGAATATAATACTACTAATATTTATGTTAATATGTTAATATACTAATTGGTTTGTTGGCAATGCAGAATTTGAAGAGATAAAACTTACTTCTTACTGGAATAGCACCCAAGATGAGCACACTTGCTGCCTGCCGAACGGAACGACACAAAGTGAACGCAGTGAACTCGTCCGCAATGCCTCCAGCGTACTCCAGCGAGATGTAAATGCGATCGTGCAGCGATAAATGATAAAAACAACGCGATCTCTGTACGTTGCGCTCACTCCCTTCGTGTTAGCTGGTGCTATCGGTCGAGATATCGTGCACGGCGTGAATGACGACTAGAGGACGGCAAAAGGTCGAAATGTTTGAACCGAGTGACGCGGCGGATGGTACGTGTCGTGTTAACGCACTGCGTAGTGCTATATATGCAACTGTTGATTCAACATAAATTGATTATGCATTAGATTACACTGTAATTACTGATAAGTATTTATTGAGAAATGGACTAACGGTTCAACATTCTAGTGATTGTCACTAGTGGAAAGTTTCACATTTAAATTAAGACTATTTGCAAAGTTGAGGAAATTTTCCACTTTTTTTCTTCTACACCACATTTATACAGTGTTTTTGTTAATTTAGGGTATAACTTTCACTGAATTTAGTATAGTTTCTATCATTTTAATATTTTATTACTCGTTTTTCATGATTTTTAATGCTTATTTTCATGATAACCTTAAACTGCTTCGCGCATGTGTTTCTAGAAGTTTAATGTAGGCAACTCAACTTGCATCTTTATATACTGGGTAGTACAAACAAAAAATATCAGTCATGAGTTGTAATGTGTTATAATAGCAATAATTAAATGAAAATTAATATAATTAATCAATTTCAATTTTATAACATTGTAACAAACAAGAAATGCACAGATAAAACATACCTGATACTCGTTACTTCCTTAAATATGTCACTTCCGTATGTTTACACACTTTATAAGCATAGTTATGCGTTATTTTCACATTGAACTTTGTTATACATACATTTCAGTATCCACAATACTGTCTGTAATGAGTATTATGTAAATTACATAGTAAGAATATGTAATTAGTGATTAATTGTGATGATTACCAATACGAGTCATCCAGGGCAACATATTTCCATTGAACACTATCAATTGCAATATTCTTCACTTTAAACAACCCACTATGTCGTAATTATGAATTACAATGCATTGATTACAGGTTGAGACTGCAGTTTTTTTAATATTAGAGATTTTAAAATTAGAGATTGTATGTTGTACACTAGGTTACTATTTCGGCGAATAATTGAATTTCTCTGTATTGCCTCGTATATTCATTACTCGTATATATTAAATTAATGTTTTATAATTTTCAGTTTCGAGAAACATTGAAAATTACGAAAAATAATTAATTTATGTATATTAATAAATTAAGTTTAGAACATTAGTTATATAATATCTTTATAGGGAATTTCATCCACTCTATGATTACAGTTGGTATTCTTGAAAATTGGTGTACAAGATGTAATTAGGAATAAGAGGGAGAGAGATGTAAAATTCTAGGGATATGTGTAACTTAACAGTGTTGACAGTTGGTAACCTGGAGGGTTGTAAGGGTGGCGAGCTGTGATTGGTTGAATTCATAGCGGAGAAGTCAACAGTCAAATTCTGTCAAATTACAAAGAACCATGATATTCATGACATTGTTAGAAAAAACTATAAAAATACTCAATAATCCACCAAAACTAATCATGCATTGTTTGTTTTTAGCGTCATATTGTTCAAATCCATACAGGCGCATTTATTAATACCACCTTTTTCGTTTGTTTGCAGTTTTACGGCCATTTAATGACCCGAAGTAAACATCGTAAACATCACCTTCACGTTGCAATTGATTATGTTTGTACAGAATGTTTGCCGTTTAGATGACTGAATTCGTCGAAACCGTCGAAATGAAAACATTGCAACTATTTCTATGACGAACCGGTAAGTGGTAGGCAGCAACATCCAGCGGTAAGTTTAAACTGATAATCAGTAATAACATCAGTCATCGCCTAGCACGCATTCAGGTGTGCACCAAATGCGTTTGTGAAGTCGAAGCAGTGCAACCAGTGCATGTTCAACAGTGATGTGCAGCAAGAAGCAGTGTTAAATTGTGTCTTTCGTTAGTTCCAATTGAATAAAAGGTAATTGTGTGATTTTCTTCTTGTTTGCTTGGCTTTAAAGCTTATAAATGCAAATGTCCGACATTTTTTGACAACGTGATATTTTAACCTCAATTATATGCATGTCCACTGCACATATCTAATTAAATGTGGTATCGGTGCATAGAGAATTCAACCAGGTTTAATTTGATACTAAATTGTTGAATTTATGACAACGCGTTACAAAGTTAGAGGTGATTTACTATTGTGGTGACTTTGTATCGGTGATGTTGATACTCGTGTTTGTGATGATTTTAAAGGCATTTGAGTGGTTAACACCGTTAACACATGTTGTAATTACAGGTTGGTGTGAGTATGTGTAGAATGTATTCAATTATAATGTTACAGTTTTGTTTAATTAAACCAAAACGCTTTAAACACTGGTAACGCGAGCAAAACAAAGCAATTACTTAGGTTTTTACATTTGGTTTTTATTAATTATCTTGTAAAGTAATAGTGCTATCTTGAAATTAAATACGGCAATTGATTCCTGAGGAAATTTCCTTTCAGAAAAGGGTTTATAAATTTGATATTGTTTAATTTTTATGGATTTCCCAAGAGTTAATTTTCTAGAACTTTACATTTTCGGTCAAAGTTTCACAATTTAATTAATATTTTGAAAAGTGTAAATGCTATCTTATAACTAAATGTGGCAGTGCATTCCTGAGGAAATTTCCTATTAGAAAACTGTTTATAAATTTGAAATTGTATAATTTTCACGGATTTTCCACCAGTTAATTGATAGTACATAATAATTTTCTGTCAAAGTTGTACAATTTAATTAATATCTTGAAAAGTAATAATACCATTTTAAAACTAAATGTGGAAATGAAATTTTGATGAAATTTCCCAATAGAAAACGGTTTATAAATTTGATAACGTTTAATTTTTATGGATTTCCCAAGATTTAATTGGTAGAACATCACAACTTCTGTCGAAGTTTCACTATTTAATTAATATTTCGAAAAGTAATAATGCAATTTTAAAACTAAATGTGGCAATGAATTCCTAAGGAAATTTCCTAATAGAAAACTGATTATAAATTTGACATTGTTTAATTTTTATGGATTTTCCAAGAGTTAATTTTCTAGAACTTCACATTTTCTGTCAATATTTCACTATTTAATTAATATTTCGAGAAGTAATAATGCAATTTTAAAACTAAATGTGGAAATGAATTCCCGAGGAAATTTCCTAATAGAAAACTGTTTATAAATTTGAAATTGTATAATTTTTAT
>JAODVP010022393.1:0-12135 GCA_025400035.1 Tetradonia laticeps
AATTCATGTTATTTTTCAATTCATGGATTATTCGATTAATAGATTTTTCAATGGATGAATTAACTAATTATCGATTTATAATCGATTAATCGAAAAATCTATTAATTGAGAATTATAATAATCAAAAAATGTATTAGTCCATTAATCTATTCGTAGAAACATCGATTATTTCAAAATCTATCTATTAATTAAAAATAGTTAGTAGGAAAGCAATTATGTAATTGAATAATCGATAAATTTATTAACCAAACAACTATTGATTGAAAAGTCGATGATTTCAAGAACTCTTTATCGAAAATTAATTGAAATATCAATCAATCGAATAATCGAAAACTCGTCAAATTAAAGAGTCGATTAATCGAAAAATACGGATTTTGACATCAATTAATCGATTTTTCCATTATCCTATTTATTAGCTATTAATAGTAGATTTTACAAATAATCGATTTTTTAAGTAACCTATTTTTCAAATAATCGATTTTTTCACCAATAGATTAATCGACTACTAGGTTTTTCGATTGTTCTAATTTTAAATTAATAGATGTTTTGCATGAATTTGTTTTGCGAATCAATCAATTTTTTTTTTGATAATCGATTAAAAAGCTACAAATTAAAATAATCAACAAAAAAAAACGATTAATCTGTTGATTAATCGAAAAAAAACCTACTACCTAAACAATTCATTGATTGAAAAATCGATTAATGGAAAAAACCATTGACGGAAAAATCAATTAAAAGAAAACTCGTAATGAATATGCATCGATAAATGGATGAGTCGAGTATATACTAACACTCGAAGGTGCATGAAGGTGTTGAGCACTTACCGTGACGATACCACCGCACAATGGGATCGGGCGAGCCGCCGATACTCGAGCATGTCAATTCCTGGCGCTTGCCCTCGGTGGTGGTGACGATGGTGCCGGGCGTCACTTGCGGTGATTGCGGGGCGGTGAGCACGGTGAGGGTGTAGCCCTGCGCATGCAGGTTCGCACCTGAGCCGCCCGCTTTCACCTTGCACTCGAACTTGCCGTTGTCGCGATCGTAGCTGGTGTTCGAAATGAGCAGATCGTAAATTCCGCGCTCGGGATGATAATTCAGCCTGAAACAAATCAAAAGCCACTTTTTACACGCTCCACGTCTATTGTAATCCGCCGTCTCCCTTCCACACTCGACGTTTCAACTCGCCTGATGCTTTATACCGACATTTATGCAGCAGATTTATGAAACTTTCACACTTTTCAAAATTAATTGTTCGCGACTTGGGCGCTCATAAAGAACGCCGAGAACAATGCGCGGGGTTAGTTATGTACTCGGCACGCCGGCAACCAACCATACATGCTCCTCGCGTCAGACGAAAAATGCACGCGTTGCCTACCCCGCACATAAATACAAGATTTCATACGTAGACTTGCAGTCAAACACACACTCCACACCGGCAAACGCGCAGAAAGAGCATTGTACGCGCATCCGGTCTGTATGCGCGAGCAACTTACACGCGGCCATTGTGCATTTTTCTCACGTTTCCCACCCGCCGAACGCAAAATACAATTTATACAATAAACGACGTGAGAAGCCGGCGAGAAGAGAGGAAAGCAGGCAAACGGAGCGGTGGAAAGTTTTTAAAAACTCGCAAGCACAAATCGCATTTATGAACGAACTCATAACAAATCGAATAGCTCTGTGAAAGGCAGAGATAACGTGTTAACTTCGAGGCACCTCAGAAAAACTATAAGTCTTAGAATAGAAGAATCTATTAATCGATTATCCAAAACAACTATTGATTGAAAAATCGATTTATTAAAAATCGTTAATCGAAAATCATTAAATTGTAAAATCGATTAATCGACATATCCAGTGATCTATGAATCGATTAATTAAATAAGATTTGATCGAAAAATTTGTGGAATTAAAATTCAATCAATCGAAAAATCTATTAACTAACAAGAAGTTTAATCGAAGAATATATTATTCGCAAAATCGATTAATCGATTAACCAAAAAACTATTGATTGAAAAATCAATAAATGCAAGATCCCTTAATTCTAGAATCTGTCAATTGAATAATCGATTAATAAAGGTTTGTTGACTAAATCAGCGTTTAATTAGAAACCTGATGAATTAATTAACTTAATAAATTGAAATATCGATTAATAACAGATCGTTGAATCAAATAACCTATTAATTGAGAAATCAAACAATCGAATATTCGAAAATTGTTAAATTAAAAGATTGATTAATCCAAATATCTATCGATTCAGGAATCGATTAACTGCAACGTCGCTGAATTAATTGAGAATTGAACGAAAATATAAAAACTGCAAAAAATAAGAATAATCGAAGAATTTATCGAATAATCGTTTAACTAAAACATGGATTGATACAAGACCAAACGAATAATGTAAAACTTGTTACATTGAAGAATCGATTAATCAAAACATCTATTGATTCATGAATCAATTGAAAAATCGATTAATTAATTAGGGAATTGATCTACAAATGTAGGCATTATAAAAATCGAAAAATCTAATAACTGAAAAGAGAATAATCGAAGAATGTATTAATTCCAAAATCGGTTAATCGATTAACCAAAAAATTAAACAATGCAAAATCGCTTAATCCAAAATTCAATAGATTGATTGATCAATCAAAGGATACAATCGAAAATTTGTTAAATTAAAGAATCGATTAATGCATCGATTTTTAAATCAATAGTTGTTTTTGATAATCGATTAAGCGATTTGTACTTATTTACGATTAATTGTTTTTAAAATTAATAGATGTATCGATTAATCTATTGATTGAAAATCTTGTAATACCAAAATCGATTAATCAAGGATCGCTTCATCGAAGTATCTATTGATTCATGAATCGATTAATTGCAAAATCGCTGAATTAATTAAAAATTGACCTAAAAATCTATGGATTTTAAAAATCGATTAATCGAAAAATGTATTATTTGTTTCATCTTTTGACTACAAAATCGATTAATTAATAAATCAATCAGTTTAATAATCGAAAAATCTTTAATTTTAAAATCGAAAAACCTGTTAATTTGGAAATAAAATAATCGAAAATCGTTAAATTGAAGAATTCATTATTCAAAATATCTATTGATTTACAAATCGCTCCAAACTCGCTGAATTAATTATAAATTAATATAAAAATCTATTAACTGAAAATAGAATAATCGCTAATTAATTGTAAAATTGATTAATCAAATCACTATTACTGACAATCGAAAAATACAAAATCGCATAATCATGCGAATAATCGACAAGTCGATTTCTTAATCGATTAATTGCAAAATCGATGAATTACCTCACAAAAATCCCTAAATCGCAAAAGTTATTTATCAAATCTTGTTTAACTAAAAAAAATCTACCTATTGAAAAATCGATTAATTAAAAAATCAATGAATAATCGAAAAATTCAGTAAATTTTTAAATCAATTACTTGAAAAATCCCTTAATGGAAAAGAAGCTTAATCATAGAATTTATCTACTACTAATTGAAAAATCGATTAATAACAGATCGCTTAATCGATTAATATTAAAATCGATCAATCGTAAAATTAGAAGATTTCAAAATAAATTAATAAATAGTAAAAATTAATTAATAGTAAAATGTGATATAAAAAAAATGGATTATTAAAAAACACGACTAAGTAAAAAATCGATTAACAGAAAAATATACTTTTCTTGCAAATTTAATTGATTAAAAGACCAACAAGTTGCCATATTCCCAGCAGTAGCTAATCTTGGATTATTTTTTAAACTCAGTAATATGAAGATTATGTGGTGGTATTAGTGGTAGACCAGCTGATGCAAACGTCGCGGAATAATTACATTTGAGTAGCTCTGCGCCAGAGCCGCTTGAATTATGCAGCCCTTTGATCTCGCAGCTTTACAGACGGTAGGAAGCTATGCAACCCAATGGACGACCGCATCGTGTAACTTAGAAATTTATTCATAAAATCCTACCTACACTATATAAATCTCTTCTATTACACATTTCCCCATTTCTAAACTACGTGCACTAACAAATGCATTTACCAGTGTCTACGCGTGAACTATTGATGAACTTTGGTCGAGGGATAAAATAATTCCGCCGTAATTAAACACAAAGTCGGGCACATAACTAGAAATAAATGCAAATACAAAGAGAAAGTTGCTGAATGTAATCGCCAACATTTCAGGCGTGCGCGTTCGTTTGCGTTCGCGTGTAATTATTATGTGTAATTGTGTAATTGCAACTAATTAACTTTTCTTCTGCTCGGTCTATATTCCTTTGTGCGGCTACGGGCAATTTTATTTGTTGATATTCATAATGCCATTGAGTAATAAATGATAATTGCGGGTAATTCGTTTATTGTTTCACGATTGCATGTGCGATCGAAAGGTAGCGCTGGGGGGATAATTAGCAATTAGCTATTGCAAATATAATTACCGATCGAATATTGATAATAATACGCATAATAATAAGGCAGACGGTCTACTTAGTCCACTTGAGGAAATTGCCACATCGATTGCTAATTATAATTGTATAAATTATACATTTCTAGGATTCATGCAGGATTTCAATCAAATCAACTCAAGTAAAACTTGGCATACCTATACTTGGTGCTAAAACAAATAAAAATACGAAAGCAGAGAATATTTATCTCCAATAGTTTTGGAAATATAGCTTTTAAAGTTCTCAAAAACGCAAAAACTCGGAAAAGGACAATTTTAGACCACGCTAGACGCTGACCTAATTAAGTTAGAGATCTGGAAGTGGTGTCATTTTGTAGCTTTTTTCCTCCTCTTTACAGGGATATGCAACTTGATAGGTTCCATTATAATTATAACCTCAAAATACTAATCAAAATTTAAATTGGGATTTTTGGAAAAAGTACACAAATGAAAATTTTCAAAAAAATACAACACTTACTTTACATTTGTATAAATCTTCATACCAAATATAAATGTGGGACGATGATGGGATCATAATAAAAAAAATATATTTGACAAAAGCGACACACTTGCAACGTCTGAATGCTTGCTTACTGAAATAAATCATGATATTCAATCAGTAATATATTTTTTTAATGCATATCCCATCATCGTCCCACATTCATATTTGGCAAGAAAATTTATACAAACGTCTAGTATCTATAGTATTGTTTTGAAAATTTTCATTTATGTACTTTTCCTTGGTTCTCAATTATTTTATAATTTCATTATCATTATTTAAAAAAAAACCTGTTATTCAAGAAAACTCGGATTTAACGAGCATAATCCACGCCACTCGCTATAACCAAGTTCGCATCAATATTTCCATACTTATGACTTACCTTGAATATAAAAAAAATAGGAAACCATTACTTATGTTCCATTGTGCTTCACGTAGGTAATTAGGTAATGTGTTATCCGTGTCAAACACGAACAGTGATTTATTATTACGTGTGTGAAGCAGTCGCGAGACTCACGAAATATAAATCTAGTCATTCACAGTCATGAATCATGAATCACGGATGCAATTAAATATCCATGTACACAATTCCGCATCCGTTGCTAATATTCAAAGAAGAAAAATCATACTAATCGCCATCAAGATTTGTTCTCTCACTAACCACACTGTATACGTGCATACATCCATGCATTTCTCTATCTGTCTATACCCGTGAGAAATCAACGATTGCTGCGAGTGTTTGTGCTGATGTACATCAAGCCTCGTCCTGCCATCCTTCCCACCGTCTTGGCATGCGGCAATTAATTCGAGCGCGCATGGAAATTATACTAATTGCGAACGACGTGCCGCACCGCGCGGCGGCCCCCGACGAATGTATGTCGAAGGCGATGACAATTTCGACGGCGACGTGCGCCAAGCTTCTTCGCCAACGCCGTTGGCAATAATTAGCGCTTTGAATCAAAATTAAGCGGAGCGTATTTACATTTTAATTCGAGCAAGCACTAATTTGTCATGTGAGTCGCCCGGCGTACTTTTCATCGTAAATGTTGACTAATTGACTAATTTATTCTATATAATCGATTGACAAGTCTATAAAAAACACCTAATATATTTAGAAAGGAAAATTTTACTGCAGTAAAATCGTTTTTCCTTTAGAAAACACGAATATTAAATAAAATTCAAGCTTCGTACTTTTTTTTACGCGCATGCGCAAACGTAAGTAATGTACTTAAGTAGTAAGTTAACAAGTTATTTTCCAAGTTCTTATTTTAGAAATAAATTAGGAAAATTTAAAAAAACGAAAATTTTCTCTTTTTTCTCGCGCATGCGCAAACGAAATTCGTTAACAATTCCACTAGCTACTATTTCTATTTTTAGTTCTTCCTTTTGAAAACATGAATATTAAATAAAATTCAACTTTCCATTTTTTTTTTCGCGCATGCGCAAACAAAGGTTCGAGTTTCATAAGCAATGTACTAACTTACAATAGTCAAAAGTTATACCAATTGCAAATGGAGTTAGTACGTCTAATTAAAAGTTAGATATACAATAAAAACTCACTTGTAATTAGTATCCAGAGGAATACTCCCAATCGCGACATTATCATGAACCTGCTTATTATTCCGCGCCCAATAATAAGTCGGCGACTCGCGCGACGTCTGCGGCGGGAAGCGGCACTCGAGCGTCACATCCTCCCCTTCGCGTGTGTCCTTAATGTCTTCCGCTGTCGTCAACACAGTGGCACCTATAACAAATTAAAAAAACACATTACAATCCCATTACATAAACCAACAATAATAAAAGTGCAGTCAACCAGAGATTCCAATAGAAGAAATTCCAACTTTTTCTTTCATCTGCATGCCCTAGTCCACTTTTTGCTGCAACCGTGTTTCAATCAATTGGCTACGAAAATTGGCCGCACGCTCTCTTTGATCGGCGGTTGCAACCGCGAGCGCTCGTGATTGTGATGTCGCGGTCAGCACGATAAACAAACAGTCGCTGCGCAAAGAACTGCGCAGTGCGCAGCGGTCGGGTTTAAATCAACAGACAAGAATGACCAGAGCACGAGTTACGGATTACTGATCCAAATCAGCTCGAGCTGAAATCTTCAACGAGCAGCACGGGGCTGCATATTGCGATTTATCGCGCGCACGGCAGCGGAACGCCGATATTCGAAAAGAAAAACACGACCGTGTGCGCAATCGAAATCGAAACCAGCGGTAATGGCCGATAATCGTGCGCGTGAGCGAGGAATTCAAAGCTTTTTCGCTTTCTTTCGCTGATTGCAACTAGAGCGGAAGCAGTAAATCACCCCAGCTAGTTATATAGTATGAAAAAATTAAATCATACGAGATCATCAAAAAAATGCAAATTTAAGGTGTCAGCAGTTGCACGGTGAAAGACCCGAAAAATTGCATATTTCTCGCGTCGTCGAAGCGCGAGAATTTCATGAATTTTTCCTTACTGCACATTTTTACGCTGTGCGAATGCAAACAAAACGTAACCTAACATGCACCGTATTTAGGTATCCTTTTTCCCGGCATCAACATGCGTTTTTGCCTAGAGCCCGTTTGGGAACGCGAGCTTGTAACACGAGCATGTCAAGCTTGTCAAATTCTCTTTTATCTACTCCCAAACGCGAACACGACATTTTAATGCGCATTTAAAATGTTTATATCCGGCGGGATTTGCACATTCGTCGCGCTTCGGATTTCCTGCTGGATATCCTGCGAGACATTCAGATTTTTCTACGAACATTTCGCCCCCAAATAGATTAGTTTCAACACTGAGGGATAAAATGAATTTTACAACATGAAGTTTGTGATTCTATTACGAAAAAATTTCAATTTTCAATTTTCAACTTTCATAATTGAATTCTGAGTCGGCTTTTTTGCAGAATCGGTTTTTTTTTCCCGAATCGGTTTTTTTGTCGTGTGATGCAATATTGCATATATTTAAATGAGCGTGTTCACATGATACAGCAAAAAGAAACGATTCGAAGAATTTTGACATTACATTCGGTTTTGCTTGAGTCGGTTTCACCGTTAGTTATCTTTGGATAGGATAAATTATATAAAAAAATCTAAATTTGTAGGAACACTTCGTCCTAAAATAGATTAGTTTGACACTGAAAAATAAAATGAATTTTACGCCATCAAATTTGTGATTCTATTACGGAAAAATTTCAATTTTTAGACAAACTTTCTGATTCGGCTTTTTTACCGAATCCGCTCTTTTACCGAATCAGCTTTTGCCGTTTACTGCTGTAGTGCATATATTTAAAAGAGCATGTTCACATGATTAATTATTTCTGAAACACAAAATTTTGAAGTTGTATCTGTAATAATTAATTTTGATTTCTAATTACTAATAAACTAATCAACCGAAAACAATGATAAAAATGTGGTTGTTACAGAATATATTTGTGAAGAAAATGCCGTTTACGGAAAGTAATTATGTTCATTAGTTCGACTTATAATAATTATTTAGTATTGTATTGAATATGAAAATAGTGAAGTTGTCTTTCAAATTACTAAATATGTTCATAGTTCGATAACGACTAAAGTAAAAATGCTAATTTTCTGAAAATTTAGTATGTTATAATATGTTTCTTTAGCCATCAGTACATTTTTGAAAATTGCAATTATCTTAATTAGTATTCCTGAAATTAATTACTTTCTGAAATACGGAATTTTCAAGTTGTATCTATGATAAATAATTTTATTTTTTACAAAAAAACTAATCAACCGATATCAATGAACAAATTGTGGTTTCTAGAGAATTTCATTGTGAAGAAAATGCCGTTTACATAAAGTAATTATGTTTATTAGTTCGGCTTATAATAATTATTTATTGTTGTATTAAAAATAAAAATTGCAACGTTGATTCGATAATTACTAAATATGTTTATAATTGGATAACGTCTAAACTGAAAATGATAATTTTTAGAAAAATTGAATTCTGAATCAACTTTCATAGCGAATCGCCTTTTTTCCCGAATCGGATTTTTTGCCGTTTGCTCCTGCGGTAAATGCAAAATTGAGCGTGATGATACGGCAAAATAAAACAATTCCAAGAATTTTGACATTCGATTTTGTTTACGAAACTGCGTACGGTTTCACCATTCACGGTAAAAAAAACGAATCGGCAAAAAAAACCGTCCCACAGGATAAATTCTATTAAAAAAATCTAAATTTATAAAAAAATGTAAAAAATTAAGTAACTCAACACAATAAAACTAAATCCTGAAATCATAACCACACTTGAATAGACATGTGTGAATCCTCCCAACCAAAAAATCTAATTTTCCACAAAGAGTTGAAAAAAATCGCAGATAAAAGCAGCGCACTGAAGCACGAAATTTGCGCGCTCAATTGCCCGGAGAACAAGCAACCTCTTATGCCATGCGAACAACTGGTTGCGTATAATACGCAAACAATGCCGCTTCGCGTGCGTGGAAAAATGAAAGAAAACGCAGGAATAAGCAAGGCGCGTCGGTGTGAATATGCAAACAAATAAAAACAAGCGAACAAGCGCTGTTTGTTTACGCCGGCTTATGTGTTGCAAACGAAATTGCGCGAGTGTAGCCGAGCGTTAAAAACCGCACAATTTCAGCTTGCAGTCGCGAAGCTTACGCGCAAAACCTACAGCGCAAATATCCATATTTAAAAACAGCCTGGGATATTATAGGAAAAATCCTTGCATAAATAACCAGACTTTTTACGAGTACGAGTAATTGTAATCTGTATTGATTCATTCCCCAACACCGACAGGAAATTGGTTCTAAGTCAACTAAATAGTATCCTGATTGATTAGAAGCGAATGTGGACATGAATAAATTAGTCAGCACTCATCATAATCATGAAATCAATCGTTAGGTGAATGAACGCGTTGCATTTTATAAAAAAAACTAAAATCCAGTGATAAACAAAGGAATATAATTTTTTTTATATATGATTCTTTTTACTACTTCGTTTTATTCTAATAAAAATTGGATTTTTATGTATGGAATGTAAAAATTTCCTATTTGAAAAATTCATATGGATGCCTAGATATTCAGAATTTTTCGTTAATATGCGCATAGAGTTTTAATCATCTGCATACATACCCATGCTACTGATCCTGCTACTGCCATTACATTCATGCACGTGTGCGCACGTGTAACCTGCTGCATCATGCGTGCGTTATTCGTTTGTTAAACAATTGCATATTCACTGCGCGCGCGGAACACGCGTACGTGCGTTTGAATATTCAATTTCAGTTTTACACAACTTCACTCAACTCTATCGAAGTTTACAGGACTTAACAACATATTTAATAGCATTTACGGCGTTAACAACGATAACAGCATTAGCAGCATTATCAGAATTAATAATAGTAAGCACATAGTCAAATAAAATATTGTTACACAGGTTTACCAAAAGTTTATCAGTGGATAACGTCTAAACTAAAAATGATAATTTTTAGAAAAATTTAATTCTGAATCGGCTTTTTTACCGAATCGGTTTTTTTACCGAAGCGGATTTTCTACCGAATCGGTTTTTCGCCGAAGCGTTTGCTACTGTGGTGCATTCATTTAAATGAGCATGATACGGCAAAAAAAACGATTCGAAGAATTTTGACATTCGGTTTTGCTTACGAGTTGTGCATTTATAAAACCGAATCGGTCGCTAGTAGCGCATATATAGTAGCGGCTGAGTTCAGACGATCCGGCGAAAAAGACGAATCGGCAAGAAAGCCAGAATGACACCTGTGTACGGTTTTGCTGTTCCGGCAAAAAAGACGAATTGCAAAATTTTGATGATAATTAGTAAATACGTTTATAATTCGATAACGTCTAAACTAAATATGATAATGTACTGAAAATTTAATATGTTATAGTCTGTTTCGTAAGCTATCAGTACTTTTGTGAAAAGTTAAATTAGCGTAATTAGTTGAATGGTAATTAAATATTTACTGAAAAACAACTTTTTTTACTTACATTCGACAAAAAAATGTCATTATTTGTCCTAAAACTTAGATTTCTTGTGTATTCTTAATTTTAAACAAAAGACATAAATAAATCAAAGACACATTTAACGTTAAAACGTTTTTTGCATGTTTAATTAACACTCAGAACTCCAACTTGTTGAATTGACAAGAGTTTGATTAGAAACTCCAACTCCATCGACATTAACTCTTGAAATAACATTTCCTAAGGTGATATTCCATTATAAGAAGCCTCATTGTTGTTCTTCAATTTCCTCCGTGTCACTTCTTGACAATTCTTGACAATAGTTGGCCTCTGGTCCTTTGTTTGTTCAATCAACTTGTTAGCATTGCCGCTTTGTGTAAAAAGCTCATTGTGTCCTAGCTTGGACGTGAGGAAAACCAGTTAAACGTACGCCGCACATTGCAATGCCACCATAATAGACTGTGTAAATTGTAAATTGTAAAATAATGAAACACTATCTCCCAAACACCCATGAAGAAGTCGAACAATACGCCCTCGTCTTGCATACAAAATTCACTTCCTTTCGAGCGCACGAGTGTAGTGTAGCAATGCAGGGAGATGCTGGTATCAACTTGTTAAAAATTTCTCAGCGCCAATGCAATATATTTCAGAATCTACAACACTCTCTGTATATTTCATACGTAGGTGCACACCTATCTGCAATTCCTATTCGATATACGAGTAGATTATATGTTACATTCACTGCTCGTCGTTGCAACATAATGGCTTCTTGAATTATTCCCCAAAGGACTCTAATGCTCCCTGCAGGTATGGATTGATAGTGTTGGCCATATGCATAGGATGTAATATGCAGGAAGCCGCGGGAAATAATTACACTTCTTCTTATAATTAATTTTTTTTGTAGTAATTTTTATTTCGTTTGGGTTTGTTTTCTATAATAGAAATATCATTTTTCGGCCTAAGTTTATCAAATATTCATTTTTGGAAATTAACCAATCAGGAAAGAAGAGGGCGTGGCCTATTACTTGATTGGGTAAGTGTGATTTTTATGATCTTTATAGGATTAATATATAATATTGCACTTAAAATTGCTTTAAAAAAAACGCCCTAGTTTCACCTGATTGGTCACTTCCGAATATTATATTTTTATGAAATCAAACCTAAAAACATAATTAGGCACATCATAAGTGAAAATTTCATAAAATTAGAATTTTTAGAAATTGACCAATCGGG
>JAODVP010022612.1:0-13054 GCA_025400035.1 Tetradonia laticeps
TTAGCCTATGTTTTCGTACGTTTTAAGACTCAATGAGTCTAATATAGCAAATGAATAAATATTAATAAAACGTGTTTTTATGTGATTTTCCGCAGTTTTTCTGTGATTATATATAAGTTCTTATGCTACTGCACCATAAAAATTAAAATGTTCCTCACGCATAGGGAATTTTCCATATAAGTCCGTTAAACCCGAAGTTTCGTTCATCCGGAACGTCTGCGATCCCACCTAGCCCGGGAGATCGAGGTTTCAGTGTATCTCAATTCTGATGATGAATTTTTGATAAATAGCTTATTTTCATTTGTAAAGTTCTTCTGTGTATTAATAAACTGCAAAACTTACTTTGTAAACACACCTCGTATTAATCTACTTAAAAATATGAAACTGATAGCCCTATGTACTCGAATAATAATACACATTTGACCTAAACATTGTGAACGCGCGGGCATAAAAACGTTTCATAGAAATATCATATGTCTATTATGTATATTAAAGTATATCCTCGGTATATAACGACACATCCGAATATGATATGTACTTAAAATAATGGAATAAATATTCCTGACATGCGTGTTAACACGAGACATACTAGTAAGGTGTTTCTAGCAATACCATGTATGAAAAATTTGCATTGTAAGTGATTTACTACAATTACATATTACAAATGTCTGCAAATTTGCCAGTTACAGTATCCCACACATCAGTACACCTTATCTTACGTACAAATAGTATAAAATAGGAAATGTGATCACGTTGTCTGCTGCCTACTAATAACTAAGTATTCCATATTTTACAAAAGATTTCACCTACAAACCAGAATATTTAAGTATGTAAATGCTTGAAGAATGTAATCACATTAAAAAGTTTCACTCTGAGTTGACGTGGTGACAACTAATAACATGTGGAACTGATAAAAGACCAGTTCTTGATCTAATTTATGATGACGTGACTCTAATTAGTGTAAATCACAATGTCGGCGACACTTTCTACCCACAGTATTCACACCACACTGCTGTAAAAATTGATATTCACCTTAAACTTTATGCGCTTTTCACCAACTCTTCAACTCATAACTCAGGAATGTCCTACAACTCATCATGAATGTCATCTGGATGTTGGTCCACTTCAAAGCACGCGGCTGGAGTAGTAAACTCGAACAAGTACTCGCATCGGTTTGGTTCAGAAACAGCCACGAGTTTATTCTCACTGCTGCAGGTGACAATGACGCGAGTAGATCTAGACGGGCCATTCCAACAAGCTTGTCCGTGATCGTATAACATGCTCTCGTACTGATTGCCTTCTGGTCCTGACCACCTCGTCCACGTGCCCAACCTGGTATCCATAGAGCTGGACTTCGCCTGTTGGATGGCCTTATCAAACGGACATAACTTGTAGATATATTCATGGTCGCTGTACTCGAAGCAGTGGCCCTCAAGGGTGGCGAACGCTTCATCTGCGCCGAAATCCTTGCGGAGATATTCTTCGATCTTGGTGATTTCGGTCTGGATGTTGCGGACTGAAGATTCAGCGTCTGTGAATTCGCTGCGAGCGTTGGTTGCTTCCGCGACTAGTTTTTGTGTTTCTTCGTCATATTCGACTTTCTGTGTTGTAGTATCTTCAGGTTCCGGCTCTTCGAAGTGTTCTCCTTCATCTTCTTCATCGTCTTCTTCATCTAATGGTTCTGTGTCATCGGTTGTTTGATGGTCTGATAATAAAAAGTGTGAGAAAATTTGAATTACACATAGAAATATACTAACTCATTTCAAACTCATGGTTTTCCCATTGTTTTAAAACGTTAGTCATGAGTTTTAAATGAATCACTCTACAGGAACTTTAATAAAATACTACCTTCGTCAACATCTTCATTAACTTCCTTTACATCACTCCCTAACGGTACTTCCTCCACGTTTCCAACTCCTACATTCGGTTGGAATATTCCCTGTTCCCTCATAATAACAGGTTTTACCATTGGCCATCCAAAAATTATAAAATCCTCCAAATTGATGGATTCCCTATTGTCCAAATAAGACTTGGCTTCTTCTTCGCTCACTGTCAAGAGAAAACACATATTAAACATAAAATTTCAAGTTATTTATAATATTATTCCCTTACCTTCCCCATTTCTATCACTATCAAATCCTTGTCTAACCTGCAGCTCCGCAATACTCAACAACCCATCACCATTGCCATCAAATCTCTCGAAAGTATCCACAGCTTCCTTCCTATTCGCCTCAGCCTCTTCGGCAGCTTTTCTAGCTTTTAATTCCTCCTCAATCTTCCTATACTCTTCCAAGGCTACATTCTCCAACTCCTCAGCGCGTACTTTCAACTCTTCCTTCTCCTTCATCACCTTTTCAGCCTCTATCTTCTGTTTTTGCAGTTCCACCAGCTGGTCCTTCTTCTGCTGCTTCATCTTAATCCCCTCTGCACCTAATTCACTCCTGAGCTGCTTCCCTGCCTTCACTAACTCCGCCCGGGCTCTAGCAGCTTCTCTAGCATGACGTCCTAACTCCTTACAGGTATTTGAGCACTTTTTACTTATGTATTCATCGGTACCATCGCAGCAATCACATATGCCGTCGTTGACTCGCGAAGATAGAATGTTCAGGGCTTGATGACCAGCGTTTGTACAATGAAACATGCTATTGGGACACGCTGAAGTTCCCGGCTCGTCGCTACCATCTAAACAGTCGCAATATTCGTCGTTTACCTGCGTGAACGGTATCGTGCGGCTATTGTCAAAGCACGTGAAGTCTTTTGCCGGGTCGTATAATCCAGCTCGCGATAAGGAAACACCTCGCGGTCGTGGCACTTCAGTTCTGACTACATGGAACACCAGCACTGAGGTGGTGATCAACAGTAAAACTTCTGGACTTGGTTTACTACCCCTCATCGTACTAAGATTTATTTAAAACGACACCTAATGTATTCTAAATAGTTTGGATAAAATTATGCTTTGATAACAGTATGAACACGTAATGTGAAACTTGGCGAACGAACTCGACTCACTCGATTGCTTTTGTCGACTGGCGGAATTTGCCGGGGAATTTGAGGTTATGTTGAACAGTACTCGCAACTTTAAAATCATTCAAATCCCTATCAATTTTAGTACAATAACTATGAAAATTTTATTACATCTGTTATTTCTTTATATTGTTGATAAAGTTGTATATTTTCGATATTTCTGATCAATTTATGTTATTTGGTTTAAATGTTTTACTGTTTCAAACATTTGACAGTCAAACTGACAGAGTAACTGGGGTTGCAATAAAGCAGTTTTACGATGACTCTCATGAGGGAGAAAAGTAGGTAACAAGAAATTTGATACTACTTGAAATTAATACGTCTATCTATCAACTAAAAAATCAATTGTGAAAATAACATTTGAGACTATACAGTACATCGGATTGCTAGAATCGAAACGATATTTGCTTGTAACCCTGACAACTGATCATGACAATGAAGGTGTTGGTCGTGTTATTTCTAACAAAACTTGGAGGATAAACAATCGAACGAAATGAACGAACAGAAATGAATATGATTTTAGAGATAAAATATATTGTAATTCTTATTCAAACGCAATGCCAGTTAGAAAAATTGGAGCGCGGGTAACACTAGTACTGCATTGAATACCGGAAGATATAAGAACGTAAAATATGTTACCCTCCAAGATATCAACTAATACTAACAAGTAGTATTTCTAACCTTTTTAACATTTCTTTTCATGTTTAACGTCTGTAAAGTCTGTAACCTCTGCAACGATCTCGTCAAATATTTCGTAATGTCTAGCAATAATAATGAATTCACGACAGCCATGCGTAGAGAGGGTGAGTGCAATTAATTCTCAACACAAATCAGCATAACACATTCGCAAAATATTTCATTCATAAACAGTGTGGATAGATGATGATCCTGTCAAAGTACAAACTGCTCTTGACCATGGTTCAGACCCGAATTACTACGATAATGACGGAGCGACTACCGTGCACAGAGTTGCACAAGCTGGTTGGTAATACCTTTTAATTAATTTAATTTCACATATCAACCAAAAATGAAAATGAAATTTCAGTGTGGAGGCAATGAAAATCTTGCTTCAAAATGACATCACCCGCACAGATGTAAAAGATCATTGGAATGAAACTCCCCTACATTCTACAGCATTTTGTTTTGACTTTGTAAAGGCTAAACAGATTTGTGATCTATTGCTGGGTGCAGGTTTAGATATTAATGCAGAATCTCATCATTATGATTGTCCAACAGTTTTGATGAGGTGCATTAAGTATGGAAATTTAAAGTTAGCTTTCTACCTGTTAGAATTAGGGGCAAGTACTTACCCGATTTACGATGAAACTTTTGGTTGCTTTCGGTCTGCAACACGATTATTATTATCACCAAACAGATATAGCCGCAATGAGGAAATCGAGATTTTGGGTGCTTTACTGTATTATAATCTTGATGTTAATGCTGTAAAAGGTTTGCACCCATTTATTGAAGCTGTTCATAATCGTAAAGGCCACTTATTAGAATTGTTAATTGACTATACACTTCTTGACATTGATTTGCTAGTTCCTGATGGAACAGAAATTTCAGTAGATTATTTTGCAATTAATCTTATGAGGAATTTAATTTTCTTGAATATAGATAAAAATATAATGATGAAAATTGTCTCACAATTGCCCCACACGAGCAATTTTTTATATGCTGTTATGTTATTATCAGGGCATTGTAAAGAGTTAGGACTGTTTACATACTGCTACGATAACTTAAATTGTTCAGAATTTATCAGTGAAACTTTGCCAGTAAATTATTTCTTTGGAGATCTTAATTTGAACAGACAAGATTTTTTCTATGCGGTGGAAAAGTTGTTTGACCCCGAGTTTGGCCATGTGTGGGATTCTGCTTCTATTTGCGGAAGTTTTACATATTTATTTGGTCGTATAAAAGACGTTTTAGAATTGAACTTTAGTGAAGTTACAGCAATTTTTTATCAAATGTACCAGTTTGTGGATTCTGTAGATATAAAGCAGTTACTGTTGGTTTTCAGGGCGACCTTGTTTAGTGATGAGTTTGAGACTATTTTACGATTGAACCCACGTGTTTCTGTTGGTCTTGATTGTGTTAAGAATATTGATAAAGTTAGTCAATATTTCTTGGCAATATGTTTTCCGAGACATGTAGAATTGGAACGTAAAAAGTTGAATACATGTAATTCCGTTAAGAGCTTGCAATATTATTGCAGAAGTGTAATTAGAAGTAGACTAGGCAGCAGTACTGTTACAGGTGGACACCTGTTTAATTATTACAATGACGTACTAAAGTTACCTGCGCCAAGAAATATTATCGATTATATTACACTAAAAGCACGTGATAGGAATGAAGATTTATTCCCGATTGCATAATTTGTATGTAGTATGTATATTTATGTATTAAACTCCATTTGTGATAAAAATTATAATATTTTCCGGATGTTGTCAGTAAATCTTTACAAACCCTTCAAAATAATACTCTAATGTTCATAATAATCACCGCAGTGAGAAACGGCGAAATGGTATTTTCTCTACAGAGTAAGTCTGAACTCTACCAACGACCTAGAAGCTAGGTTAATCAGGGAGGTTTCTTGACTATTTTGAAATAAGGAACATATGGACTCCGGTGCTTCCTTACGAAAATATTTCAATTCATTGTTGTGTAGAATTGCTCCCAGGAGAACTTTCAAACAATATATGATGAAACCAGAACTTGGCCCACATACTTTCAGAGGTTGATCGGGGTACATCCGAGTAATTTGATGTCAGGAATGTATGGTCTCCGGAGAGTTATTACAGACTTATTGTAATTTCTTTTTGAATAGAATTGTGGAATTAGAGAACAACAAAGCGGAATAACTCCACGAAGAACCATCGGACACTGTACACTCCTTATATCAAAATATTCCAAAAACTTCGGTGGTGATCCTCTGAAATCTTGTTGGTAGTTCTGACTCACCCTGCATAAAGGTACATTAGCAATACGTTGCGTGATGATTTGCAGTGTTTTGTCGGTCTCTCACGGAACATCAGAATTAACGGTTCGACGATCTCGAAATCTTGGGATCCCGGCAACTTTTTCGATCCTACAATCCCGAGCTTTCCCGGGATTTTCGAGGTTTTCTGGATTAATTATTTATCATTTTCATATTCTGAAAAATACCTACAACTTCCGGTTCTTTTTGCACCAAGATCCATTCGATTTTAGGAAATGTCATCATTAACTTTGTAGTTATGAATATTTAATAAGCCGTACCAATAGACCAGTATGGTAGGAATTCGCAAAAATTTAAGAAACTTCCAAACTAGTCACATTGGATGCTATCAGTGGCGTCGCGTGACCAACAAGTTTGGCCTTTGAAACTGTCTAACCTAACTTAATTCAATCCTTTTTCCTGCTTTGTGAGCAAACAAATTTTGAGCAATTAAGGAAAGAGATTAAGAAACGAAAAAAGTATTCTAAGTTTTTCTTGGTGACATTATTATAAACTTCAATTTTCCCTGCGGTAAATTGGAAAACAGTTGATGGCAATATACATTACCGGTTTCAGTGCAAACAGAGAGAAAACTCTTCAAAATTTTCTTTTTCCACTTGTAATTGTTATTGAAACTTTGTGATTTTTTCTAAAAGCTTGTGTTTGACTAAATGCTTTAACATATAATTCATATAAATAGTTTCTAAAAACATGTAGGACGTGGCGTGCATGCATACATGGGACAAAGTCCCATATCGCTCTATGTTCTGGCACAATTTGCACATATTTGCTGAAGTAGTGTATCATCTCTATCAATCTAAGAATAATATACATTATACGAGAAATATTATTAGAGTAAAGTTGGGTTACTGTACCTATATTGTAGTGTTTTTAGTGAAACATTCAGACACTGCTTTCGAAAGAGTTTCTGAAGTGTCCGAACACCGAGAGGGAGGAACAACGAAGCATGTTTATTGTTTTGCAATAGGATGCAACATGATGAAACCGTTATTAAGTTTTGTTATTACTCATTCTACTATCACGCAAACCCATATAACAATACACATGAAAGTCAACTATTTTTGTTATCATTATTCATTGTAAAAACTTGTCGAAACTTATCATTAACTAGTATAATTTGAGGGAAACCCATGAAAATAATGCTGGTGGATTCTATATAAAAGACTAAAATGTACCAATATTATTACAATTAGCTCATTTTGAGTTTGTCCTTCCGTTAGTAACATCACAGAACGTCAACAATGAAGGTATTCGTGGCAGTTGTGCTATTGGCGAGCTTGATGAACGTGGTTTTCGGTAAGTATGGAATATAAAATGTAGTAACATACAAATTATGATTAAATAAGAAATTCAGTTGTAATATTTATTTTTCAACACGTTTGTGTAAACATGTAGTATTTTCTACTTATTGTACACAATTATTTCATATTATATGCTTATATATGCTTATTTAATTTTGATTGATCGAGTGAAATTAAAGGAAACTTGTTATTCCTAAGGAATCAAAATTGAATTTGTTGATTGCAGGTCTGGAGTGTTATCTATGCGTGGGTTCAGTAAACAGTGACTGTACTGGCAAGAATAACTCCACGATGATTATTCAACATTGTCCGATTTATGATCAGAGCCGCAATTATTGCGTCTCGTACACTTCGTTAGGTAAGAAACATGAAAACCTGCACAAAAATAATAATTGCTTCATCGCATTACTTGCATTGCATGGTTCTTCTTGTTTTATATTGCAGACAGTGTTCAAATGACTGCTGGTCATATTCGGGGATGTGGGTTCATGAAAAAGGAAGACAAGCGCACTGTGTGTGAGTATTTGAAAGAACTGAAGATGACTGAAAAGTGCAAGGAATGTGAGACGAATTTGTGTAACATTTGAATATATTTCGACATTGTTGAATTACATTTTTTAAGTAGATTATTTAGTTATAATGTGTATTTGTGAACCTATATGAATTACTAGAACCTGTACTGTATAGAGCAGGATGTCTGTAATCATATAATTCACACGTAAATCGTGTTGAAATTTGTATGTGCATGAGTCAACTAATGACAAATTATGTTCTTGAATCAGAGAATTGTAAACAATCTTTTGTTGTAGTGTCCAATGTAGTTGAAATTTGAACATTATATAATATCCATTCTGAGTCGAAATTGCTCACTTTTGTACCATGGTTACGAATGTACTGTCAATCCTAAATTTAGCAATAAATCAATTAGGCACACAATGTTATGGAATTGATATAACTACATTTTCGAAAGAAGAATATGCGGGTATTCACTTCATATAAGGGTACTGCGATGGAAACGCAAGAGGAGGTGTTCTAATCGAAGAGTACCTAATAGGCAAGTATTCTATACTCTTCAGAGAGCTTCTATGAGGTATTCTGCATTCTGCACAACTGCTTTAATTAAGCTTTTGGCAAAAATTAAAACAATTACACGGTGAGGATAATGGAAGAAAAAATCGGGTGGAACGAGAGTCATAAGTTCTCGTTCAATAAAACGTGCTGAGCATTAGCCTCAAACAAACTTTAAAATAGTGATCCAGTTTAGCGCAATCAATTTTTAAAATTTACTAATAACTACCGGAGTTGACACATACTGCAATGTATAAAAGCGAATTTTCATGGGCGTCAATTGACGCGCGTTTTGTCGATTTTTTGACATTTGACAGGTTTCCGCATCCATGTTTGGATATCGAATTTTATTTGTTCATGCAGATGAATGCAAAAAGTCGTATTTTCGAAGTAGATCAGCAAAAATTCACTTCTAAAATGTGTCGTGTCTACAGAGGTTATGCAGATATGACCTTTGTTCTTAAGACAGCATTACAAACATCGCTTGTTGAGCTATGTTGGGCTATGTAATGAGGAATTTTGAGAAGCATTGTTTACTGCCAAACTTATAATGTAAATAATGTAAAAGAATTTATAATAAAAATTAAAATATTGAACGAATGTTGTCATTAATCTGTATAAACACCTCACTTTCGTACATTACTCCAATGATGAATGATAACATCGCAGTGAGAAATTGACACGTTGCTGTGGTAGTCATGGGATCCGGTGGCAAAATGGCGTCGGCTATCAAATAGTTTTTCAATTCGTACCACGATGCAAACAGGAAATATCCATTGCTAAGATGCATTAATCCACATACCAAATTCAACAACATCTACAACAATAAATAATATATAAATAAAGATCAATAGCATTAGATTGATAATAACACGCGGAGACATGGTGGGGTCTATTAATCTGCGCAGAGTTTAATTCACAGAGTTAATAATATGTAGAATATTTACAAATAGACCGCATTAGATTCAATGGGGTCTTGTAAAAATGCAAATAAGGTAACATTACTTACCATTAAACTCTCAATTTCATCGTGTTTTGCCACATTGAGGATGATAATTGGATACATCAATGCAGCTCCAAAAAATGAAGATATCAACAGGTCAACGTGTGTGCATTGTGAGTGAGATTTTTGATAAATAAACAAGACTGTTGTAACGATTGTAGAAATCTAAAACATAAAGAACATATGCACATCTGAACATATGGATAGCTGCAATGTTCAATTCTTTGTTTTATTTATATATTTACCAATTCGCAACATTTGACTCGTAGGATTGTTTGCTTTGATAGCAGGCTCTCACTTTGAGGCTCAGAATGTTCAGGATCTTCTTGAAGTTGGTTAGGTAGTGCTGCTCTTAAGCGTACGCGGTCGAGATCCTCTTGAGTTACTTCGAAAGGCGTTGCCAGGATGTTTGTCATTGGCATTGTGGATTTCGATATGTACCACTCGATTGATTGATTTAAATAATTACACTTTTAGACGTTTAGTAAATCGATGTGTACTAAAGTGATCCGAATTGTTTTGGGATTTATTGTTCATTATCACTAGATTATAATCTTATCTTATTTTGGAGAATAATAGGTACCCCTTAACTTGATTTGATTTGATTACTGATAGGAATGATAACAATAACGTCAATATTGAAATTGTGCAGCATGCGTCATTTTTATCGATACATTGTTCAATGAAGCGCCAAACAGTCTGGAATTGGTAATTGTAAATTGTTATTTATTGCGTAGCAGTTTATTGATTACACAAAGCTATAAATTTTAAATTTTAATTCATCTAAATATTCATTTATTTAGTGGTATATTCGCCCCATCGTTTGGTGCTTTCATTGATTTACTCCTACCCCAGAAATCTTGATCAGCTCCAAAGTACCTAGTATCCTCCAGAGTTTCTGGAAGTTGGTGACCGAGCGTTTCTGGTAAGAATAAACCGCAAGTGCCACCGATAAGAGCAGCACTGCAGAATACCAGATATGGTACCCTAGCATCCATAGTATTTCCCTACGGTTATTAATAAAACCAAAATTAATATCATGGATGATTTAAATTTGATCCGTTGGGTTCGTTATAATTTACCAAAGCAATGATGTAGGGTAAAGTAATACAACAACAATTCCCGAAAATGAACCCAATGGAAACACCAGTCTGCCGGACAGAAGTTGGATAAATTTCCATACATTGTAAATTAGCCGAGTAGAATACCATAGAGATGCTGAACTTCATACAAGCGTAGAAACCGTTTATTATTGATGTGCTTTCTTCATCTAGACAAATAGTAAATTAGTCCTGTGGGAACATAATATGGGATTAATTACCATTAATGAGTACAATAATAGGTATACATGCAGCAATAGCCAGAAGGAAACCAGTAAAAGTAGCAAAACGCCTTCCAAAACGGTCACAGATGAATTTCCCGACGAAAAACGCCGGTAATTCCGCACAACCTTGGGTAACATAATTCAAAAAGGGATTTCCTCCCAAATTATTGACGTTGTATGCCAAACCTATGTAAACCATCATCATCAGGGAGAAACTAACAATGAGCATGATGGAATTTTTCGCCATTCGAAGATTTGCAAATAGTCCTAGGACAGAGCTGGAGTCCTGACTGCATTGCTTCTCTAAAGCATTTTGGAGAACTTCCCTTGTATTGTAGGGCATTTCGGTCTTGTTGGTTTTAGCTACTTTTTCCAATTCCTTGTAGCAACGGTTGATTTTACCCTTGGACGCCAACCAACGAGGGGATTCAATTAGAAAACTAAAAATTAATTATATTTTTGTCTATTTAAAAACGTTAGTGGTATATTATGGTACAATAATAAAACTTACAACGCTGCTAGACCCAAATAGACCGTAATTGGCAAAGAAGTAACCAATAAAAATGATACCCAATTACGCAACCACCACATAAATAACGGCATACAGATCAAACCGAGATTCCATCCGAAACATTGCATGAATGCGATAGTAGCTCGAGTTTTCGGTCCGGAAATCTCCATGGCAATTACCAGTGGTCCTTGGAAGACCGACATACTAGGAAAGGCACCAATTACCATAAAGCTGATAAATACATATACCCACGAGGAGGTAAACGTAACTACTACCCGACCAAATATAAGCGTAGCTACAGTACTGAAAAATAATGGTTTCCTTCCAAAATAATCACCCAGTTGTCCGAACATCAAAGTACCGATGATCTCTCCAGCTTGGCTGAAAGCTAGTGCGTTTGAAGGTATCACAGAATCTTCACACACCCAATCATTCTGGGATACCGCTGTTAATTCGTACCATGTGTCGTCGTATTCCCAGCCATTATCACATGGGATTATATTCAAGTCAGTGCTAATTGAATTCTTTTCAAATTGAGGTGTTATGTAACGCTTACAATTTGAAAATGTAATAATACCTCTGGAGTCCAATTCCCTATAAAGGATTTATTAAAGATTGTATATGCTTCATTAGCATGTATACGGACATAGGAATTGTTAGGTTTTTCCATTCGGCAATAGAATAGTTGGTGTTATTCCGTCCTGGTACGTGGCACCAGTGATCAGGTGTAGCCAAGCTGATGACCATGTTTAAGTAGGGCATGCTGGCGAGAATGACGAGGAAGAAGTTGAAGATAATGTTAAATTGTTTCTGGAAGAGCCCAGCATTGCCGATTTTCTCGATAATTACGTCAAAGGCAGAAACTTCCTCGTGATGTGAATTCATGGTTTAATACCCAAATGATATTTGTAACAACGAAAAGCGCGTGCAAAGGATATTACTGACGACACCTTTGTAAGAATGTGTATTGAAATGATTTATATACCATTTCGTGTCGATGGCGTTTTTAGTGACAGTAAAGTTTCTAGCGTAGGCAAATAATGCGCATATTTTGAATATCCATTAATGTTATCAATCAATTGAGTAATATATGTAGTAGCTTGTAGTTTTGATGGCCTTCCATACTTGCAAAGTACCAAAAACTAACCTACATTTCAAAATATCTGATTGTAAGTGAACATTCAGATATGTTACAAGGTTATGTACTAACTCAGCATATAGGCAAATTTACATACGCAGGGTGGAAGGTGAAAACACCTTATGCCGTCACTACCGGTTTGTCACCGTGCTGGCAGCTGGTAAAACCACATAACAACACCGTTTCACATCGTGTAAAGTCGCATTTTCATTTCAGTTAGGCAGCTGCAGCCAGCTGATACTGTGGTGGGCAGGGTAATTGAGTTTCCTCCACGCCAGTGTTCGAGTAACAATACTTGCAGCAGCCTAGGTAATTGTCGTAAAAGCATCGTATATAGTGTTGGCGGTATGCAGTTGTTTTTTCAATTATAATTGCAAAACACTTCGATATTTGCAAACCACTCTATTTGAATATCACGTCAACTTGACTGCCAATGACGTTTCAAGATGGTGGGGACCTGGGAATTATTAACTAACGTTGGATATGTATATAGGACAGAAATAACTGTCGATGGAAAGGAACGTTGAGCATACGTAATATTTTAAATATTTTGAGGGCATATCATGACATACCTCGTGAAAATTAATGATGCAAGAGAATGAGGATGAAGCTACCTAAAAATACCTACCATATGGAGGTACAAGACTATAAATTCATTCTCAAGGCAATATACAAATAGATAACCAG
>JAODVP010022722.1:0-16186 GCA_025400035.1 Tetradonia laticeps
GTGCTTCACATAAATCTTTGTAAAAAAAGTTTCTCGTAAGTTTTATTTTCGTCACGTACGCACTTATAAAGAAACGATTCATTCGATAGTCGCGAATATCACTCATTCCACGCTAGATCATTATATTTTTATGCTAGCTACTAAAATTATGAGCGGTTGAAACGTGCTATTATTGTTTAAGTTCTGGAAAAAAAATCTCTAATTTTATGAGATCCTCACACTTCTTGTCAATATATATTACAAATTTGATTAGCGACAGACCAAAAAGAATGTGTTTGCGAAACACAATACTTAAGATTCTCCTGCTAATTGTCTTTTACCTTGAATTCCTTACCTCGCACATTCTCACAGCAACGCTATTTATATCCTTTGTTATTCTATGTACTTACGCTCTTTGTGATAGCGTATGAAGCTATAATAACTATTTAATTGATGTCATACCCGTTAACACCCGCTCAAGAAATTTAAGGTAATAAAATTATAGTTTAAAAATTTGGTAATTAATTTGGTTCAGTTTTCCCATTTGTTCCACTAAGCCAGAAAGATCACAGTGGGATAATCTGGGATAAATATATCTGCACAAATTGTAAAATTTAATTGAGAGAGTTAAAAATATGTAGCATTTTTACAAAGGGAGTGCAGCTCAAAACGTCGGCTGGTTTTTGCAGAATAAATTGATGAAAAATACGAATATTTGTATAGAATCTTACGACATTCAATTGGGAAGGTAATAAATTGTATTTTTTATAATAAGAAAACTTTTGAACCGGCTTTAGTTGCTTGCATTAAAGCTTTTAGTGTCCAGATAAGTATACTTATATTTGATACGTATCAAACACACAAATTTATGGATTCCGTTTGCTTATGCAAACTAATTTATACTGCAAAAATCAGTTGAGGTTTTGTGCTGTTTATAAAAATTCTAAATATTTTAGCTCTCTGAATTAAATTTTTCATTATACGCAGATTAATTGACCTCAGATTATGTGTAATTATATATAGATAATTTAAAATCGATTCCTACAATATTTGTGATTGGTGCTAATTTAGCTTCTTTTCTATTTTCTGATGGCCAGTCCGTCCACTATAGATGGACATACGTCGATGTTTTCTCGAAAACTTTAATTCACTTGAATCTGGCGAAGATGACCTCCAACGTCTAGCTACAAGTTCAGGGATTACCCATTTGCGGTTTCAAGTGGAAGTTGAAAATCTGACTCGTACTATCCCAGACCCTGCTACACTTATTGCTGAATGGTTTTCCGATATTTCGTATAGATTTCAAAAGAACACTGTGACAGATGCCAGTGGAAGGATAGAAACAGATAGAATTTCAAACCGCCCTCTCTAAAACTCTGATAGATATCGGAAAATCGTTTTCAGCATTCGACTAATCAAGCTTTTTAACTCCTGGCATCCTCCTAAAATTCGATTAATTCGAATTCAATTGTGCCGCAATAACGTTTTATAGTTTTAATGCGTTTATTTGACTTTGTGCGTTTTTCGGTAAACGACTGTCTCACTGCTGCTATTTATATATTGTAATTATTTCTTTATGCATTGAATCTTTTGAGGCATCATACCCCAAAATTTTGACATTATGGCAATTTGCAATCTCTGTAAAAACGAACTTCAGCGGAGGTAGTTAGATCACTTTTGTGTTGTAACTGCTTCTATTAAATTTAAGAATACCCATAGCTGTTGCAGTAAATCGAATATTCTACAGCAGTTTTGCTAACTAGATTTAATGAATAGACCAAAGTATATTCACATAATGCCTTAATTCCTACAGGAAAATTGCAATCACTTACCTGTTTTAATACAGCTTTTATTAAGTCCCCTTTATTGTGATCTCGGTGGTGCATGTTTTGCGTAAGTTCGTTCCTGGCCATCGAAGTTAAAATTTTTACTATAATCGAACTCTAGGAGATCGAAATATATATAGACACTTGTTTTGTGTTGAAAGATGATAAGTTGGTTGGATCTCGGGTCCGACGTAGCTCAGTTGGTAAGATCATTAGCGCGGAACGCTAAGGGTCGCAGGTTCGAATTCTGTCGGCGGTTCACTTTTCGACACTTTCTTTATCAATGGATATGTTATTTCTAAATTATAAATTTAGTATTCTTCAGCTTATACTTCAAATCCACAAGTATAATTATATGTATTAAAAATTCTGGGTTGAGAATCAAGCCCTCTGCCAGAACTGACTTGTAAATAAGGCTTAGAATTTTTGATGTGGGGCTACTAATTTTGTAAAGAAGGCGAGGTATTTAAGTATTTCACTTTTCGATGTTGGCTTTAAATTTTTTTAAATCCCCTGATCACGGCCCAGCTAAGAATGTTTGCCTTATCTTGGATGAGCTAGGTACTCTTTCTATGAAGGCGCTATCGAATATATAGATGGAAGTCTGTTTCTTTAACTTATCTAATAACAAAAGAAAGTTCATACATGTGTGGCATATCTGGGGGAAATCTAGGATTATTGAATAATTTTTAGCCATGATTATTTCCTTTGGAATAAGATTCCACACTCCTTGAGAAAATATTTCTAATACTATAGGTAGTAAAAGAATAGTATGATGTTTTTCCGCTTCCTGAATTGCCATATATGTGCGAAGGTTTACGCCGTTTACCATGTGCTAAAGGAACACATTTCGTTAAAAAAATACGGGGTCAGCCACGTATACATATATACTCAAAGATATGACCCTTAATTAGAAAAGTCTATTCTATTAAATTGTATTATATTAACAAAAGATTACACCATCTTGTCGATTCTAGTAACGCTATATTATGTTTAATATACATATATTACACAAACGTCAGTTCTGATCGCATAATTGCAATAATTGACAAGAACATAGATTATAACACCGGGCCTCATGTGATTCGATTCATGTTATTGCTAATAGCATGGACACAAAAGAGTAAACTGGCCACACTGATATGTAGTCACTTAAAATTACATGTACATACGGTATAAAACAACGAGTTGTACATATTAAGTATATAAACAGTTTTTAGGACTTGCGTACACGTACTTCAACTTCAACGCCAATTCGCATATGCCGCATTGATCTCCATTCCCAGTCATCGTTTGACATTGCAAAATAGGTAGATATACATAGTAATTAAATGTCAGTCTCAACGTTCGTAAATCTAACAATAAGCACGTTATTGTTAATTGTTGCTTAACTAAATCTCATTATCATTACAGAAACGCAGTATCGTCGGATCGTGATGTTTGGCTAGATTGATTGGTTTTGCATGGATATGAACGTGTTGTATGCAACCATCAAAGCCGTTATAGTAAGCGGGTGGTAGGCCTGTTGGCAATGATGGAGCGCCACCTGTCAAAAATAGTATTAATCAATAATAATATAATGATAGTAATAAAATTTAGGAGAATTAAACAGCAAAAAAAATTACCTATCCATAACTTTGAGTTTGTATTCAAAGTAAAAGCTCCACTTTCAGAAATTCCTTTGCTTTCTGTTTGGTTGTCTACTGAAAGGAAACCAATTCGTTTTCGGCGCCATGCGTGAATTGTATGCCATTCTCCATCGTCAACTCTTACTTCCGACCTATCAAATGTCAAAAATGTTAAAAAGGCAATAAGGTAACTTTACTTATGTATGATATGTGTAATAAACTTACTTTATTGCCCAGAAGCTTTGCTTATTCTTGCCCAGATTGTAGCTGAACTCGGGGAAACCCTCAACCATGGCGAGTGATAAATAATCGGCTTTTAAGCTCATATTTTTACTTCGCCAGAGCAGCAAACCATTGGAAACGAATGTCCGGAGCTTTATTTCATAGCGATTGCCACGTTCACCTTTTCTCCTAGATTGTAAAAGGATTTTAATCATTCTATAGTTATTATTACTAGACTCGTAATTAAGATTACCCAGTTAGATAACTATGATTAGTATTGTTAATCTGATGTTTATCATTATCATCGTCATCATCATCATTATCATTATCGTCAATACCATGATCTTGATCATCATATTCTAAAATTTCGTCATCACTTTCACCCAATGATGAGTTATCACTAAATTAGTAATATTAGTTAGGTTATGTTGTGTTATTATACTTTAGATTATAATTCTAGATTATATTTACCTTTTATAACCTCGATTCTTAAATTGTAAGAATGTTTGTCCAGTAAATTTAATGGCACCCTTTTTTTCTAGATCAAAGTACAAAAATGGGGTTTTGTTACATTCATGAATTCAAGTAATTAGATTTGAAATTAAAATACGAGTACTTAAATTCGGACTTACTCTGTTCACAATTATCCCCCTCATAACCCTCCGGACACTGACAACTATAGTCTTTCCCATTTACATTTAAATTAAAATTAGGAACACAGACGCCATTATTAAGACATGGATTTGCCTGCCCATTAAAACATCTCGAGTCGCTGTAAACCTGTATATCAAACCCGCAGCCGGAAGCATTCACCGGCGCAAAGGAGCATCCGACCACTTTCGCCGACAGCGGGACGCGCACAGCATTAACGTACAATTCCCGGATGGCCCCACGAAAGCCCTTCGTCAGCCCGGCAAGCCGATGCACCTCCTGCGCGGATCTGCAACAAAATAAATGACAATCGTGGTCCCGCTGCTGCTAAGACATTGTATTTCATTAGACCGCCTTACATCACCGCCCCGATGTATAATGGCAGCTCCAAATTGAGTTCGGCGAGTGGCGCGCCCGAGTATCCTTTCGCCAGCGTGCCGTTATCTAATTGCAGAATCCCTTCGCGGCCGTTGCGCAGCAAACGGACGCGGTGCCAATTCCCCAGCGTCACAACTTCCTTGGACCTACAAGACAATGATTAAGCAAGCACTGTAGCGGTAACGCGGCCACAGTATGGCAGCGATGTAATTACGTTATATTCGCGATCCCACTGCCGAGATTAAACCGAAATTGTGCATGGCCGCGCACCAATGCGAGGGAGATAAAGTCACCATGGCCATTTTTCATCTGTCCGTTGTACAACAGCAGACCGTTGCGTACCCGGCTCAAGAAGACTAGTTCCAGGACGAAGGACTTACTAACTCCTTCCAATTTGGGGAATTGCAGAAAACTGGAGCCGTTGAAGAATGGGATTGTAGTGTCCACCTCTACTAAAGGTTATTAAATTAGGTTATTGGGAATGTCAACTGTACAATTTGAGGTTAGTACCGTGATCACAATTGTCACATTTACAAACGGCAGTGTTGTTAACTATCTCACAAGTTTCTCCATTGTGGCAGGCGTTCAGACATAGATTCCTCGCTCCGCCATTTTGACACGACGCATTTCCGCACGGATTGGCACCGCATTCATGAACGCCTTCCGCTCTGACCACCCATTCGTCACGCTGCTCGTGCAGCTCAACACTGCGTCTATCTATCTTAAAGTTTCGAATGCATCCGTGCAGGCCTCGATTCACCCCCGCGTTCTCGTATACTCTACACACATGAACACACAAATGAAAATACAAATACAACTTAATTGCAACTTTACACAACGGACATAGTAAACAATGCAATAGAAATTAGTAATTAGTCCGTAAACTCCCTAAACTGGCAGAACTTGCAAACCTTGAGTAATTGCTTGGAATGAAGCCGACGAACGTATCCTCAGCGAGATCCAACGCCCTTAGACTTCCGGTCGATTGCCCGGCGACATTCTCGCCATCGTCCAGTTGCAGCATTCCATCGCGATGATAACGCTTCGCTGAGACGCGATGGAACTTCTGCAACTCGACCCGTTCTAGCGATGTTATCACCACCAATCCATCCCCAAGATTGTACCGGAACTCGATGTAACCTCGTACAATAGCCAAGGACACAAAGTCCCCATGACCGTCCTGTCTCTGCTGGGTGTAGAGTAAAATACCGTCATTCTCATAAGTCTTGAATTCCAATTCAATCGTCAGTTTATGATAGGCTTTCAGCGGTTTTAAGCGGACGTATGAGCGTCCGTCAAAAGCAGGCACCTCATAACGTTTGTGTTGTAGTTGTGTCTCGCAAAATTCGCCCGTGTGACTGGGAGCGCAGACACAGGTGAAGGTTGCAGATGGCAGGTCTACACATGTGGCCTCGTTCATGCAGGGGGACGAAGTACATGCATGGTATTCCTCGGTTGGAAATGCGTCGGCTGTAGGACAAATAGTGTCATAACCAAAACTTAGCCTAAGATAAGCTGAACTAACCTAAACATTGTTTCCTATCAGATGACTCCGAATAACTTGAGAGACAAGTGCAGGCACCTCGGACGCATGTACTGAACATGATGAGGCAGTCTGAGTTATCCGAGCAGAGGTCACCAAGCAAGGCAGTAAACACACGAACTGTAGCTGGAGTAGCAGGAGGATGAAAGTCTTCGATAGTATATAATTTATATAATTATTATAATATTTAGAATATACGATTCAATTGGGAGACTTGGAGGTTATACCTGAGGAATTATCCGAATTGAAGTGATTCAAGTGTTTGATTGATCCAGGACGTCCCCCATTGCTGTCTCTGTGTATATCCCCTTCATCCACTGTAAATGTGTGTAACTGAACGGGCCGCTCGTAGTAATACCGCGAGTCTGGCATTAACAAATGCCGCGTGGATTTCGACAATGGGGAGTTGGAGTCGTCCGACTGCGTGTACTGCAGGGGTGTGTATCTGCGCAAAGGCCAATCAGTTCCGGGGACGCCGCCGTCATCTGTTAACATATATCAGACATAACCATAATATAACCTACATAAACCTACACAAATAACAAAAGCTATGCTATAAAGTAGTATATGGAGTTTAACCTCTACAGGTCCCAAAAGCTTGCACCACAATATCCTTCTGCAAACGGCAGGCGACCTGCCGTAGCTTGCACGCGCTGCCATAGGTTTGCCCATCGCTGCCGCATACAACCTGAAAAAGGATGATGTTTATTAGCACGCTCGCTATTGTTATTCGTCGCGCGTACTTCCGGATTGCTCTCCTCTGCGCACTCGGAATAGCACTCGCAGCTGGCGAACCTCCCGCGCTCGATACACGTCGCCCCGAAATGGCACGTCAATTCTTTGCACGTCGCTGGTGGGGCCGTACTGAGGTCAGCTGGAAAGGCATATAGAATAGAGTCGAATTGCTTGGCATTCGATTGACATTTTACCTGGCACGCAGCCATTGGGACCCAGGACGCGGTCGTGGCTGGCGCACACTGTGCACTTCTGGCCCTGTATGCCCGGCTTGCACACGCACCTGCCCGTCATCTGTTCGCAGTCGTCGCGCACAGAGCCGAATGTAGAACAGCCACAGGCTATAAACAATTCAGGGTGGACATTTAGCGGTCAGCAATGTTGAGTAACAATTGGGTAAAGTCTTACGTATACAGCCATGATGGCCGGAGGAGATTTTCGGTAGACCCCAGTATCCCGGCTCGCAACGATCACATTTTTCGCCACCAACTCCTGGGCGGCATCTACATTGCTGTGTTTCTGGATCGCACGTTTCCGAATAGGAGCCCAGTTTATTGCAGCCACATGTCGAGGGACAACCGGCGTGGTCCGCCGCTTGTGCAGCCGTGCGCCCGTCCGGACAACACCCGAACCAGCTGTCCTCACAGCCTTTCTGTGTCAGCTCGGATTGATCTATCGGAACAAATCATCCTCATTCCCCAATATTCTAATTTGTGAATGTATAGCTAGCTACAACACAACTAACACACCACTGACCTTTATAGCAACATCTTGCAAATCCTGCCGTCTGATGACAATAGCTCCCAGTAGGGCAATCCTGGCGCAAGGGACCATTACCACAATCCAACTCTAGTCCGCTGAGCTCATCCAACAGCGGGGCTTCGCCATTACAAGGCTTTACCTCCATTCCTGCAATTTAACTGCGCAGTAATTTAACTGAATCACCCTCACAGTCGCTTTGCTGTTTTATGTTCTCTGTTGTTAATATTATTCTGATTAGAATAGGTATTATACTAATCCCAACCTTCACAAAGGTCAAGCGGCCGTATCCTTAATTCATCCTGCCGCTGACAAGCTTCCTTGCGCATTGCACACAATGACGCATACACCCGCAAGTCCGAAGCGCACACGGGTTTCAAAGGTTCATTCTCGCAGTCGAAGCGGCAGGTACAGCGCGGGAATTGATCATCGCCCAGTTCACACGTGGCGTCGAAGTCGCAGCGGATATGGCGGCACGCTTCGCGCTCCGCATATGAGTGGCCAAGGTTGTCAAGGTTATCAATGGTAGCAATGTTATCAAGGTTATCAATATAAGCAAGCTTGGTGAGGGCGGTGGTCGGGACATGCGACGATGGAGTGGCTGGAGGGTGAAGGGTACAGTTAACTATTAGTAGGTTGTGACAAATGCAGATGGAATCTACTTACGCAGAGCGGATCCGGGCACCGGGAAACGTTCTCGACAATCGCCGTAGAAAGACACACTGAGGGTCTGGTTCTTCTCGGAATTGGGCAAGCAGGCAGCTTTTTGCATGTGGCATTCGCTGGGGTAGGTTATCATATTGGAGGCGCACACCGGCTCCTCGTCCAGAGAGTCGCAGTTGGTGGGACAGACGCATTCGCCAGCATCGCAACGGGCGCCGTATTTGCATTCGACGTTCGCGCATAAATCTGGGGGATGGGGATTAATTTATTAGCGATGCTTGAATTAAAAGGATTGTTATCAGACTTACCGCAATTGCCATGGTATGCCTTTATCACGTACTGCTTTGTTTTACAGGATGCAATACGTAATTCACATTCGTTAGTGTAAGTGACGCCATCTGTACCGCAAACTGTTCCGTTGCGTAGCTGTATTGGTAATAAATAAAGGTTATTTCAAGGCTATTCTAAGAATATTGCAAGATTATTCTAAGGTTATTTCGGGATTATCCTAAAGCATTTCTTGATTATTCCAAAATTATTTCGAAGTTATTCTGAGATTTTTCAAGGATATGTTGCTTGCAAACAGTTTTTACAAGATTATTTTAAGATAATTTTAAAGTTATTCTAAGGACATTTCAAGATTATATTAGTTCAAGATGATTACTTTAATAGGATTTCAAGGATATTCTAAAGTTATTTCAAAGTTATTTAGATATTATACTAATGACATTTTGAAGTTATTCCAAGATCTTCCGTAAGGCTTCAGGTTATTCAAGGTGAAGTTGTTTGAGTTGTCCAGATTAACAGATTAACAAGATTATTTGGTTCTAACATCATGATTTCAAGGTATTCTATGGGTCTTTCAATGTTATTCCAACAATACTTCAGAGTTATCTTAAGAGCATATCAAAGTGTTATTTCAAGATTATTTCCATGTTATTCTAAACCAATTTGAATGATATTCCAGAGTCATTTCAACTAACGGTATTTTGAAAGTTATATTAAAATGAGTTATTATGTTAAAGTTAATTCCTGGTTACTGCACGATTATTCTATTCTGCTATTCTGCTTATTTATTCCAAGTTTATTTGAAATGTTTTCAAATGTTTTCAACGACGCTTCTGGTAATTCCAGCTTACATTATTATTATCAGCTTTCAAGGTTACGACAAGGTTGTTACAAAGTTAGTGTAAGGCATTTTTAAGATGGCACCAGGATTATTACAAGGTATTCATAGACTGGAACGGAAAAACCGGACCTTTATTATTTTTGGGAATGGGAATCGGAACTTATATATAAGAGTTAACATTATAATTATGAAATTTCATATTCCAATATTATTACTTTCAATCTTAATATTAAATAAAAGTTGCTCATTGGAACCAATATTGAAGTGGAACCGTAATAAAAGTTGTTGATTGCAACCGAACCGAAACGACGCACCGGAACCTTTAATATTTTAGAACGAGAACCGCACTCGGAGTCGAAATAAAAGTTTTGGCTTGAACTGGATCAAAATCGAAATAAAAGTTGTTAACTGGAATCGAAACCGTACCGGAAGCATTATTTCATTATTTCATACTGTTGGCAGATCATTTTTTGACACTTTTTTTTCTTTATCAATAGATATGTTATTTCTGAATTCTAAATTTAGTATTCTTCAGCTTATACATAAAATCCATAAATATGCAATTATATGTATTTTATATAGTTTCCATTTCCTAAAGGCTGGAACTGAAATTGAAAGAGACCGAAATATCGAATTGGCACCTTTGTTATTTTGGAATCAAAACCGTAATCGGAACTGAAATAAAAGTTGTTGATCGGAACTAGACTTGCAGGATATTCAAACTTCCAATACGGGACAATACACCGCATAATACGGGACACGCATCTTATCTGGGCCCGGAAATTATTTTTATTTATCAATAATTATTATTATTACTAAATTAAACCTTAATGCACAATGAGTAGAGAGGATCAGACCGAAGTCCAGGATTGTATTTTGCATATGAAGTTAATTCAAGAAAACTCAAATGTTATTATCCGATTTTCCTTTGGAAAGTAGCTCTTGGTATATTCGAATGGCAATTGCGGTAGAACTATCAAACTTTTATCTACTTTTTTTGATCGGTTTTAGTGGTATCTGGTTTAGGGGTTGGTGATTAACATGGAGTCCCACGCATTTCCAACCTCGTAAAATAACAAAACAAATATAAATATATAAGACTACGTCACAATTTATTTACGCCTGCTCAATCTTCAGGGCCGTGACAGACTTAACAGCTGGAATACGGGATTTTTAGCGTCCCGTATGATGTCATTACGGGACGGAGTTTTGTAGACTCAAATACGGGACATCCCGTGCAATACGGGACGTCTGGGAAGTCTAATCGGAACCAAAACCAAAACGGAAACGATATAAAAGTTATTGACTGGACTCAAAACCGAATGGGAACCATTTTCGGTTCCACTCCTTACCGGAGTGCTTCCGGTCCTTATCGGATCTGGACATTTATTATTTTGAAACCAGATCCGCAATCTGAACCGAAATAGAAGTTGTTGGCTGGAGCCGAAACCGAACCAGAACCGAAATAAAAGTTGTTGACTGAATACGGCACCGAATCGGAACCATTATTTCATGACGCTTCCACTCCATGGCTATAGCTATTTTAAGGATCTGTCAAGTTTTTCCAAGAACATTTGAAAGTTCTATGTACGCGTTTATAAAGTTTATTATGAGTTCATTCTGACGTTTTTCTAATGTTACGCTAAAGTTAATTTATGCCTTTTCCATAATCTGCAAAGTATTCCATGGTTAGAGTATGTATAATTCATCTATATTATTACAAAGTCAGTTCCATGATATTTTAAGCAATTTTATGGTTATACCAAGGTTATTTCAAGGTATCCTAAGTGTATTTGTAGATTATTGCATGATTATTTCGACCGTATTCTAAAGTTATTTGGAGGGTATTCTAAGCTCCTTTTAACTTTACTACAAGATTATTTCGATGATATTCTAAAGCTTCCTAGGCGCTTTTGCGTTTATTCCAAATTCATCTGAGAATTTTAATATTATTTCAAGGTTACTTCAACGTTATGCCAAGATTATTGCACTTCCAAGTTATTCCAGGGTTCTTTTGAAGTCATTCCAAGGTCACTTCAAGATTAGTCTGAGGTCATTTGAATGGTATTCTAAAATTATTCTAAAGTTATTTCAAGGTTATTCCAAGATTATTTCGAAGTTGTTATTAATACTTATTCTATCATCAGAAAATTCCGTCAAGGTTACGTCATTATACATAATCTAGTTTATTACAAAGCCATTACATTTATTTCAAAGTATACTAAGGGTATTTCAAGATTATTCACCAGATCGAGGATATTGTAAGGAGATTTCAAGGTCATTCTAGGATTATTTCGAATTTATTTTAAGCTTATTTTGAGGGCATCCTAAGGTCATTTTAAGACTATTTCACTGTTATACTGGTCATTTGAAAATTATTCCCATGTAGGTTAGGTTAGGTTAGCTTGGGTTAGATTTATTATAATCTATATTTCTTCAAGGTATATTCCAAGATTATTTCAAGCTTACTTAAAGGTTATCTAGTTAAGGTAAAATAAGGATATATATTATTTTAGTTTAAAGTCGCAAACCTTGTCATCCGAACAAAAACTAGGACAGACACACCGGCCCTCCAGGAACCCATCACTGTGACAGTCAGCATAAAAATCGCACTTCTTCGTCTCGCACTCGCCTGCAACACAAATCACCGCGTGCATTTGTTCCTCGCTGCTGCGAGAAAGCATAATATAAATGAATATAAATTCCTTACTGCACGGTCCCTTGTATAAAACCGTAATGTCCTTGCGGCGTACACACGCCTCGCGCAGCAGCTTGCAGCGGTTGCCGTAGGACACGCCGTCCGACCCGCATACTGGCTCGAACTCCGCCGAACATCCGGCTGGACACTCGCAGAACGCCTGGCCCAGCCGCTCTACGCAGGTGGCACCATGCCGGCACTCATAATCGCTGCAGGGACTCGTGCCGCCGCACGCACCAACGTGCGCCATTTCCATTCTGCTACGCGTCAAGCATCCAGCGCGAGCTAGCTCGCACTTGGAGGTGTACGTACGGCCATCTTTGGCGCACACCGGGCGCATGATGGGCTCACAAGTGAGGGGGCATTCACAACGCGCGATTCCGAACTTGTCAATGGTGCATTCTTCGTCCTGGATGCACTGCACGCTTTTGCATGGATTGGCGCCTGTAGGGTATAAGTATAAAAGGACATAGAGTGGTTTTGAGGTTAAGGGCAGAGACAGGGTCATTAAATTTTACACACAATGAGAGAATATGGAAGTGATGGTAGACAATACCTGAGCTGCATTTGCCGCGATAAATAATATTGAGGGTTTTACGCGCGCGGCATGCCTCCTGCCGCAGGCTGCACTCGTTGGCATAGGTCTTCCCATCCGAGCCGCACACGGGCGTAAATTCCAGAGGACATACATCTCCGCATCTACAGACTGGATTGCGATGGGCGTCCAATTGGCATATTTCCGGATCAGGGCATTGTATTCCCAGACAAGGGTCTGTAGATAAACATAACCTCATGCCACTAACGTAACCTCAAAAGGGGTACTTGTCAAGTACCAGCGCAAATTAAAGTAATGTAAAGCACACACTTACCACACTTCCCTACAAACTTGACAGTCACATTCATCTTGCTCCTGCATGCGGCGCGCTGCAGGTCGCAGTGGTCGCTGTAGTCGACGCCGTCGCTGCCACAAACCGCGCGTGATCCTGCCGAGGCGCCATGGTTGACGCAGGTCTCCGGACAACGGCAGCTCGCGTTGTGGCCGTCGGGTGCGGGCACACACCGCGCGCCGAAACCACACTGCTTGTCTTTGCAAGGGTCGCTGCGTTCTAAAACATCACTCAGCAATCACATAACCTCATTGATGTAAAACTAACCTAACTATAGCCAGAATGTATGAGATTAAACAGGATGTCAGGGTAGAGGAAGTAGAGGTTATGTTGTAGACATCCTACCGCACTTTCCAGTGTGGATAACTCGCGTGTTGCGGCGCGCGCGGCAGGAAACGACGCGCAGCTGGCAGTGGTTGTCGTAGGTGCGGCCGTCGCTGCCACAGACGGGTTCGCCCTGGGGGCGGCAGTGCGTCGGGCACTGGCACACGGCGCGACCTTCACGACCTGCCACACATTGCGCTCCCCAAGCGCAGAAGGTCTTTTCGCAGGTCTCTGCATGCAGCGCAATATAACCATGGACATAGATACAGAAAAAGTGGCAGAGAGGATAATTAGTTTGTATTATTAGTATTATTAGTGTAAATAGAACAATAATTGTTAATAGTTAATTTTATGTTGAAGGCAAACAGTTCAGTAGAGATTTGTTAGTACACGTAAAGAATTGACTGCCTTTACACAATCATCAATCTAACCAGGACATGCACTCGTACAAAAGTGTCACATACATGTGTTTGCTAAAGACAACAACGTGGCAAATACCAGACTACATGTCCTGGCCATTATCGTAAATATCTCACACTGTCTCCGGTACGAACAACACCAGCACGCACTTACCTTAGGAGAAAAACATAAATAAAAGAGCAGAGAAAAGAAGGAACATGGAATTATACTAAAATATAGTTCATTGTGTATAAGAGATTATCTAATGAAGTATATTCCGAATTTATATAGCAGCGGCGAGGCGGGGTGCATAGGTTGGAGTTGCAATTATTTTTCATGAAAATGCACAATTAGTCAACGCCATCGGCAGGAAGTCAGTGCCTAATATAAAGTCACGCTAACTGGTCATTTACATTCGCTTTTTTCTTTTCAATTACTATATTATTTTATTATAGTCCAGAATTAATTAATTTCAGCAGACAAGAATTTTGATAATGAGCAATGCGCGGAATATGAATAATAGAATTTTCACTATGTTATTTTGCATTTCCAATTAAATGATTGTTTGTTATTATTTAAGGAAGGGAGAAGCAACATAAAATAACAAAAGGCTGTTGTTTAACGTGAATATGGCAGTATAACTGATTTGGAAATTTTGTTCGAAATTCAATTTGGAGTTGTCGTGATGGAAATTGATCTGACGCGAGGTAAGAATAGGTTTCCAAACAGACGATAAGCTTAAGACGTCCTCTCGTTTGTTTATATTTTGTGGTCGTTTTTCTATTTCCATGCATTCACGGATTGTTCTTAACTTTAGATGTTTTTCGGTTGGGATTAATTTGCAATTGTCACAATCTATGGTGTGGCCGGTGGATAAATGATGTTGGAAGAGGGCAGAGGTAGTGCACTTATTTCGGATGGAAACTTTATGTTCCGCCATTCTAGTGGAAATCCTACGATTGGTTTGGCCCACGTAAGATGCTATGCTATCCTGACATGGTATTTCATAAATTCGTTGGCATTCTAACAAAATTTTGTCTTTAGGTGTGGAGAGGAAAAAGGATATTATGCTATTATTAAAGGCTGCCTTAATATTGTTTTTTTTTAGAAGTTCGGAAATTTTATGGGTTGTACCTTTGACGTACGGGAGAACGGCTAAGTTTAATGCTTCACTTTTTGGTTCTAAATTTTTTTCTTGCTAAATTTAATACTGATTTGAAATTTAAAAAAAAAACGTTTTGTTGTAAAGCAAGTTTCAGGTGATTGATTTCAGAATTGAAATGTTCGGAGTCGGAAAGAGTGTGGGAGTCTTTATAATTGAATTTAGCTGTCGTGGGTGATGATGGGAAGTGGCATGGATACATCGGTTTCTGTGGATTACCTTACGGAATACTGTATGACCAATATTACCGTCTGGTTTTCGTTCAATTATAAAGACGAATTTAGTCTTCATTTTCACGGGGCTATGTAACATCTTCTTGGTTTTCTAGAAATTTTAGATTTTCTGATAAAGAAAGAAATATTAATATATCTTTTATGAAAATCAAACGGTGTAATTTCAGGTTTAAAATATACGACAGGGCTCGAAATTTTGTGTAAATTAAATTTTATCTGTAAAAGGTTTATCTTCAAATATTTTGGAATTTTTAAAAATATCTTCTACAATCTCAATACTCTCCGAAATCCACATTTTTATCATTTAGAAAATGAAGTGGCACTGCGTTTAATATAGGTCGCTACAAACGTAAATTTTGAATTAATATTTTAATATTGCTTGTGTTTCTTCTATGGATAGTGGAAAATATGCTTAATTTTAAAGAATATATGTAATGGAGTAATATGGGGAACGCAGACATAGGGGGAATGTGGAACAGTCGCTATATCTTTTGTTTCATTGACCTGATTGATTTGAAAAAATTTATAACAGTATTTTATGCTGGTCCACGAAATAACTATTGTGATAGCTAGACAATAAACAAAAACGATGCGTGCGTTCGGGAAGCTTCCGGTTTCGGTTCCCGAACCTTCCGGAGCGCACTTATTACGGTGGATTTTGAATGACGAACGTATTAAGGTCTCCTAATGCCGTGTCAAGAGAACTAAATCATGTTATCAGTTCCTTTCATGAGATGCTGTGATTAAAATCTACATCTCTTACATGGGGCGGAAGTGGGCCATAGATTTAATTGAAATTAGACTGATTTAGTTGGATAGACCACTAACCCCACCCGTCCCACGTTCCCCATAGTAGCGGGCAAGTGGGGCGAAAAACAAGTTTTGGAAAATTGCATTATTTTTGGTTTTATTCTATAGTAAAAAATCTGAAATTTTTATATGATGTAGTCAGATAGTTAAACTAGTTATT
>JAODVP010023054.1:0-16162 GCA_025400035.1 Tetradonia laticeps
CCACCCGAATTCGCCCACACACCTGGCTATAAAGTCAAATGCCCAAATTCGGACCGCAGTTCAAATTCGGAACAGTTCCTCTATATAAAGCAAAAACAAAAAAAAGGTTTTTTTTTCAACAAACCTGCAAAAACCGTTTTTCATCTAATTGCAATTTTTTAAATAAATATTTTAATGTGTACCAATTCCATTGAGTTGTATTGCTACTTTTTTTAAAGAGTTTTTAGAGTGTTTAATCCAAATAATTCATTGGAAATCTAGCAAATTACTATAAATCGAATGCTTTATTCTTTTTCGCATTTTTGATGTGAATACTTCTTTAAATTTCAATAATTTCACAGTGACTCAACTAACAATAGGTTCATTGACATTTTCATGAATATAATTAATTCATTTACTTAGTAACTGATATTTCAAAATTGAGTTTTTCTCGAAGTTTTTAGAAGTTATTGGCATCAAATGTAAAAAATAAAATGATTATAAACTTATGTTGTTCTTCAAAAAATCTGCTATGAAAATTTTTCTGCAATATAACGGATTAAATTACTTATTAATAGATACTTTAAAATTAACTTTATCTTTAATAATGTAGAAGTTTTTAACATCAAAAGAAAAAAAATATTGAAAGATACTTTGTAGCTACAATTAAGATAGGACTCGAACCGGGAACCCTTCATATCAGGCTCAGTGTCCTATTTAAGGGCTTCGAGTCCCATATCTTTTCAATGTTCGAGAAAGATGAATCATTAATTGTATGTTAAATATAGATTCAAATTTTGCACAATCACAAGAAATGTGCAATAAGACCGCTATCACGTGACTTAAATAAATTTTTATAAAATGTGGTCAATTAAATTCTGAATTATCAAAGAGAAATTTGATTTTATCTCTAATAGTTTAGAATTTATTAGCATTAAAAGCAAAAAACAAAAGTATTTTTAAATTTTGTGATATTTTTCAAGAAATTTGTAATAACATCCACGTCACTCAACTAAGTTCCTTGCAAAGTTTTCAAGAAAATAGCTAATTAAATTACCGATTAATAAATGCTTTATGATTCACGTTATCACTAATAGTTTAGAAGTTAGGAATTTTCAAAAATAAAGCCAATTAAATTCTGCAGTAACAGATATTTTAATATTGGCCTTAACTTTAATAGTTTAAATAGTTATTAGTATAATAAAGTGGGGGAACTTGGGACGCCTTTTGAAAAATATTCGTCACGTTTTGAAAAATTGTATTATTTTCGGTTTTATTGTATCTATAGTAAAAAATCTGAAATTTTTATATGATAAAGTCCGCTGGTTAAACTGGTTATTCTAAAAAAATTGAATTTTTAGACTAGTGTCCCAAGTTTCCCCACTTTACTATACTAATAAGTGCTTAAACTATTAAAGTTAAGACCAATATAAAAATATCCTTATTTTTTTACATTTTTTAAGAGGTAATTTTATGAGGTAATTTGGTACTTTTTAAAAAATGTTTTATTGGGATTTATCTTATCCTAAATTACAATATCTATGATATTTCCCAAATAAAAACTGTCACGTACTTAATTGATTATCAATTAAAACTACAGTCGGTAATTTGAGTTTGAAAACTTCGAACATATGTACCACTGACGAGGTGATTGATTAGTCCGCCAATTAGCAAGCGATAAATGACTTTTACTTTTTTGAAGCGACAGCGCCGCGTGTGTGAGTGCTCCAGTTAGGCGTAAGTAACGTTCTCCGGGCGGCGATCGAAAGTGGTCATCTGGCTTGGCCGCGGCCACGCCACGCGGAACCCGGCCGCCGCCGCCGCGCGACAAATCGCATCGCGCGTCCGTCGCCGACCCCGGCGCGGACGCGAATGTGATCTGCTTTAGATCGACGACACGAGACGCGGCGCGCAATAGAGATCGGGCGAAACCAGAGCGCGCTGCCAAAGGAGAGTGGCCTGCGCGGAGGCTATTAAGACGACGACTTCCTGCTTAGAACAACTTTTGCGCGTACCGGCCGACCACGCCGACGATATGTGAGCAACTTTTATTTTTGTCGTTTTTATGAGCGCGCAGATCGGGGATAACAACCGTTTTTATTGAGCGCGCCATCGAGAGGAAGAGTAATTGTCTTGACAAATTGCATATAAACGAGCAACAGCTCGAAAAACACGGATTTACTTACGGATTTCTACTTCTATTTATGTTAAGTTATCCACATGGAAAAACTCATATGTTTATTTATTAGTCATAGTTAATCCGTGTACAGGAAAACATCTAAATGGTAACCCTAAAATGCTGGGATGATGCAAGCATATTCCTAATTTATATCTATACTCTTTTTTTTTTTTTTGAAATAGATACATAGAGTACTGAGGGAAGTCGCTTTGTGAAACATTTTTATTAGATACACTTTTTAGAAAAATTCATTTAACTATCCCTAAATAAAAATTTTAGTCTTTCAGAGAAAACGTGAATTTTCTGTAATTATCTTACAGAAATTTTTATAATAAATGATAAACAACAGTAAAGTTAGACATGATGTTCCAAATCCTTCAATTTTGTAGAAGAAAATCGGTGATTTCCTTATCTTTCTTTTGATAATTGAGATTTTCTTTCATTTCTTCCTACACAATTTCTATAATTGTTGTTTAATAACTATAAAATATTAATATTATTCTAAATAGGTTTATAAGAGCTGCTTCTTTGTTTATTAGGCTAACAAATGAAATCTTTTTGAGGAGAATCTCAAATTCCCGTGAAAAGTTATATACCTTCAAAGAAAACGTAAATTGTCTGTAATTATCTTAAAGAAATTTTATAATAAATGATAAATAACAATAAAGTTAGTCCTGATATTCCAAATATTGTGATAGTAATTGATAGTTTATGTTATTGTCCTTCAAATTCAACTTTGTTGAAGAAAATCGGTGATGTCCTTGAAGAACTATCTTTTGAGAAATGAGATTTTCTTACATTACTTACTACACAATTTCTATAATTGTTGTTTAATAACTATAAAATATTAATATTATTCTAAATTGGTTTATAAGAGCTGCTTCATTGTTTATTAGGCTAACAAATGAAATCTTTTTGAGGAAAATCTCAAATTCTCGTGAAAAGTTATATACCTTCAAAGAAAACGTGAATTTTCTGTAATTATCTTAAAGAAATTCTATAATAAATGATAAATAACAGTAAAGTTAGTCCTGATATTCCAGATATTGTGATAGTAATTGATAGTTTATGTTATGGCCCTTCGAATTCAACTTTGTTGAAGGAAATCGGTGATATCCTTGAAGAATTATCCTACTTTTAAAAAATGAGATTTGCTTACATTTCTTACTATACAATTTCTATAATTTTTATCTAATAACTATAAAATATTAATAATGTTCTAAATAGTTTTATAAGAGTTAATTCTTTGTTTATTAGGCTAAAAAATAATTTTTTTTTTGAAGAAAATCTGAAATTCCCGTGAAAAGTGATCCACTTTCAAGGAAAACATGAATTTTCTGTAATTATCTTAAAAAAATTCTATAATAAATGATAAATAACAGTAAAGTTAGTCCTGATATTCCAAATATTGTGATAGTAATTGATAGTTTATGTTATCGCCCTTCGAATTCAACTTTGTTGAAGGAAATCGGTGATATCCTTGAAGAATTATCCTTCTTTTAAGAAATGAGATTTTCTTTCATTTCTTACTACAGAATTTCTATAATTTTTGTTTAATAACTATAAAATATTAATAATGTTCTAAATCGTTTTATAACATTTGATTCTTTGTTTATTAGGCTAAAAAATGAAATTTATTTGGAGAAAATTTGAAATTCTCGTGAAAAGTTATCTACTTTCAAAGAAAACGTGAATTTTCTGTAATTATCTTAAAGAAATTTTATAATAAATGATAAATAACAGTAAAGTTAGTCCTGATGTTCCAAATATGGTGATAGTAATTAATAGTTTATGGTATTGTCCTTCGAATTCAACTTTGTTGAAGAAAATTGGTGATATCCTTGAAGAACTATCCGTCTTTTAAGAAATGAGATTTTATTTCAGTTCTTACTACACAATTTCTACAATTTATTGCCTCACAATGAGTTTAGCTAAGTTTGATAACAAAAAAAGAAATTACGGGAGTCCAAAAATGTCATGATTATTATAACAATGTGTTTTTAATTACCAAAATTTTCCCTCACAGTCGGTTTGGCAATAATAATATAAAAAATAGTATGTATTTCTAATAGACTCAAAAAAAAATTCAATACCAAAATATGTTAATTAAATTTGGGGTACAAAAAAACAAACTCCAATAATATGTATCCATAGAATATATATATATATATAGTTAGAGCCTCCTGTATGTTATTTATATACTTCGGATTAGTTTCGAATCAGTGTGGCTTAGTTTCGATGAATTTCAATTGAAGCAGTGATTGATGATTTTCAATCAGGAAAGTGTCAACCGCTTTAGGTACAATTGCCACCTGGCCACTGCCACTGCATGAAATACGAGTGAATATCGCAACACGCTGAAACTATAACAATTTCAATATCTATTCAAAACACGTCGTGTACAGGCGCGCAAAAACGACGCCTCCGTTATCCCATCCGACGCGAGCGCACACGCAGTTTGCGCAACGCTATTAATATCACATTTGGATTGAATACGACAACTCGTCTATTCCGTGACTTTCATTATTTATAAAACTAATCATTACTAAACGCAATACGTTGACAAACATATTGTTACTTTGTGTAGGAAAAAAACTGAAATCATCTGTTATGGTGGAGGCGCCAGGTTTCGCGTCGTTTTTCCTCCGTTGTTGATGAGTGAATCCTCGTCGGAGCAATTTTCGTTCCGTTTTGGAAGTAATGATTGGTAGCGGTCCGAAATGGGCAGTGCGCGGCATGCACCAGCGCGTCGCACGTAACGCGCGGCGACGGACGCGTAAATAATGTATGCCTCCCACATGCGCGCTGATTAGCGAGCGGCCAGCCACGCCGCCGTCCGCGTCCCCCCTTTTCGCGGCTCGCGGCTTTGTGTACAGCGCCCGCGTCTAATAAATCCCCGCGGAGCGCGCTGCATACATTGTCGTGCACTAACGAACTCGGACTGACGAACTGATGACCTGCTGAAGGAGACATATCATCAACTTATTAAATCATTATGAGCATATCAAGACACTACTTGTTAGTAAGCAAAGTAAGCAAACGTAGCTAACACGATGAGAATTGTTGCCAAACAAGAAAAGAATTTTATTGCGTGCAATGCACGGGCCGAACAACCGCGTGGAATGCGTAGCACGGCGGTAAAAGTCCGATAAAACAGCGTAAAAAAATCTATCAACATCAACGCTACGCGCGACTTTTTACGACGTTCGTAAATCAAGCGCACATGTTTGTTGCAATTCATTAAAATTCATTAACACATCGTTGGCGATTTGCGTGGTACAAATATTTCTTATGTTATGTAATACATACACGATAATAAAACACGATAAGGGATATAATTATGGTTGAAACATCAGAAAACACGCTTCCTCTATTAGTAGCAAGTATGTGCATCCCCGCTCTACGAAGCAGTGCAGTGCGGACTGACTCGACGTCAGCGTGGCTACGCGCACGGTTGCTCCACTGCCTATCCCTACTCCTTTAACTAGTATATAAACGCAGTGCGGAGCGGTACGAGCTCACTTCACGCTTTTACTCGGCGTCAGCTCGTACTACCTGCGAGGAGCAATGCGCATTACGGGACTCGCTCTATTCCCAGTATTTCCACAAATGTTAGCCTAATAAACAGAGACTCAACTCTTATAAAACTATTTAGAACAATATTAATATTTTATATTTATTAAACAAGAATTATAGAAATTGTGTAGAGTGAAATGAAAGAAAATCTCATTTATTAAAAAAAGGATAATTCTTCAAGGATATCACCGATTTTCTTCAAGAAAGTTGAATTCGAAGGACAATAACAAAAACTATCAATTACAATCACCATATTTGGAATCTCAGGACTAACTTTACTCTTATTTATCATTTATTATAAAATTATTTTAAGATAATTACAGAAAATTCACGCTTCCTTTGAAAGTAAATAACTTTTCACGAGAATTTGAGGTTTTCCGCAAAAAGATTTAATTTGTTAGCCTAATAAACAAAGAAGCAGCTCTTATAAAACTATTTAGAACAATATTAATATTTCATAGTTATTAAACAAAAATTAGAGAAATTGTGTAGTAAGAAATGAAAGAAAATCTTATTTCTTAAAAGAAGGATAATTCTTCAAGGACATCACCGATTTTCTTCAACAAAGTTGAATTCGATTGACAATAACAAAAACTATCAATTACTATCACCATAATTGGAACATCGGGACTAACTTTACTGTTATTTATCATTTATTATAAAATTTCTTTAAGATAATTACAGAAAATTCACGTTTTCTTTGAAAGTAGATAACTTTTCACGCGAATTTGAGATTTTCCTCAAAAAGATTTTATTTGTTAGCCTAATAAACAAAGAAGCAGCTCTTATAAAACTATTTAGAACAATATTAATATTTTATAGTTATTAAACAAAAATTATAGAAAATGTGTAGAGAGAAAAGAAAGAAAATCTCATTTCTTAAAAGAAGGATAATTCTTCAAGGACATCACCGACTTGCTTCAACAAAGTTGAATTCGGAGGACAATAACAGAAACTATCAATTACTATCACCATATTTGGAACATCAGGACTAACTTAACTGTTATTTATCATTTATTATAAAACTACTTTAAGATAATTACAGAAAATTCACGTTTCCTTCGAAAGTGGATAACATTTCAATATGTGAAGAATTGTCCTTCTTTTAAGAAAGAGAAAACAAGTTCCCGATTTTCTCTTTCTTAAAAGAAGGACAATTCTTCAAATATACAATTAAAATGTTCTCATATATATGTACAAACACAGGTTTTGGAAAATTACGTTATTTATGTTTTCCTTTAATAGTACAAAGCCTAACATTCTGCAGAAACCAGCTGAGGTTCAGAGCTGCGGCCTTTCTGTAAAAATTCTACATATTTTTAACTCTAGTAAAATCCTACTCGGTGTCAGCTACGCGCATCACTGCACCCGCTCTACCCCTACCCCGTTAACTAGTATATAAACGCAATACGGAGCGGTAACAGCTCACTCCTCGCTTCTTACTCGCCCTCAGCTCGTAGTACCGTACCGTTAGCGAGTAGTAAAGCGCATGAGTGGACGCGCTCTATCCCCACCCCATTACTCAGTATATAAACGCAATGCGGAGCGGTAAGAACTCACTTCGCACGTGCTACTCACAGCGTTAGGTTCATTATTAGGAAAACTACATAGGATAAAACTAATGTATAAGAACCAAGAACGCTTGAAAATGATTAATGTACGAAATGTACGAAATCCGCAATTAATTTAATGTCGTCATCTTTAAGAAGTCGTAGAATGTTTATTACGTGCACATTAAAGTCTCAGCTCTTGTTAACTTTGTTTAAGATCCTATAGATGTCAGAAATTGCGGAATGCATAGCGTAATTTCTCCTCCGATTCGCAACGCGCGCGCGGCACGCGGGCGGCGGTGATTGTTGTTTTCGGTTGCGGCGAGTGAGCGTTCGCGATCCGCGGCTGGAGATGGTGTCCGCGCTGGTCGAGTGCACACGTCTCGCTCGCCGGCGCTGCCAGCTAGTGATAGTAAAAGTGGCCACGCCTAGATCGATATACTCGGATCCGCGCACGCAACGCCGCCATCACATCCACCAGCGGACCATATTAAATTCCGTTATGTTGCCTTCTGCTTTCGGCCGAGAATATGCCGCACATCTGTCCGCAGCCGAGTCCGCGCGCCGAGGTAATTGGATCGAATTCTCGCGCGAATGGTCGAACTGTCGCGGCTAGCAAAAATGCGCCAAGGATACGCGCTGATGATTTAATTAATCGTGTTCCCACCGGATCACACTCCATGATAATGCACTAATAAGATCTGTCTAACAGCGATTGTGATATGGACGACACAGTATACTTTCATTTACGCTGACCGCATGATGTCCTTAGTAGCAGCGATTAGATTCGTCGATTGTGTAACATGTAATTAAATAAATAACTCGGCATTAAAAATATTATCGATTTTCTGTGCAGGAACAATAATAGAAGGATTAATAGTTGATGAGTTAAGCAAGAACTGCTCTACATTATATTCTCGTCCCTCTGTTCTTGCTAGGAAAATTGAACCGTCGCAGCCATTATGTTGTCATTACGCTGTGAACCGCACGAAGACGTTACGCAAACGCAGATTTTTCTAAGACCGCGAGCGGCGCACGGCGCACGTGCCTCATCTCGCTGCATGCGGCGCGAGCGAGCTTTCAAATCGCTGCTACCTGGGCGGCAATTAAGCGCCGGCAATTCCGTCCGACGCGCCCGAAACCGCGCTACACCGAGTGTTGCCGCTGAAACGCTGAAAAACGCGCGAACGCGGAAATCGCCGCGCGCGTTTTTTGCGCGGCCGCATCTCGCCCATGTGCTGTGTGCTCGCGTGGACGCGTTATGCGGTTACCTGCCCGCGCGGCCAGTGAAAGTGACACATCTATTCCGGCCGCGCGGCCGCGGACACGCCGCACACGCTTCATTTGTTACGGAATTGCGCCGCATGCAGATAGAGTTATTTATTTATTTATGAGTGTTTATTTTACGCTCGTATCGGATGTTGTTACGTGCGGCGCGCGAGCGAAGTGAGCGGAAAAACGAGAGCACATCGCGAAGACAAACGAAGTCGATCGTCGTTTCCAGCTGTGTGCGGTAGCTCAGAGCGCAGAGCAGCTGGAGCTAACTGGGGTCATTAGGGGTCACGCGATGTCCCCACTCGTACGTCAGCTAGGCGAGCGTAGGTCGCGCGTGCTCTCGCGCGATATCCCCACTACTTCCACAACTATTTAAGCGTAGCGCAACGCGGATGCAGCTCACTCTGCACTTACTATCGACACTGGTTGCCTCATCATAAATTTTAATACTAGATCTTATGTAATTCTCTAATGATTTAAAACCAAATAAAACTAATCCTAATGATTTACTTAACAAAAAGCCATTAATGACTAATTTCAATTAAAGACTTTATTTTTTAATAAAACTTTTATTAAGTGTTTATTCATTTAATACAAAAAACATTTATTAATTTAGGTGTTTTAGAGATTTGCTGTATTGATAAATATTGAAAATTAATTTTATATGAAAAAAAATTAAACACACAACCAGTTTATAAATATTTGCATTAAATTTATTTTGCCATTTAATAGAAGATTTATTAATTCTAGTTAAGGCAATCAACCGGCAATTGATCACGCCTATATATTTTACATTTTTAGGAAATTTAATCATGTTAAGACATTTTTAATAATTTCTAGATATTTTAAAACATTTTTGGACAATTTAAGTCATTTTTTGACAATTTTGCATATTTTTAAAAATTGTTAGGCATTGTAAAACATTTAAATGAATCTTTAAACAATTGTCAGCATTCTTAGATATTTGTTGACATTTATTGAAATTTTACCCCATGATTAGGAATTCTTAAACATTATTAGACAATTTTAGGCATTTGTGAACATTTTTAGAAATGTTTAGGCGCTTTAAGACATTTTCAGAAATTTTTAGACAATTTTGGATATTCTTAGATGTTTATAGACATTTTTAGTAATTTCTAGATATTTTTTAAACATTTTTGGACAATTTTAGCCATTTTCAGACATTTTTGCAGATTTTTAGAAATTTTTAGGTATTTTAAGACTTTTTTATAAGTTTTTAAACAATTTTGGACATACTTAGATAGTTTTAGGCAATTTTGGACATTATTAGAAATTTTTAGGCATTTTTTAACATTCTTGGACATTTTTACACATTTTTGCACATTTACAGATAATTTTGGACGGTTTTACATACAGTATTACGAACATTATTTTTGTAAATATGAAATAAACAACCCATTAATAAATGTTTGAAATAAACTAATTTATTTTTCCATTTAATAGAATATTCAATAGAACGGCGCGAAGTGAAATAAGAGGGCGGAGTCTTAAGCAATTTACATTAAGATTTTCGAACACTTTGATAATTTTTTACGCGAAAATGACCGTCTGAACTGAAATATACCTTGACTGCAAAAAATTAAGCAAAAAATTACGAATTTTTCTGTCAACCGAGCGGCATTTTTTTTGAAAATCCACCCACAGTATTATTAAAGTTAATATTTAATTGTTAATTATTAACTGTAACTATATTTTAACGTAGTGTGTGGCTGCACGCTGACTGCGTGAGCGTAGAGCAATTGGGGTTGACTCAGAGGTTATTAAGGGTCACGCGTCGTCCCCTCTCTAACGTCAGCTAGTAGAGCGTAGACAGCGCGTGTTCTGGTGCGTTATCCCCACTACTCCTACAACTATTTAAGCGTAGTGTAACACGATTTCAGCTCAGTCCACATCTACACTTGGACCGCTCGCATCAATATTGATTTTTAACGAACTTTTAACGTTTTTAAAAAGTGAATCTTGTACAATATCAATCCAAAATAAACGATCAGAGAAAAGTAGCTCAATGCCCTTCGCTACACCTCCTCGTTGGCCTTAAACGCACGCATTTTTTCTTTCCGCGCCTTCACTCGCTTTTACTTTTTTACAACCACCGGCAGCGCGTGTGGCGAGCCATGAATGAAGAAGTTCCAAAGCGCAGGATGCGTCGCGCTCACGTAATGCTTCGGCCCTGCAGCATCTGCGACTCTTTTATTTCTTCATCGCGCTGGGCCGGACCCGTTCTCGCGGCCGCACTGTTATCGAACCCGTCGGGCTCGTTACGGTAACAGTACTCGTCGTCGGCGTCCTCGGCGGGCGTTACGTGCGTGCAAGAAAAACGACCACAGAGATGACCTACGTTACGTTGCGCTGCATTACGTGCCCGCGCGTCATCGCGATGCATCCGATTTTCGACATTCTGCGTCTCGCCGCGAAAGGTCATCTGGGTCTTCTTCGACTGCATCTGACAGTTGTTCACCATCGTATCATGTTGCGTTTTCTCACGAAAAAAGTGAATTTACCTGCTCGTTAATGATGTACCTCCATGCAGGCTTCCATTTATTATGTTCTTATTTCAATAATAACACGCAGTCATACTTGCAATTCGTTGTAACTTTGTGGCTTGCAGCGACAAACTTCCTACAAATTTCACTGCAATTACTCTTTAATTAATCCCGTCTTTTTTTGCGCTCGGTGGCCTTGTACCAATTCAATTAATTCGCGCAGAAGAACAGAATGAATCAGCGCACTGCCTACCACAATACCACTCTATTTACAGACAGCTGCACGTTTTGATTTCTGTGGCGAGAAATGAGTTTGTAAAGTTTGTTAAGTGAAATGAAGGAGATAAATCTTCCGCTTGTTTTAACACTCCATATTTTAACATTTTTAGGGTTATGTTGCGATGTAATTCAAGAGCTGGACAACTTATTAATGTCGTATTTACGAACCTCACGTACAAGAAAGCAGCAATAAATTTCCAGTTAATAACAAGGTAAGAACTAATTAACATGTTGAAGCTGCCGTACCGAAATTGTCGTCAGTCGTCAGATTTACTGCTCGTAAAAACTTAACTTCATGTGATACTCCTATATAGTAAAGCTTCCCAAATGTGGATACTGGCGGGTTGCCTTAATTTTTTGTACATAATAATTTATTTTCGGATGTATGTTAATGCATTTTTCTATAAACTTCTTGTTGTAGAAAACAGTATAGAGTAAGATGCGGTAAGAACGGTATTTTATGCCGGCACACGAAATTTGAACGAATTTGGATAATTATTGTGATAGCTAGATAATAAACAAAATTGATGCGTGCGTTCCGGAGCCTCAATAATTATTTTTGCGCAACGTAGAATGCTTCTACAGCAATAATAACGCACTTATTGCGGTGGATCTTGAATGTCCAAGCTTAGACATTTTTAGTAATTTTTTGATATTCTTTATCATTTTTGCACATTTTCAGGAATTTTTAAGCATGTTAAGACATTTTTAGGAATTTTCAGATAATTCTGGTCATTCTTAGACATTTTTAGTAATTTTTAGATATTTTCGAACATTTTCGGACAATTTTAGACATTTTTGCATATTTTTAGAAATTGTAAGATATCTTTTTTAACAATTTTGTTGTTGTTGTTAAGTATTCTTAGATACTTGTAGACATTTATAGAAATTTTACGCTATTTTTAGGTATTATTAAGCGTAATTAGACAATTTCAGGTATTTCCGAACATTTTTAGAAATATTTACGTCTTCTAAGACATTTTCAGACATTTTTAGACTTATTTGGATATTCTTAGATGTTTTCAGACATTTTTAGTAATTTGTAGATATTTTTTAAACATTTGTGGACAATTTTAGCCGTTTTTAGTCATTTTTGTACATTTTTTGGACATACTTAGATAGTTTTAGGCATTTTTTTGGCGTTTTTAGAAATTTTTAGACATTTTTTAACATTCTTGGACATTTTTAAACATGTTAGACACTTTTAATCATGTTTTCAAAGTTGTAGAAATTATTGCTACGTATTTTATCTCTTTCTGAAAAGCGAAATATTTTCTAGTTCCAATAATAAGAATTCAAATTGCAAAGTTGGAAAAGTTGGAATGATAGAGATTCGAACCAGAATTCATCAATTCCCGGTTGATTGATTGATTGATTTTTCATGGCAATAAAGAAATGGCCTTCTCTTGGGATTGTAACCTGCACTCTCAACGAATATTGGAACTAATTGTAACTGTCAATTATGATCTGGAGTGGTCACTTCACGGAAAATGAAAGAAATAAAGAAATAACACTATGTTTGTGCAGTTGAATTCTCCTCATAAGTGTAAATACCCCACGAATTAGTTCATTAAACGCTTTGGGAGTTAGATAAGACACAAAGCGCGCTGCAGCAAACAAAGACGCCGCCTAATAAGTCGCGCAATGAGCAATAGCAATTTTCGTGCGATTATTACGCGCGTGTGTACCGCGCAGATGCAGCGCGGACGCAAATGGTAGTTGTGACATTTACGGGCCGCGGATAAAGTGCAAACGCCGCGCACATATCCGAGTGACAAACTCACCGGGCGCAATTCACGCGAAATTTGTTGCATTGTTCGTGGCGCAGTGCACGTGCAGCGCAAAGTACAAAGATTCAAACAAACAACGGGACAAAACGAGCTGCGAAATTGAATGTTCATTTGTGCGCGTGCAATTCACCAAGTGTTCCAGCTAAGCAAATATAACGATTCTTCATTTGCTATTAAAATGACGGAAATTTTACGGCAAATATGAATATGCAAAAGTGTAGTAAATTAATATTTGTGGTATAAATCCAATGAAATTCCCGACTTTTTGCTTAATAAGTGTATTATTAAGATCACGGCCTGACCTCGATCGTCGCTCTCGCTTCTCGTTTCGTTTTGTTTCATTTTGCGATGCAATTTTTCGGATCCGCTCGCACACGTAACGAAATCAAGGTTCGATTGGTTTTTCACGCGAAATGAAATCGAACAATGCAGGGAGCTGAGTTAGACGCGCAGATCACAAAGGCGCGAAGCGAAAGTGACATAGAAGTGACTAGGCTATGACGAGACGACGTTGCGCTTGATCGATGATCAGCGAAAAAATCCACGCGTAAAAACAGCGCAAAACAAAACGGCAAGACCGAAAAATCACTGATTGTGAGCGTTCATCCGTCCGAAGATTTCTAAGCTGGTGTAAAACCGTGGATTGTCACAATTTTCACGAATCGCCGGAGATGTAAAAAGAGAATGAAAGGATGACAAATGACTGCGTGTAAAAAGTGTATCACTTTCGAATTGTGTCGAAAACGTTAATTAACTCAAGTAACACCAACATCGGCGAGATACTTATGGATTAACTAACTACACAGATGTGCAGAACGAAGGAAATTTTTTCGGGTCAGCAACTAGAAATCTCCGTGGTTTTATCGCGTATTGGTTCATTAATTGTTGGCGTTCTGCTCTTTTTTGACGAGAAAACTTAGTTTACATGGGGAGTAAATCTAAAAAACGAGTGTAACAAAATCAGGAAATTATAGCATTACATAGGTGAAGGTTCAAAGAATTCATTACCCGTAATTAGAATGCTGACACATCGCGCGTAGTCGCAGGGGGAGCGCCGCCAATTTGATGATATTTTGCGGCATATTGAAATTTATATTTGCTATAACTTTTGACTCAGACAAGATACTAGATACAAGACTATCTATTGACTATAAAATATTTTGACAGAGATTCTTATAACTTATTAGAATGAAAGAAATCAATAAACAGTTTACGGCACGCAGTATAACTCTAGATTTACCTAAGACAAAAATAATTTCACAATCTACATTAGATTACCTAGAGATGTACATAGCAGTTTTGGAAAATATTAATTTTCGTTGATTTGGTGAACATTTGAAGCGAAATTTTTACTCTGTTGTCGGAAAATAAAGAGAAATTCATTCATATTAACTGTAAATATTAACTTATTGAAATTCCCCTATGTACTTCTCTAGGATTAAGGATTTTAAAGCTAAAAGTTAAGTTTTGAGTAAAACTATAGAAAATTATGCTGCGTGCCCCACTTTAAATGCTAGTGATAACTAACTCGGGTTTTATAATGTAGGTTTGAATCAATCCACTATATCCTAACTTAAATTATATAAATGGATAGCTAAAAGATCTAAGAATTCATTATGATAAATGAGGACCGGGACTCGCGTAGTGGAGGGGATACCGCCGCCGTTTTACTATGTAATTGCCCGGCTCTGATACCAGTAGATACCTGAAGATGTAAGGAATCTATTGCACACAATTAATATGATGACTCAGCACGCCTGGCACGGAAAGAGATACGACATGGGGAAACGTACCGCAATTTGAAAGTTATTTTACTCAAACAATAAAATAATAGGAATATGTAGACTTTCCAAGAGTAATTTTAAAGTAATTTACTGTTAAAGCATGTATTCTATTCAATTCTATTCAAATTTTAAAACATTCCAAATTAGCAAGAAGTAAATTAATCCAGATTAATTCACAATTCATCATCATGACGACGCGAGATAACCCTGTGATTATTTGCACATTTGCATTACACAGGACTACGAAACAATGCAAACGGAAAAAATTCCTCGACTGCCCGAGAAAAAAGCGCTTGCTCAACGCGAAATTACGCGCGCGAATCTAAACGAAATGCGCAAGAATGTAATATGTCTCAATCCGCTTCGTCTCTTAATCGCATGATTTACAAGACTCGCCCGCCGACGTCTAACTACTGAGCGCGCACATGCGCTGCGCATTTGTTTATGATTTTAGTAATTCCGAAGATAAAACTAACGAGCTGAAAGGAAATTGCGCTTAGATACGGCCAATTTTGCGATTTGCATTGATCCTATGTACCTATATGAAGTATTAATTAGTTTTCTTGTGTTTCGTCGACGATAATTTCATTTCTTGCCTCGTTCCGCCGCGTTCGAGGCATGTCATTTGCATGTTTATTGCCGCTGCGTTTGCACTTGATGCCTGCGTTTTCTTCGCGGGCGCGAAATCGAGAGTGGAAAGCACGCGCCGGATGTGAAACTCGCTTGCTTCCACCCGACGAACAAAAGGACCTCGTGATTAGCCAGTTGATAATGATTCCTCAGCATGGAGGAAACATGAAAATATGGTTTTTACGCGGTGAACTTAGTGAGACACGCGCTAGAAGCGAAATGTGGAATGCGGATTATCTCAATCAGACTCCTGCAATAAATAAAACAGATAATGGGTTTTCGGGGCCGTATTACCAATAACGGTCTATTGTTATGCCATTTTTAATGCATTGCTTTTGGCAATTCTGGCGATGTTAGTGCGCGATCGGATCTACAGTCAGTGTATATAAACGAAAAAAGAGCACAGCGCCGACAGCTAATGAACCAGATACGCTGTAAAACCACGGAGATTTCTAGTTTGTTATTCGAAAAAGCCAGATTTTCTTTGTACAGTACATCTGTATTTAAATATTTCATTATTTTTTAAATTATTGGTATTTTTGATATTTTCATAGTTTCAATAGTTTTGATAGTTTTGATAGTTTTGATAGTTTTGATAGTTTTGATAGTTTTGATA
>JAODVP010023165.1:0-16144 GCA_025400035.1 Tetradonia laticeps
CTTGCCCTTCCACTTCCATGCATTTTATCCACACCATCTCACTCACCCTCTCACCTTGCCCCATCATCCGAAACGCTTCGTCTACCCCAATACCTGCAGCCTCTAAGGCCAGTCTTCTACCTCTCTGCCACTCCATCTCCTCCTGTCCCCTTTTCCCCCTCACCGCCCATTCGCACACCGCTTTTATAAGGCGCTTCTGTCCCAATCTCCTATCTTTCTCCTCAAACCCAACCACTCTTCTTCTTACCTCCGCCTCCAAACCCAACCTATTAGTCTCCTGCAATACAATATACCTAAGATCTACCCTCTTTCCACTCCCAACATTTTCTTCAGCATCTACACCTGTTCTCGCTCTAATTCGGCCAGCTGCAACACCCCATACACTTCCACCCCATATATCAAAATCGGCTGCACCAACCCATCCCACAGCTTGCATACCATGTCCGCCCTAGCCGTAAGCTGCCACTTCCATTTACCCATCGCACATCCCAACGCTCTCCTCACCTTTTCATACATACCTCACATGCCTAAACTAGCCTGACCTATGCCTGACCTGCGTCTCATTAAATTGAGCGTAGGACAGAGCGCACACAATGCGTTTCGACGCACAGATCCAGGGGAAGTGATTCATTTGTTTTTTTAATGAGTGATATTAGTACACGATTTACATCAAGTGCGATTCGTCCGTCAGCTATTCGTTCACGACACCATGAGATCCAGGTCCGGATCACTCAAAAATTTGTTTGCAATTTTAATTCTTATTATTGGCCCTAGACTATATTTTAATGTCTTATTGTTAATCTAAAATTGTTTCCAAATTTTCTACAAATTTTGTTGAAAAATTATTAAATTACATATTACTTTCTCTATAATATGGCAAAACTACATGGGTCGATAGAAAACACTTTACTGTTCTAGCACATAATTGAAACATTAAAGTCGATTTATACCTAATTAGTGCTAGCTTATTTGCTATTATCCCAAAAGAAGAAAACACTCCAAATTTATCATTTGCAATTTCCTGATTGTAATGAACTAGACATGCACGTACATGCCTTAGTGGAACGATGCAGGCTACTGCGGAATTCGGATTTATATGGATGCGGCAATTTCGCTGACACTGCCCTACAAAGTGTTACAACCTGCAACAGCTATTTACGAGGGCTTGCTGTGTAATTCACCAATTAAGCGATTGGATTTGCATCACATGGTTTGATACAATCGTAATTGATAATAAAACCCCCCATATTTTATGCCGTTGCGTTGTTAGGACTGCGCACTGTTCTAACAAGACAACACGCGCAACAAGACTACCTATTCCATTCATCTGGATGCATCTGCATCCGGGGTGTTAACCCAGTGCACACAGTCACCCGTGCCAACCGTGGGAAGCAGGATTAGCAGCAGCAGCGCGCTTCTTTGGCGGCAAGCGGCGCCGGTGTGTGCTTCACCTTTCACGGGTCGCGGGTCGCAGCGATCATGCGCGCCCCAGCTGCCGGCGCTCGGGCGGCGGCAGCGTGCGACCGGGTGCACGCGGCCCTCGCGCCTTGCTGTAGTGCACATCCAGTCCCCGGCGCGCCCGGCGAGGCAGCAGAGCGACAAGAAGCGCATGCCAGTTCGCCGACCATCGCACATCCCAACGCTCCTGCTGGCGGCCGCCGCCGCTCGCACCGCCAGTCTCGTTGCGCTACGCGCCGTGTCAACGAACCCATCGTGCTTGTACTCGCGTCCCCTGCAACGCACTTACGATTGCACGCAATGCACCCGGCCTGAAACTAGGTAACGTCACTGAAAATTTGCACGAAATTTGCTCAGCACTGTAATTAATTCTATTTGCAACTAAGATCACACACATCATTTGATTTGTAAATTCAAGCTGTTGAGTTGTCTATTTACCCTTACCAAATAACAGCAGTTGAATTACATTTGCTTTTAATTTATCTATATTTGTTATATAAATTGTTCTTTATCAGAATATCAGAATAATTACGTAGATAAAATAAACCTTCTGGCTTCGTTTTATTTGATTTTACTGCTAAGGTTTGCTAAGCGAAACAAGACTGAAATCAGGGCGTGAAATAATTCACAAAGTTCGTTGATTTGGGCACGCCAGCACTGGGCGGCTGCGTCCATGGTGGAAAGTGCATCCGAGTGCATCGCGTAGCTGTCGAGTCGACTCTTGCCGCCGCCAGCCGCCGCCTGCCGCGTCGCTGGCTGGCTGCGTGGCGAGACACTTTATTTAAAGAGGACGTTGAACTCTATTGTCGCCCTCGATTGCAACGCGGCTAATCCGAAATTGTATTAAATTTTTATCAACTTCTTACATTACATATTTAATTGAATTACTAATTGTGTCATTTCGCTTGCAGATATTGTCACTCGTGACATATTTTCTACGCGAAGCAAAAGGAAATTGCACCAGTGCCCAAATAGAGCGGTAAGTAGTCTCTAGAATTAATTAATCAAGTATAATGCACGAACCCACTGTTCTAAGATTTTCAATTAACATGAAATGATGAAACGGCGGACTAATGTTTGAAAAGTGTGAAGTGTGAATACAAGTTTCTAATAGAATAATAAATGGTCGAGTGAGAATGTAAATCACACTCTTCTCGAATCAGCCTTGCTGACGTGTACCTCAACGCAGAGGAATGTGCGGAGCTGCAGCCGCCGCCGCCGTGGTTAAGTGGGCAACTTGTTGCAACTTCTCGCGTGCGTGGCGACTGGGTGAGTAGGGCGGCAGGGCAGCAGGTTTCGCGTGCGCGGCAACTGTTGCTCGCGCCCTTCGCCGGTAAGGCTTAACAAGAGGATTGGGAATAATTCCCGTGCGCGAATTTGCCCCGGCTAATTAAAAAGATTTATAATGCTGCGACGGCCGGAAAATATGCACAGTCCCCCTATCACATTGCTTTAATGTCAATGTAGTGACTTGTTATAAAGTTGTCCAGTGAAAATCGATATAGCTTCCACATCGAATTCGCACAATAGTAGAAGGAAAACGTTTGCAGATTTTAGTTTATTGCTTCGCATCAAGGGAGAAGAATACCATGCAGCGTAGAAGAACCAAATATTGTGCTACACAAAGGCGTGTACACTGAGTTGCATCATTATACTCGTATTTAACATGTTAATTAACTTTTTAATGATGAAAGAAGGCGCATCTGGGCGCGCGGCGGAATTCATGCATGCTGGTATGAAATTTCATAATGAGATTGATGCAATCTCGGGAATTTTCATTAATATGCAAACGTTTTCTTTCGGCTAGGGGGAATTTTGTTTTATTGTCCTTCTGGACTATCTTTGTAGGTGCCTACATATATTTCAAATCTTGAAATGTGGATCTTGGACATCTTTGTATGGTCTGACTACAATAAAACTCTCGGAGATTTATCTATGTAATATCGACATATTTCTTAACACAGAAATAGAAATACAAATTGAACGATTGTATAAAAACCATACTCTCCTAAAAATATATTTACTAACAACCAGGCGTTTCTATGCGTGGTGGGTTAGATGATAGCATTGACATATACCAAAGAGTTTACGGTTTGTCATATATGAAAGTATTGAACATATCGGCGGTTCTGGACCATAACAACGTAAATGAAAAATTTCAAAATTATTATATACTACATAATAAACGATAATTAGACTATGGGCACACAATACAATGACGAAACAGCAGTAATTATATCTTCCGCTTCCATAGGGTTGTTGCTTTGTTGTTGAAATACCATTTGCTTAACAGGGTAGTCCGGTAGAAAACTGCTACACAATTTAGGCTTTTCCGGCTATATCGTTACAGTCCCGAATTGTCGATATGTACATATATACAAGTTCAAACTTCAATAGAACATTATCGGCTATAGACTATTAAGTGAAGACTATTTATACGTGAAAATTGCTTTTTTAAGAATATTCAAAACTGATATAATTGTTTGTCGTAATTGTGTTTCCAATTCAAATTGTACAGGTTTCCTCTACCTATAATCAAGAACTGGACCAGAACTTGCCCATTTTGTCCATTTTAATAATAGATATCTATATATAAAAATTATTTATATTGTAATAAACCTTTACAAACGCTTCATAAAGATTCAAAATTTCTAAAGATGCTTGGAATTTTAGAACAGATATTAATGGTATAATATAATATATCATTTCATAGTAAAATTATTATAAAGAAAGGCTATTACATTAGAATTACCTCGACAATTTCTATATTTCCCAGTGAAGAGGTAATTCTAATGCAATATTCTATCAAATATTATTGGTATTATTCAAAATTGTTACAAAAATGTTCTTCTTTCTTTATTCACAGATGCAATTAACACTTGATGAACCTGAAAACCTTTATAGAGTCTTGAACCAAAATATAAAACATATAAATGATTGATAATAGAAAGAACATATTTTTGGTTCCATAATAGTCCTAAACTTCGATTAATTCGTATGAAAAACCATGGTTACACCACTTCAGATCCTGTTGAACTCAAAGCTGAAAACCGTTTTCCGATATCAATTTCTACGTCTGTCGCAATTTTTTCTCTAAAACTACACAAGATATCGTTAAAATCCTAACATATCCTAACTTTTTCAATCAACTCCAGACCCTGCCGAACCGAATATTGTAAAAACTTTCCGATATCTATTATAATTATAAGGAGGGTGCTTGGAACTTCAATCTTTCAATTTCGGCGTCTGCCTCTATTTCTCCAAAACTACAAGAGCTATCGGAAAACGGTTTACACTATTCGACTCAGCATGGTCTGGGATAATGTAAGTAAGATTTCCAACTATCGGTGGAACCGGAAATAGGTATTGCGAAACGAAAGTTAAAATAGGTGGTCTCCTCCGCATGATTCTAGTGAATCAATTGCCACAGTTTTTCAATATTTCTTATATGGAACAAAAATACCATCAATAATTTTTCATTGTGGAAAACGATACATGTGAAATGTATAACAATTATAAACTATAATGTTAAATTTGTCATTTTAACTTGTCAAAGTATTTATTCTGAAATGTCGTCTTATTAAAATTTAGGGATATACATATAGAAAATAGAGATTTTCTAAAAATTTGGAAAAACCAATTCATTAAATAGTACTGTAGAAATTACATCTCTACCCTCCCTTACCGTAGTATAGAACTCTAAAGCATTGACAATATAAGGAAAGTAAGGAATTGAAGATGCCTGCTACAAATATTGTTGTTAAATTAATTAAATGTGACAAGTTATTGAGAAATTAATCGCCCGTCAAGAATCGAACCTGCTCCAGCCGGTTTACGTCCAACTATGCTCTCATTACCCCTGAGAGGGCGATTAATTTTCTGAACAACTTGTTAAATTTAATTAATATAACAACAGTAGCAGAGATTTTCAATCCCTTACGTTGATATTACTTCAAACATTTCCTTATTACTCTCTAGCATTATAACGATTTAGACGAGGGGAAGGCAGAAATGTAATTTCTATAGTACTATTTAATGAATTAGTTTTCTTTTCAAGTCTTTATACAAATGTATAAAAGGGAGCTAATATGGAGCGCCATTGTGGTTGGTTAAGGTCGTCATTTTATGTAAATTTAGTAGATTATCTTTTAGATTTTGTGATATTTCATCTTCATGCTTATAAACAGAGAATACTTTTGTTTTTCGCAGCGTTCGCGGGAACCAGTACTTATGAACTAAGGTTCAAATCATACTGGGAGACTTGGTCTTTCGCCCCAGGTGCATTTTATGTCATTCAGTGATTAGAAATATCTGAAAGTCGCTGTGAACATTGGGCAATTTTTGCATTATTCCAAATGCGAGTTTGGAAATATTGAATATATCGGGACCTAGTAGAGATAACATTATGAACTAAGGCTCCAACGACAGAGGCAAGGTTGGTCTTTCGCCCCATGTGCGTTTTAAGTTATTAAATTGATTAGAAATTCCTGAAAGTCGTTCTTAAACTTGAGCAATTTTTGCATTTTTTTTGCTTCCAAATTTCAGTTGGAAACTCTTGAATATCTCGGGAACTAGTAGTGATAACGTTATAATCTAAGGTTCAAATGATAGAGGTGCGGAGCCCTATATGCATTTTAAGACAAGCAATTGATGAAAGATTTCAAAATCACCATTCTTCCTATAGTTCATCATAAATCTACTTAAAGTATTAACAGATTTTAACACAGCTTTCCAAAATCACTCTGCTCTGATATGATAATCAAAACAATGATCAAACAAAATGATAGTTGGTTAAGCCTTCATTTCCGGTATCTTCTTGACCCCGTCGTGAGACACCCATCGAGTGTCTAATGCTTTAGGATAAAACTTGGAACACGTTTAAAAAAATATATATTCCATATTCCATCGTCTTGTTGTTGCCGAAAAATATTATATTCTTTAATATCTACGAAAAGTGAAATCGTTTGATAACACAGTGAGACAAAGTGTGGTCAATTAATCTGCGCAGAATGAAAAATTTAATTCAAAGAATTAAAAATATGTAGAATTTTTACAAAAAGAGTACAGCTCAAAACCTCAGCAGGTATTTGCAAAATAAATTTAATGAAAATAAAGAGTAATTATATGGAATTGTATAGGCAAACGGAAGCCACCTATTTGTTTGTTTACTATTTATCTAGGCACTAGTACGTGGAATGAATAGAGCGGTTTGATTTATTTGACAGGTCGTAAAACCTTTCATGCAAGTAACCAAATATTAAAAGTGCATACACCCACCTGGCAGGTAGCGAGTCGTTCAGTGGATCAGTGTGTTTCTAATTATAAAAAAATATAATTTATTGCCTTCTCAATTGACTGCTGCAAGATTCAACGCAAAACATTCGTCAAATAAATCAACCCGCTCTATTCATACCTAGTGCGACTGTCTAGATAAGTGGTAAACAAACAATTTGGTTGCTTCCATTTGCCTATGCAATTCCACATTTAATTTTAATTCCATATAATATTTTCATTAATTAATTCTGCAAAAATCAACTGAGGTTTTGAGGTGCACTCTATTTGTAAACATTCTACATATTTTTAACTCTCTGAATTAAATTTTTCATTCTGCGCAGATCCATGACTCCAATTTGTCTCACCGTGCAATGCTTATAGTTGTTCTATATTAATTTTTATAATGTCTAGACATAATTCTCTTTGCAAAGGGATACTGAAGAAAATTTGCATTATTTGCATAATTTTATCCGTAAAATAACACATTGTTTGGTTTAATATTTTAATCTCAATAAAAACTTCTAAAACAACTCTCCAAAGTTGTTTTTATGATTGAAATTAATTTTCATTTTAGGATAACGATATTTCCTGAACAGGCAGAGTATGTGATAAATATTACCAATTAAAGTATCCCAAAACAACTAATACTCTAGTGATATAGAAGTAGGCTAAATTTAGTAGCCTCAATGCTGTTCTTAGCCTGGTTACTGTTTCATGCCGCCTCTACGTATATTCTCATTTACAATTAGCAATAAAATGTTCGAACATAAAATTCTCATCACTAATTATAGCAAATGTACTTCTACGAAGTTAAATGAATTTCTAAAATTTCAAATCATACGATATCATTCGAAACTTGAATGTGAATCGAAAGGAATCGAACAAAGTAGTACTAATCTTTACAAATTGAATACATAAGGTTCCGGATATTGTGATATAGAGTATTTTATTTACACAAAAGGACACAGCTTTTCTGCAGATAATTGAAATAAATTGGAATAAGCAAAAACAACCATGTGAAAAATGTCAAGTAAAGAAAGACCCTCCAGTGAAAGCATAGAAATCATGAAAGTTCCAAGCACAATATAAAGTAGATAAAGGAGAAAATGATTGATAATAAACCAAATGAAGCGTGGACATCAATGCCATCGAAGATTTGCCAGTTCACAATTGCGTGACGCCTGAAAATCCTGCGCTGTGATGATATATTTGCTCTCGTTTCATGGGCATTCACCACGTAGCAGGACACAAAAAGGAATTCATTGTTGGCAACGCACTCGCGTGATTTATTCACACTGTTTTTGAATACACTATGTTATGTGACTATGCTATTTACATGTAAAAGCACCGTGTTTCCTTTACAAGAATGCGAATGGAAAGTATTGATATCATCGATATTTGTACCTTTACGGAATAGGGATATTCAGAAGCAAATTCCGGAATTTGGTAGGGTTTACTTATGTAGTAAGTCATTCCTTATATAAATATTTTTACAACATTCTTTTGACTCTATGTGAAGTGAAATACCTTGAACTTTTCTGAGAGCTGAAGGAATAAAATCAAACCGCAGTATTATTGAAGTTTATACTACCCTTCAGGATGGGATGTGGTTCAATATTTGTTGTTACTGGTTCATTTCATGCTGCACTATCTGAGGCAATATCACTAAAATCTGCAGACTACTCAATAGAGACGCAAGCGAGGGCATATTGAATATAACCAACAATGGAAAATCACTATGTTTAATGTTGCGTACACAATGTTATAGGCAAGTTATAGGCAGGTAAATTACATATTCCGTTTATTAATGTTTGGCTGCAAGAGTATATTGTGCTGTTATCTTGTTAAAATTCATGTATAGGTATTAACATATTGTTGAACAAGTCGACCAAACGTAGTCGATTACCATTACGAGGGTGGTTTCAAAAGTAAGTTTTTAAAATCAATTCAGTTCTCGCCAAACATGTAGGATTCAAACAAGGTATTTACATACAGGTATATTGATAGCGTCACAGTTTTGTAAGGCAGATTATAGAGAGACTTAGGGGTAACTTATGAAGCTAATATGCTGTCAAGGCTATTATTAATTTCTCGCATCTATATAAACATATCGTATCGTTTTATACAGTTATTTAATATATATGTACAGTGTGGGGCAACTTAATTTCCTTATTTTGAATGTGAGCCATTCAGTTTTTGGATGTCATAACGTAGCACAAGGGATCTGGTACATGAAGGGGACTTTAAAGTTTTGTCCTGGTACAGTTCTTTCGCCATTATGCATTGGAATAGTGAAGTTGCCGTTGATTTCAACTTTTGTGGTGTATATTTAGTGATCTTCGGTGGCCCCTTTATTGGACCAGAAATGAATTGTTATCTGCGTTATATGGGTTACTTTTAGACAAGTTTTAGGTGCAACAAAATGAATAAATGAAACTGCATGGCCTATTAGATCACCTAATAACATTAAGGAAGTGAAAGCTTCAAAGTTGTGAATAGTTTTTCGCAATCCCGTTTTTTTGGGAATCGTCCATGATCCCTTCAATATGTAAAGAACAACATTCGGGAATAAATTCCTAATATACAGAAGCAATGCATTGACAATGTCTTGTACTCTTGAAAACTACGTAAAACAAACATTTAAGAAAGTACCTTGTATATTGTAATAAATGAGTATATTGTAATAAGCAATTGACATTTCTTGCAATACAATGAGTTTTATTAAATTTTGAAAATAAGAAATTAAGTTGCCGCAGTGGACACGAAAAAAGACCGTCTGTCAAATATTGTATGTATTAAATTTTTTGATCCTTGTCATTTTCTCATACTTTAGTATTAAGTTTTCTCGTAGGAAATCAAGAGTTTTTTTTTTTTTTTGAGTCACAATTCATTCGGGTGCTTTGAAGGGTTGATCAAGCATACACCCTGACTATAAGGAACATATGGTCTCCGGGCATCCTTGTGGAGTAATTCCACTTTATTGATTCGTAGAATGGCTCTAACGAGAATTATAAAGCCTCGTCAATAATGCTCGATAAACCGAATATCGAACTGATCCATTGTATACTATTGTATAGTGATGTAATCTAATCGAACAAAGTGATAGGCACACACGATCTAGTCATGCCACTCATCTGTACCGACACTACCGTGGATCACCAGACTCTCAGCAAAAAAAAATGCTGAAGTAGTAGTATGGGTATACATCAAAAGCATAACGAGTTTGCCCAGTTTGGCCTGATGTTTGTTATAGCACACCTCGCACCTCAATTCATTCATAATTCTTCTATGTTGACTGACAAGTTTATTCTACCAGGCAGTTTATTGCGCTTCAATAGCGGAGCGGAGCATATGTGGACGAGCTATAATATAATAAATAATGGAACCCCCAACACTCTTTCAGAGGATGATCGGGTATGTACTCTAAGCGTTTTGGTACCAGGAACGTAATCGAATAACTAAGCAAGGAACTTTCAGGGAACGTTTCTCATATTAAAATATTGAGAAACTTTCCCTGAATGTATTAATTAATATACGGCGATGTATTTATTAATATACGGCGTATTTGAAAAATGTATACAAATCTTTAAGGAAACCTAGCCCAGGTTATTGAGAGTATATATTGGTATCTTACAAGGGCTTATGATTTTTAGGTCCCTTAGGGCCTTGGATCCAATCTAAAAGCGAAGAAATACATTCCTAATATCCCAAAAAGTTTTTCTTTAAAACATAAAGTTCCTCTTTATAACATAGTTTAATTTTTTCAGAAATTGATACATGGTTTTAAAAATGTAATGGTTCGCCCCTAATGGTTTTAAAAATGTAATTTACCAAAAAAATAATAATTCCCTTGAGTTTGGTTTGTAATTTCCAAGTTAACGGGGAAACATAATTTTAACATTTACATACAACAATGTTGTTTTCTTGGTTTTATTTTCACTTTAATTACGTTACTTGTGAGCGTAGTACATTAACTAAGAACAAAAGCATGTTTTTAAGATAGTTTGAACAAAAAAAAAGAAGACTTTGCTCGCTTTTTAGAAGTCGTCAAAAGTCGTTTTCATTTCATTTCAAATATTTACATTAGCTTAATATATCATTTAAAAATAATTTGATAATACAGATTCTTCTGTATGGATTGCAATCTATTTTTCTATCAACTGACCATTATTTGCAAGCAATTGAACTATTTTAGGATTTTGTACCAAAACTATGAAAGCTAAATATAAAAAGTGAAACTTTGGTAAAATAAACATGATACAAATGGTTGTAAATGGTCTGATTTTATTGTTTGTTACCACTTCGAGCTAATGTTACATATAGAAATAGATTTTATATAGAAGATAAATTTTAATGACAACTATCGATTAACATAAACAAATGTCGTACTTTGCCGGAGTCAAAACTACCAATTACATATCCTGATGTGTAGCAAAAATTCATCAAAATGGCGTCGCTACCATCCCCACCGCGCGCGTAATGAATTCTTTGAACCTTCAGCTATTCGTGTCATAATTTACGTTTAGAGAGTAATTACGAAGCTACAACGCCAAACTACATACCCGATATACTCCTTACGTTTCTATTTTACATACATACGTCAAGAGTAATGCTTTAGTAACTTTTGACTAATGTAAAACCATATTTAGAAACATAACTTATGGACATGTGCATGTTCATAGAGTGTTAGAGCTTGAATTTATGCAAAGATTGTTTAAACAAAAGCAACGAAGCTATGTATTTCCCTAAATCCCGTGTGAGCACATTTTAATCCCGAATTGATTGGTCTGCACAAGGCTTCGTGCGGGCGAATTAGATATAGCGGAATTTAATAGATACTATGTACAGTCTGTCATACATGTATTACTATGATATAAATGTATATTAGAAACTCCTAAAGCTGTATGGATATGGCAATATCCCTAAATGAAGCTTATCCCATATATGTATCTATGTACTATGATTTTTTCTTTTATTTCAATCTTTGATTCTCCACCTTCATCTGGACTTCATTATTTACGAATGAAACCATCATAAAATATTTGTAGTTACGGTTGTTTAAATTGATCTAAAACTTAATTAAATTTCAACGCCAGGAAATTGCTTGAACCAAAATAAAAACAGTAAATCATGCGCATCATAGCGCATTCTATATAAAGAAGCATTTAAAATACTTGTTGAATAACGTGAAAAATAATCGCAATAAATAATATTGCATTGAAAATAGATTGGTTTGTATACAATTCAGAAAATTTTGTCGACTAAATATTAGTGGAAAAGCATGCTGTTGTATTGTTTGTGGTTGGTAGTTGTTACTGCGCTGCATTGGAGTATACCTGGTAGGAATACATCGTCCAAATACTCATTGTGCTCGCGTCACTGAATTAATAGAATAATTAATCACATTTGTTTGCGGATCCGAAGCGTTCGAACTCGCGAAGCAGTGGCGAGGATATACGTCAACAACTAAATCACTAGCTATATATTTTCATTTTAGTATCAGGTAGTGTAATTATTTATGAAAACAACATTTTGAATGAAAATTCTGTTTTAATACCAAAATAGAATGGAAACTAACCAAATAACAGGAGTAATAATGAATTCACAGACAGAATGAACTCATTCTTTCGGGTCACTAACGCTACTAAATCGAATACTGTTTTGTAATATCTATTATAGTTTGAGGAAAGGAAAACGATGGAACACATGGGCGGATAGCGGGATCTCAGAGGAGGCAAAATGATAAATTCTATTCCCCGGAATATCAGAGGGACAGGTTCATTTTCTTTCCAAAAACTTCTTGGTCTATCAATCTATCTCTCCATCTACTATATGGTGCTTTTCATATAAAGGAAGAAGTACAATAACTGCGTTTTTAGCGTTTTAGTTCTTTCTTCAGAAACCGTACTTTGCCCCTGGCAATCTAGAAAAGTGCTTTATGTGCCATAGATAATTACCTGAATCAGGTATAGCAGGATACGAAGAACGAACCCGCTTCACCTGACTGGCCCACCACTGAAATTCCGAGGTCTTTTATACGAAACTAATTACAAAAGTCACTTTATCGTTTTGTCAAAGTTGTACATCTATAGTTGAATAAGAGATCAAAACTCAGGATGGCAACTCAAGTTATCCCACTTTTAGTTTACCTCGCTGCATCAAAATGTGGCGTGCGCAGAGATTGTGAGCGGGGGCGGCGGATAGTTGCTTCGTATGATGAAACGGCTTGTGGCACTCGCGCGAGTTTAAAAACTTTGAGTGCTTCTCAAGCGTCCCACTTTCAGATGCATTCTCGAGCGTTATATCGCACAATCGAATCAATATAACACGCTCTGCGTAACTTCAACCACCGCCCGGTTCCTGTATCCGCTCTATGGGGTAACTTTCCGTAGGGGTAAATTAAATCAGTTAACTGAATTACACTTGTGCCCCTATGAGTCACATGCTCGACGTCTACGCTAAATTCAAATGAGGTTACCTAGGGCCAAAAAGGGCAGATTGATGACTGACCGCAATTAAATTTTGGAATTAACAACTTATGTCGATTTTACTGGCAGTACTAGAATTTGTAATTACACAGAACAGATAATAGCCCAGTCTAAGAAAGGGTCAGGATGTTAAGAATAACAAATGTTGTAAAACACGTTTGGAGAAGAAGCAGTTATCTTAAGATCTATAAGTGATACTTTGAATTTTAGTATACATATCTGTTTTAGTAGGAAGAGTTGTTCTCTAATATTGCGCGATTCCTTATCAAATCTATACATTTACAATTAAAATTTTGCCTCATCTCTTCTGATTAGAATAAAATTTGGTACACTTATTGCTAATGCCAATGTAAATAAAAATACAAAGTTTCAAATTTTTATCAAATTTTGAAAGTTAAGTTCTGTAAAATTTTCAACAAAGCGTGAAAAACTCGGAACCGCAAATTTTTAAAACACTGCAAAAGCTGTCCTGATTAAGCTGCTATTTTGTAGCCAATTTACAGGAATATATGACATGATAGGTTGTAATAAAATTTATTTCTTCAAAATGCACAACAAAAATGTATATAAGGATATAAAATGTACATAAATGAAAATTCAAAAAATAGATCTTATTTATTTTACATGGGTATATTGGGTATATTCATGACAAATATGAAATTGGGATAATGTTGGGTTCAGAGGTAAAAAAATATGTATTAATGCCACGAGCTAGGCTTCTTCGATACATCGATATATCGATCTTTTAAATTGACACTTTCTAATAAATTGGTAACGATGGCAACTCAAGTCTATCTTTAGGTCAATATAGTAATATAAGATGAAAAAGATTAGGCCAAATAATTAGATATTAATTTTTTCCTTGATATATCGAGGTAAGTATCGATACATCGATATTAATTAACACTTCCGACATCTCTAACTGAAGTGTTGCAACAGTGATATGCAGGGCTTGCATTTTCATGATATTGCACATTTGGTGCATTGTTGACATTTTTGAGAAATCATATGAGAAATCCTATGGTGTTTTTGAGAGTTTTGCTTTTTTGCATTCTTTGCATTTTTATTTAGTTTTTATTACGTTCTTTGCATTCTTTTATTTATGTTTCGTTATTATTGCATTCTTTGCATTTTTGAGAAATATGTAGATATATAATTATTTTCTTAACTCGGTTATGGTTTTATTTTTATTACTTCTATAAGGAAACCTAATATTTTTCTTCTATTCTTTGCATTATTGGGTGTTTTTTAAATTGAGTTTATTCGTATACTTGACTATAAATGAAAACCTACGTTACGATTGGAAACTGTGAACTTAACCTAAACTAAAATTTACCTATCATTGTTACATCAACAATACGTTACGTGGTATTAAGGGATAAATTTTCTTTGTCAGTCAGCAAGTAGCAACCACCAATGAATTTCTTTCCTTATCTTATCTAATTGTTATTTGAACATGAAGATGTTCAAAGATTGTTTGGGTAACTTTGCAAAATTTATTGCGATTTTATGTGTTTTCTTGTGTGGAAAACGTTTTGTTATCATTAAGAAATATAACTTGTAATGGCATTTTGCAAATTTTGCTTCTTTTAAGTCATCCTAGTGATAATGAAGTATTTTATATATTGTCGGTTTATGAGTAATAACTGTAAATTTTCAAAATTTCTGTTTATTGCCTAATAAACGTGATATAGAGCTAGTGCATGAGCACATGATACAATAACGACACAACAGTAATTATATCTTGAGGCGACACACAATAGCACATTGTTGATGAAATATCATTTAATTTACTGCTCTCCTGCACGATATCATCTTAAAGAGTAAGAGTTTGTCTCTCATTCTGTGTGATAGGCACATCCCAACCGTCCATAATTTTGGTGTTGTGGACACTTTTAGTAAATACCATTTTTTACGAGCATGAGAAAATTCAAAACTTAAAATGCGATTGAAATGTTCAATTGTACAAAAAAAAGGAAACCTACACCTGCTCTTGTGATTGTCGGAGATTTATAAAATTATCATTGTATTGTTTTCCTTACCATCTATACTAAATTGCAGCCATATTCGATTTTATGCAAGGTAAAATGCTATTTTGACAAAGCTGACTTTAGGCAAAAGCCTATTTCTATCCTTCTTAGTATCTACCACCTAGTTCTTACTATTTTCCTGCCTAAAAATACATATTTTAGCCTCAAACTTTTTGCAAGAATTAATTTCACGGTGCAAAATGGGAGAAGAAGAAAATCATTACTTTTTGTAAAGGATAATGTGCCGATTTTATTCCTAAAAAGGGCTTTTTAAAAATAGGCATCCAGTTTTGCGGAATTAATTGTTTAAATTTACATTTTCTGGTATATACCTTAAAAAAGCATCACAAAATAGCGATCATAGCATATCGTTAATATGCGAATGCGTTCGAATGCGTACAGTATAGAGGAACTGGTCCGAATTTGAGCTAGCACTTCATTTTGCCCCTTTTTGAGAGTCCTACGCACAACTTTCGCATGGAACAAATACTGATGCCTTCTAAAAGCGATTAGGGACCTACTGTAGGCCTTAACATATAAAAATAAATTAGTAGTTAATTTTTTAAACTGAAATGACAAAATTGAATTTTTTGAAGTTGGGATCCGAATTTGAGCTAGCTACTAAATCTTGCTGAAAATAAATAACAAAATAAGCTTAAGTTGCTAGAATCGTTTACCGCACAATCTGTAATCAATATAAAAAAGTGAATCGAAAAATTTTGATATACATGTTGACATTTATTTACAATAATCGCAAATCCATTCTTTTTGATTAAAGGGCTGAGCTATTCCATTACGTATGGCTAAATGAAACTATATTAAACTAATTGTCCAGCATTGGAGCAACTAGCTCAAATTCGGACCCTACATCGTAGCTCAAATTCGGACCATCAA
>JAODVP010023276.1:0-36176 GCA_025400035.1 Tetradonia laticeps
CGAATACTGCAATCAGTTTTCTGATATATGATATGGTATTAGAGAATACATTGTGTCATGCGCCAAAATGGAAGGAATTTATCGATTTTGGAGAGGACAATTAAGGAATTTGGAATCGAAATCATTCGATTCGCCTCGTTAGAACCTTTTACTTTTTAATTTTAGGTTTAAAACGGGAGTTACCTATTATTTGAAAATGGCTGGGACCCATGAGGCACACAAAGCCTTAAGAAGGTTAAAACTGTTATAGAAAAGTTTGCTGCATCAAGGAATATAAGTTTGATATGGCTGTGACGAGAGCATTCGACGGAGTTATCCCCAGAACATCAACTCCCCCTAAAAAGAAATTTGCATATTGGAAGCAATATTACCTCCTTTTTGTTTTTTCAGTCAATCCCTCAACGTGTTTTTTGAAAAACTATAAAGATATTAGAGAATGGTTTTCAGTATTAAATTCACCAAAATTGCTGTCTTTGTGAGGAAGACGTCCAATTTCAACTTCCAGTTCCGGAATTACCCTCTTCTGGGTACAGCCGCAAGGTCAGAATGTTGCCCACACTATCCCAGAAGATGCTAAACCGAATACTGGAATCAGTTTTCTGATATATGCTATGGTATTAGAGAAAACATTGAGACACATGCTAAAATGGAAGGAATTTATCTATTTTTCAGTGGAAAATTCAGGAATTTGGAATTCAAATCATTTGGTTCGCCTCGTGAAAGCCATTCAAAAAGTAGGTTATGTTTTATTTTTTTGTTTAAACCGAAAGTTTCCTAAAATTTGAAAATTGTTGGGAGCTATAAGGCACTCAAAACCTGAAGAATGTTAAAATTGTTATGGAAAAGTTTGCTGCTTCAAAGAATGCAAGTTTAATGTGGCTGTGAGGAGAGCATTCGATTGGGTCAACCCCAGAACATCAACTCCCTCTAAATACAATTTGCTTATTGGTGGATATTGCATCCTATCTGTTTTTTCATTCCGGACGTCCGTTTTTTTGAAATCTATGAAAGATATTGGAGAATCGTTTACAGTATTCAATTCAACAGAATTGTTCCCTTTGATGAAAGAGACCACCAATTTCAATTTCGGATTTCGGAATTACCCTACTCCAGGTACAACCGCAGGTTCAGGTACTATCCCAGAAGCTGCTAAACCGAATATTGATATCTCTTATAATAATAGTGAAAACACTGTGGCAAACACCGAAATGGAAGGGATTTGTCGCTTTTACAACCACAAGTTCAGCATCTTGCTCACACTATCCCATTTGAAAATTGCATGGAGTTATGAGGCACTCACAGCCTTAAGAAGGATAAAATTGTTATAGAAAAATTTGCTGCTTCAAAGAATACAAGTTTGATGTGGCTGTGACGAGACCATTCCACATAGTCATCCGCAGAATGTCAACATCTTCTAAAAACAATTTTTTTATTGGTGGCAATATTGTTTCCTTTCTGTTTTTTCAGTTATCCTTCCACGTGCTTCTTGAAAACTATAAAACACATTAGAGAATGGTTTTTAGTATTCAATTCACCAGAATTGCTGGCTTTGTGAGGAAGACGTCCAATTTGTACTTCCTGTACCGGAATTAACCTCTTCTGGGAACATAATATCTCAGGAGCTGCTAAACCGAATACTGAAATCAGTTTTCTAATATCTCTTATAGTATTAGAGAAAACACTGTCACAAACGTCAAAATGGAAGGAATTAATCGATTTTTTGGAGAAGAATTGAGGAACTTTGAACTCAAATCATTGAATTCGCCTCGTCAAAACCATTCGAAAAATAGGTTACGTTTTAATTTGTTTTACACCGGAAGTTACCTACTATTTGAAAATTTCGGAGAACCAAGGGGCACTCAAAGCCTTAAGAAGGTTAAAATTGCTTAAGGAAAGTTTGCTGTTTCGAAGAACATAAGTTTGATGTGGCTGTCACGAGGCCATTCGATGGAAGCATCCCAAGAACACCAACAAATGTGCTTATTGGTGGCAATGTTGTGTCCTTTCTGCTTTTTCAGTCCGTACGTCCGTTTTCTTGAAAACTATGAACAATGTTGGAGAATGGTTTTCAATATTCAATTCACCAGAATTACTTCCCTTGATGAGAGAGACCAACTATTCAAACGTCCGGTTCCGGAATTACCAGTAAATTCAGCATCTTGCCCACACTATCCCAGAAGCTGCTAAATCGTACACTGAAATCACTTTTCTGATATTTCTTATAGTATTAGAGAAAACACTGTGACAAACGCCGAAATGGAAGGAATTAATCGATTTTTGAGAGAACAATTGAGGAATTGGGAATCAAAATCATTGATTCGCCTCGTTAGAAGCATTTATTTTTTAATTTTAGATTTAAACCGGAAGTTACCTAATATTTGAAAATTGCTAGGATTCACGAGACACTCATAGCCGTAAGAACGTTCAAATTGTTACAGAAAAGCTTGCTGAAGCTAAGAATACAAGTTTGATGTGGCTATTACGAGACCATTCCACTGATTCATCCCCAGAACATCAGCTCCCCCCAAAAACAATTTTGCTTATTGGTGGCATTCACCAGAATTGCTCCCTTTGATGAAAGAGATCTCCATTTGCAACTTCCGGTTCCGGAAATACCCTCTTCTGGGTACAGCCGCAAGTTCAGCATCTTGCCCATACTATCCCAGAAGATGCTAAACCGAATACTGCAATCAGTTTTCTGATATATGATATGGTATTAGAGAATACTTTGTGACATGCGCCAAATTGGAAGGAATTTGTCGATTTTTCAGTGGAAAATTCAGGCATTTGGAATTCAAATCATATGATTCGCCTCGTTAAAGCTATTCGAAAAGTACGTTACGTTTTATTTTTTTGTTATAACTATTTTGTTTTAAAATTTGAAAATTGTAGGGAGCTATGATGCATTCAAACCCTTAAGAAGGTTGAAATGGTTATAGAAAAGATCTATCTATCTTCTATCTATTTCATGGCGCCGTCATAGAAGGAGCACCTAGACCACCCTATATTGTTGGGTTCGTTGTGCATCACCACGCAGGAGGAGTAGTACTGCAACCACCCCCGGCCCAGCATTTTTAAGTTCTCTGACCAGGGACCGTACTTTCCCCTCCTGGCGACCTCAGAAAAGTTTGCTGTATCAAAGAATACCAGTTTGATGTGAATGTGTCGAGACCATTCGGCGGAGTCATCCCCAGAACATCAACTCCCCCTAAAAAGAAATTGCTTATTGGTGGAAATATTGTCTGCGTTCTGTTTTAACAGTTCGTCCGTTTTCTTGAAAAATATGAAAGATATTGGATAATGGTTTTTAGTATTCAATTCATGGTGAGGGTGACCACCAATTTCTCCTTCCGGTTCCGGAATTACCCTCTTCTGGGTACAACCGCAAGTTCAGAATCTTGCTCACACTATCCCAAAAACTGCTAAACCGAATACGGAAATCAGTTTTCTGATATTTCTAATAGCTTTAGGAAAAACACTGCAACAAACGCCGAAATGCGTAAGGAATTTATCGATCCTTGGGAGGAAAATTCAGGAATTTGGAATCAAAATTATTTGATTCGCTTCGTTAAAACCATTTGAAAAGTAGGTTACATTTTAATTTTAGGTTTAAACAGGAAGTTACCTAATATTTTAAAGTTGCAGTGGGCATGAGGCACTGAAACAAACCCTTACGAAAGTTAAAATGGTTATAGAAAAGTCTGCTGTTCAAAGAATACAAGTTTGATGTGGCTGTGACGACATAATCGATTTTTGGGAGACAAACTCAAGAAGTTTCCTTTAGTACAACGATTTAGTACTTTGGGGATATAATAGTCTTTTTCAAGGAAACAACTCTGGTGGCCCTTGAAGTTGAAGGAGAAACACATCATAACTAAAACGCTTTTATTATTTTCGCGTTATCAAAGTCCATACAATAAATACAACTAGATTAACTTAAAGAACAATTCATTGCATTGTACAAGCGGAACAGCTCCATCTGCACAAGCAACAAACTGCGCACATTACAAGAAAATCGTAATAAGACCAGAATACATTATCGATTGCGTTATTTATAAATTAAGACAAAACAATGTTACACGTTATATTTACAAAGAAACTCGTTACTTTTTACGCAACTTACAAAAGAGGTGCAAGCAAGACTAAAGTTCGCATATGCTTCCAGTCATCAAACTCTAGCCAATCCAGACAGGTAAACAAGTGAAACGAAATTTAATCGCGCTTGACTTCATCTCCTATGGCCGATTTTTGGGAATACTTATACAACATACAACATTACATACAATTTGTTAACTCGATTATTAAGGCACATAAATTAACAACCATCAGTCATGGGATGATCGCTACAAGGACTCAAAACCAGATATGTCACTTCCCTGAAAGACACAAATCAGATTACACACTCGTACATAATCTCATATGATAGGAATGTCACTACATACTCTATCAGGCTTGTACAGATGCGTGTGGGGAAGCAAGAATGTTGATCCCAAGTCCCTCTCCGCCATCGTATTGGCCTCCTATAAGTGAAGGAATTGGAATTGTCGAATTATGATAAGAACTGTCTGATTCTACTCGTTTCTGTACTTACATCGTGGTTGTGCTGTGATGATTTGGTGTCGTAGTCGTGCTTGAAGGACTTCATGGGCACTTGAATCGTGGTCTCGTCGTAGGAGCGTGACTCCGATATGGTCCTAAAATGATTTTATTAATAAAATGATCATAATACATTTTCGGTTATAAAACAGCATATTTACTGAATGCGTGGTGTGATATCAAGCCAATTTTCCACGATATCATCGTCAGTGTCAACCGTGTCGGCGATAGACTTCCGCAGTGTGTTGAACTGTGACTGCGTCCCCGTGCTGGAACGCTGATCCGCGCTGATCTTCTGAATCAGAGTGGCGTTCTCACTCCTGTCTGCTTCGGTACCGCAAGTCGTAGCAATGGTGGCGAGAGTCCCCATGTTGTTCACTCCGACCGTGGCGGATACTTCAAAACCAGCGGAGACCAACGCCCCCGACGTCTTCCTGGAGCTGGGCCCTTCTCTATAACAAAGATCACTGTTCTTGCTCATCTTCCGTTGGTCGATCTTACTGGGAGAAGGTCCCGCGTCCAAATAACTCAACAGCTTGGCTTCGTTACTGCTCGCCACCGAATTTTTGCGTTTGTCAAACGTAGTTAGATTATTACTGGACCCTCCGTACTGGGGATTACTAGGCGCAGGGTGATATTTCGCTCGTGGGATCATTACAGTCAAGGAACGGTCTTTCTGATCAGGGTAAACAATAGCTGGCTCATCCCTCGTCCGACTACCGTTCGGTTTAATAGCCTTTTGGTTGGTTTTCTTCACAACGTACGGGAGCGTATCTGAACCCGATTCAGAACTGGTGTCTTGAATCATGGCCCTTCGATCGATTGTCCCTCGTCTGGGCTGAGGAAGGAAAGCCATTGCACTGCCAGCTGCTGTGTGTTGCGGTCTCTTACGAGCACAGGTCACAATGATACAAATCAACAAGAGCGTGAACAATACTGCGCCTAGAGTTACCAAACCGATGAGAAGGACCTTCAAGTTAATCTGGCAATTCTCGCCAGCGTACCATTGGAAGCATTCGCAGAGGATCTTATCATCGCTGCGAGTGTAGCACGTGCCGTGGTAGTGACACTTGGAGCAACCTACCAGCTCAGCTGAACAGATTCGTCCTGGGTAGAGTATATTCTCGGAGAGGTCAGCGTAGCCCTCCCGACAGCTACAAGTATAGGTCCCACGTAAGTTGAAACACTGTGCGAATTCGGAACAGTCATGGTACTGCACATCAGCGCATTCATTAAAATCATCGGCATCTAAACGTTCCAGTACTCCTCGAGACGCGTAGAGGTCAGTACCACCCAAGCTATAATTGTTATTCCTCAGGTATTTCTTAAACACCTCTTTCAGTCGGGTTTCATCTGTATTGTCAGACAGTTGAAGGTTAAAAGTGTTGTAAACACCTTGAATGTCCTCTTCAATCGGCTCGAAGGATTGAATTGCTACTCCATGATAGATATCCCGTAGATCTGATTGCATTAACAGACGGTCTAGACCTTCATGAGTGACTCTGGCTAATTTGGTGAAGGCCGGGGACGTTTCATTGGATAACGACCCGTTGTAATTGAGGTGGTTATTGCCATGACGATCAAGACCAATTTTTAAAGTGTAGGTGTAGGTTGCTAAATATAGACAATAGCATTAGGTTAGGGAAATTAAGTGAGGTTAAAAATAGCATTACTTACGTTTACAAGGCCTATCAGGGAACATTCGAGCAAATCCAGGACGACATAAACATCTCATTAGTCCATCCACACGTTGGCACAGCTCATTTCGTGAGGGTTTGCACTCTGGTGCGCATTTATCCGGAAGAATTTCCAAGCTTGGAGGTGGTTGGATCAAAATGCCACCTAGAAGTACCCGATTGACTTCATTTGTGCTAATCATCTCATCCCGTTGTTGAGTCTCTCTATTGTTATCTTCTTTTGTATTGCTAGGCTGCTGTTTCGGTATTTTAATTACACTTCCTTGATTTTTATCATTCATGACAACAAAGAACGTGTCACCATCTTCATCACTGTGTCCCTTGTCATTCTCGTCCTGCACTTCAATTTCGTGCTCGTCAATAATAAAATCATCATCGATTGCGGTGTTAGTACCATCAATTACAATAGTAGGCTCGATTTCACTCGAGTGGACCAGGGTGGGTATGATGGGGTACCCGTCGTGATAACTATCCTCGTTCTGAAGACCAACAGTATGTAGAATTGACGTGGGACTAACCGTCACTGTCTCTGCAATGGTTGTAGGCTTGACTAATGTGTGTACTTCAGTGACGGTGTCCACAATGGTTAGTTTCTCGGTCTTGGTCACCAGAATTGTCATAGTGGACGGAGGTCCATCTTGAGAATGAACTATTGTGGTTTTCGTTATAGTAACTGTTGCGGTTTTCGTGTGCGTCACATGCCTAGTAGGTAGTAAGATGGTCGCAGTTGCATTCCGGTTAATCGGCCGTTTGAAAATAGACGTGACAATTCGACGCCGATGGGGGGTGGACAAGGTGGGATCTATAATTTTCACTTCGTTGCCTGCGTGGTGGGTTTGATGTGGGGCGATGGGAGTTGTCAGATGACTGCCGAACGTAAATTCTAATTCGACACTTTCGACTGTCCCTGTGGGCAATGGAGGTGTATGATCTTGGATATCGGAATCGACAGGAATTCCCGTTTCCTGCGATTCGAGATCATTGGAGTTAGGTTCTGTTGTTATTTCTGGCGAAGATGCAACGGGTGACATGGTTGTAGTCGTGGAACTAGGAGTTTCAGTCCTACGTCTAATGTCGAAGTATTTGGAGGTGTTCCTAATACTACCACCGACTATACCAGTAGTTGAGAAACTGGATTCAGGTATTATAGTGGACGTAGCCATTGTTGAAGTAGGTTTACGTCGATCGATATCAAAATAGTTTACTCGATTTACCCCGTAGTGGTAATTGGTACCCGCGGTGATAATGGAAGCACCTGATATTGTATCACGGGAATGGTCCCGATTACTAATATTCTTCAGTCCACTAGTACTGTTTTGAATTGTTTGGTTGTTTATAAATAGGGTAGTGGGGAACATAGTGGTTGTTCTGCGGTGGTAAGGACGCCTTGTGATAGGTCTACGCAATCTAGGAGATTGTGTAGTTGGAGGCAATTCAAAGATGTATGTAGATGGTTTAGAGGTCCCCCGATTAGGGACATCAATTTCCATGGAGTAAGTTGGTTTATAAGTCGCGTTCTGATAAATAGTAGTGGGAGGCGTTAGCAGAGCTGGTTTTGGCGGGGGAAGTTGTACTGGAGGTGGACTCATACCCATGACAATTTCATTATTGGGAATGTAAGTGGTCCTCTTTGTCTGTGAGGGTACCGTAGCAGGAATACGGATGATGGGTACAGTAGGCGGGTTCAGTTCAGTATCAGGGACTTTGGCAGGAGCCTCCAACCCTACAATTGGTTCTTCAGTAGGCGCTTTCATAATTTCAATATCCAAAGGTTTGTTGACCCTCGTAATATTAGGGACACCATTAGGAATACTATGTGTGTAGATTTGGTTAAAATCAGAGTTGATTTTTTGTATCTCCCCAATGTTTAGCTGCAAACCTTCTTGGTTGACCAGTCTCTTTGTAGTGGGGATTGTAGCAGCTGTCGTGGTGGTGGTTGTCGATGTAGTAGTAGCCGGTGTTGTAGTCCTACGTCTATGTGGAATATCATGCGAGTTAAAAGTATACACCCCGTTGGGTTTCGCCTCCACTTTGGTCTTCTTATAAGGTTCCTCGGTTTGCGAGGGGAGGTTATGTTGTATATGAACATTAGGGTGGAATGTATTAGTTGGTATCCGCTGTTTGTGGTCAATTGGGAGTGAAGTTACCCTAGGTACCAACGTAAATCGTTGATTAATTCGATTAAGATATTCATTTCTTTCGGTAGTGGAGGACACGTACACAGGACCAGTGCTGGTTGGAGGGCGTTTATTGCGAATATTGTGTTGGTCATTTCCAAAGACATTGGCGTAGATATTCGGGCTACCCGATTGGATAATCACATTAGATTCTTGATGATTTACTTGGTTAGACTGTTGATTTTCGGGTCTAACAACCGGATTATCAAAGGGTCTTGGTTGTTTGATATGTGGTCTATAGGCAACAATCTCATTCTCATGTGGAATGTGATTGTAACTGTTCTTGCTACCATGTGCGGTATTGTCATTAGCCACTGAACTGTTTGCCCTAAGTACCTCGAACGGTATTTGACCTGGCGTAAGGGGACGACTATTTGATTCTTGTATCACTTCTCCGGCATCACTAATGTAATCATCGTTACTTTCGTGCTCAATTTGATTAATCTGCGGCTGATTTTGTTTAAAACTGGTGTGGTCCCTATTATGGTCCCGTGGATACACCTCTGGAGGTTTGCTTGTTGGCGGCGGTGTCATAAAGTCAGAGGGTCGGCCTTGATCGATAGGTCTTTGTATTGTAGGTCGTTGTGGGTACTTAGGACGAGGTGTATGTCGTAAGTCATTCACGGCATTGTAAACATTTGGATGTTGCAAATTGATGATTTGAGGTTGCGGCAACTGTGGTCTAGGTTGGTGAACTAATTGATCTTGCGGTTTATACGGATATCGATGACCTTCGGGTCTATTAGGTCTTTGTGGTTCGTGCCGTCCGTTATAATCTGTCGGCCGACGATGATGCTCTATCGGCCTTGGTGAGTCTTGTTGTTTTGGAAAATATTCCTGGGGTCGATGTGGAGGTCTTGACATATCATATGGACGAGGTGCATTTTCTCCATTATTCGGGTCATTGGGACGTGGACTATAAGGGTGATCGTGTGGTCTAATAGGACGTCTGTCTGGCGAATTAGTAGTTCCTTCATGTTTAATGATATGCGCGTTGAATTCGTTACCTTGCTGAACCATCCCAAAAGATATTGGAGGTACATTGACATTGATATCATGATGGTTTACATGGGAATCTACATGTACGCCGTTAACATAATCTAAATTTGGTTTCGAGGGTTTGATGTCCACTTGTCTGAAATCCAGGGGAATGGAATGCGGCTTGATGTTGATTGCATGTGTCCCGACTTTAATTACTCCCCCAACTTCTTTATGACTTGGTTGTCCCTTATATACCGATGCGAATTTTGGAACTCCATTGCTGAAGCTTTCAATAGCAGAGAATTCCGGCTCTGGGTAAGGAGACGGGTCATCAAAATAATGCCCATTGATATGTGGCTCAGTGGAACCACCGTAAATCAAAGCTGTAGTCCTATTGTGTGGAATGTTGACAAAAGCAACTTGAGAGGGCTGAATATTGACCAATAGCGGTTGCCCCGTGGACCGTTCGATTACTTCCGGTAATACGATTTGCTCATTGTGCGATGACTGCAGAGCAAAGTTATGTACATTGCCAATCGGCGATGCAACTATCAGACCATCCTCTGTATAGCGATTACCATCATCTTCAACATGAATTTCCAACCGTTGTTTAGGTTGATTGGTATTTAAATAGAATTGTTCATTGATAGGAATGGTGATCTGTTCCCTTCCAGCTTCGTGTTTGTTAAGTCTCACCGCATTTTGTCCGCGTACAGGTATCTTCTGTACTGGAGGCGGTGGTGGACCTACATAATCATCTTTATTGGGGACATGAATGATTGGATGGATAGCGCCAGCGATTTGTTGGTCACTCTGACGTTTGGGCCAGCTCTTATTTGGTGCCGGCGGTGGTTTCATGCCTTCAATGTCATGCGGCAATGCGGTTGCTAAATCGATGTGATTCAAAGGAATTGCTGGGAGTCTGGGCCCCACTCTGCCCGGTTTCCCCACAATAACATCCGAATTGGCTGTGATTACTTCACCCGGACTAATGGGTATGCCTCCATTTAAAAGGGGACTTTCGTGTGTTGGCTTGCTTCCTACCTCTACCTTCTCTTCCTCCCAGTGATTCAACGCTGGAAGATTTTGGCTCTCTGCTGTTTCGATATCGGCTAGACCTCCCACAGGAATATAAATCGGCGATCTATTCTGCACTTCATTAGCGGACTCGGGCTCGGCAGGAATCGGCTTATTAGCCGAATCGTTGGCTTTGCTCTTTAAATTATTCTGAATCAATCCCGCCATTGCGTTGAGTACGGGCCGAAGGGCTTGAATGTTGATAGACTCGAGCAGATTGGAAACAGGAGAAGCCGTAGGAGCAGCAGGTGCTACCTTTACCGGCTTTTTGTCGTGTTCCTTCTCACTGTCTAGTTGTTGGCCCTTTTCATGCTTCAAAGTGCTGCTGCTCACAATAGTCTGAGTGGGTTTTGTGGCATTGATCGTTTTCCGCTTGGAAGTATTCTTCCGTTTGGAGGTCAAAGTTGTTGTCGATTTTTTAACGATTTCTGAACTCAGCAGAGAGCTCAACGCGTTTTTTGACTGCGTTTTGCTCGGTTTGGTTAGAGATGGATTACTTTCTTTGGTTTTTGCTGGAGCGAAAGGATCATCGAATTCGTCCACGAAGATGATAGTCGAGCCAGTTACCACATTTGGTTTGGAGCTTTCTATTAATGGCGATGATGGTGCCAGCTCCGGCATTTTGGTCTTCTCAATTATAGGAAGGACCTTCGATGGTTTAATTTTATCTTTATCCTTAGTCCCAACAGTGATTTCAATTTTCTGTCCGTCACTAAGTGTGGCATTCTTAGTAACCGTACTACCTCCACTTTCTTTAATCTCCTTCTTCAAAGAATGCAGGTACTTCCTATCCAACAGCGATGGTTCAATTACTTCTGTTACAATGTTCTCCACCACTTTCGAATGGGAACTGATTATTGTCGAAGTATCCTTTCCGTCTTCCTGCAACATTGTGGTGAAATAAGTAAACGTCGTAAGATAAGTCTTTGTTGCTATGATATTCAAATTAGCTAGATCAGACTCCAATTTGATCTTCTTCTTATTGTTGTCCTTGTTTATAGGCGACGTATTAATCACACTAGGCTTCACTTTCTTCTTAGGATGTAGGAACAACTTTTCAGTCACCACATCCTTGGAGGTTGACACGTTAGTATTCACTACTGTGGCTGTACCATCAACTAAAGTATTGTAGTAGGTGTAAGTGACGAAGTATGTTTTGACTACATCTGTTGTGCTATACTCAGTCGTCTTGTCATCGTTGTCATCAAAGTCTAAAGCGATGTAGGAAGTCATGACGGACGTACCTTTGGGCGGTATTGATTCGGTAATCACCACTTGAGTGACTACTTCATTGGTACGGATCACTTTCGAAACTTTGCCTTCGTACAAAGTTTTCTCGAGTGCAATTGTGCTGTAGTACGTATTGGTGTCCTTCACAGCTGATGCTTGATCGCTGGGTTGGAAGAGCGAGAGGTAATCATCAGGTGCGGTTACTGTATTAGACACCACACGCTTGGAAGTGACGACCAAGGGTTGCTCGCCATCCAGGATAGTATTCAGGTAGGTGTAGGTAGTTACGAATGTTCCAACAGCCAAATTCGGATACTGCAATTAATACAGAATTCAGAAGGTGTATTATAGAACAATTAAGGGTATGTAGTAGGTACCTGAGTAAGGGTAATCCCCATTGCTGGTGTGGGCAGAATCTTGCCGGTATTGCCCGTGTTTCGTTCTTCTGTAGCCACATTGGACACAACCTGTTCGTGACTAGATACTGCAGTGGTACCATTTTCCAAATATGTTGTAAGGTAGGTGAAGGTAGTCAAACAAGTTTTGGTCACGAACTGGTTAGGATACAATGATGAAGATAAGCTTTCAATCTGTAAATTCGTTTGTACATCTATAAAATCTATCTATAAAATAGGTTATATATGGATAGCGTACCTTCGAAGCCTCTTGAGGTAATACCATCATCATATTGTTAGTAAGTGTACTTGGCTTCAGTGTGACCGGTTTGTAAATGGAACTGGGGAGCACGCGCTTTACATCCGGTTCCCCAGGCAGAGTTGTCTTATCTCCTGCAACAATGACCTCTACCCCGTTGGACATGACCCTCGTGGCCAAGTTATACCTGGCTTCTTCCATACCCCTCCCTGCTTTCGGCAATAACATAATTATATAGTTTTTGAACACTGGGAAGATATAACGATTCTATTTACAAATATGTACACAATGTACATCTGTACAAGATATTAATTTTTAAAACAAACTATACACAAATAATATACAAAAGAGTTGGTCCACACGAATGTGGGACTCACCTGGGTAAGACTCAAGTTGTGGGGATGCCGTCGAGGAAGGGTTTAGTTGCGTCATTGGTATAAAAGGTAACAGCGATTCGGTCGCGTCCAAGTCCAGGAGCGTCAGAGTCGTATACCGAGTAGTCGAGTCTGTCACAGTCAACGTCTTGGTGTGAGGTTTCACTTCCGTCGTGGAAGTAACAATTTGTTCGTCCCCATTGACGCGGGTGACAACGAACGTGTACGTGCGCAACTTACTGAACAAGGTTGTCGATGTGAACGTATCGATAGTGGAAAGAACTGTGGTTTTTAGGAGCAGGATGGGAGCGTCCAAAGATTCGGACAGTTCTGGAAAGAAAGGCTCGTAATCAGGCAATGGTTGGCTAGTAACCTCATCGTAGGCCTCTTCAGCTTCTTCCCGATCTTCATCAACGGTTTTAGCGAATTCGGATAGATCCTCCTCGTTTTCGGCAAGAGGAGGGAAGCCTTCCGATGGATCCTCTACATTTTCGGCAAGAGGCGGGTAGACTTCGAATTGATCATCAATTGAAGGTATAGTATTCTCACTGGAGGTCTCCTCGTACTGATCCGTTGGGTCTTCATTAGCAATCTCGGAGATTATGGGATCTGATATTGGATTCAGTATATGTTTGATCTTCTTTACCCGAACCCTCCTCGTGGGTTTACTTGTAGTTTCTTTATACGGCGTAGTTGGTTGAACAAGCCGTTTCTTGGTTACCACGATACGTTTACGTGGTGGTGTCATTTCAGTAGTACTAGTGGATTTCCGTTTCTTCTTGATAACGCGTTTTCGGTGGAAATGTTTGGGAATCCCATCCTTATCAGCTGCTGAGTTGACATTCACCGAGGACGGAGCACCCAAATATTCGTCGTTACTATCAATATATTTCCCCAAATTCAATTTGATATAGTCGTTTGGATTATAATAGTTAGTACTTTGGATATTAATGCTGTCATTATAAATAGGTTCTATTCTAATTAACTTCTTAACGAACTTTCGTGTTTTCGGTTTGTTGTTAGTATTCGTCTGTCTCTTATTCCTAATTAATTTTAAATCCAATGTGTTTCTATTTCCTAATTGCAAATCTGCTGCTGTTATTAGATTTTTGTTTTCATTATAAATTTCGGAACGCCAATTTTCACTGCCCCGTTGAATAAAAATTGCAGACGTCTCCGGCTTGACCTTTGGCATGAGTGGGGCATACCCATAAAGGTCTATAACGCTAAAAAATTACCGTGCGATTTGTCGCTGCCGGCTTTCTCGTACTTCAACATGTACTTTTTGGAAGCCGTGCTTCCAGGTTTGGCAGGTTTGGTAACGAACACCGGCGTATCCGTTACAATCTTCTTACTGACATCCCCAAGGATGCTCTCCAAGCTTTCCGTGGGAGCATTGTACGCAGGCTCTGACTGGTCCAATGTCACCTCTCCCATGGCTGGCATAACGTATGTGTCGACATATTCCAAAGTACTAATCACAAGGTCATCCAAGATCTTGGACGGCTGTACGGGAACATACGTAGCCTCTCGTTTCTTCTTGTTATCTTCACCAACCACGACTGTTGACAGCACCGTGCTGAACTCACCTGGTGTGCGGCCCGATACATACAAGGTAATAACACTGGTCTCGGGTGCGGCTGGTTTCTTAGGCTTCGAGGGTTTGTTAATACGTGAAGGTTTTCTAGGGGCCTCAGTGGCATCATCCACATTCTGATAATCTTCATTCACATCTCCTTCCTCATCAAGTGCTAGGTTTTGCTTAGTGTGTTCCGAATCTTGGAAAAGCGCCTTTTTAAATAACTCCTCATTCGTGTTAGCATTGATCACACCCGCAGGATTCTGCAACAACTGCTGTTGTTGGAACAGAGGGTTAATCTGTTGTTGCTGCTGCTGTTGGAGCAACAATGGGACTAGCAAGCTGTTCAATTGTTGGTTCTGTTGGAGGAGAGGAGTTGGTGTAACTACTACAGTATCTGTGATAAATTCTGTAGCAGTGACCACGTTGGTATTACTATCAATGATGGTTGTTAGGATTTCCTTGCCTCGGAAAGTTAGAGGAATGACTGTCGATGTTTCTGAGGTTACCGTCGTGACATAGGTAGTTGTTCGGGTTTTAAATTCAGTTGTTGGGGTACCAGCAACCGCACCAGGTTGTTGAAGACCCAGAAGTGGATTGTTCTGTTGCTGTCCCAAAAGCAGTTGCGAGAGGAGAATATTCGCTAAAGGTGCTTGGGGTAAGGCCGGTGTGATGGTGTTCACGATTGGGTCAACAATATATACTGTACTAGGTATGACATGGCTGAATGATGTTTTCCTACCCCGAATATAGGTTGGGGTAAAGATGACAGTAGTAGTTGGGCTTTCGTTTAGTGTGAATTTCGTTACTTGCTGTGCCCCATTTGCACCAAATCCAGTTGACTCACTCAGCAACACCGTTATATCCTTACCGAAAGGATTTGCTGTTGTGGAATATTGTTTGGGACCCAAGATTTCTGTACTTAACTTGGCCGTTACTATATTCTTATATTCAGTAATCTTACCATTAACAACTGGAATTGTAACTTCAGTTGGGATCTGATGTGTTACGGTGATGGTACCATCTGATCCTGGTAGTACATAGTTACTATCGATATCTGTGACCTTCCCACGCGTAGATCCACGCCGTCTAGTGTTCTTTCTAGACTTGTTATTATTATTGTTTGTTGTTCTTTCGGTGTTTGTATTTCTCAGGAGAGAAGATTGTCTGGAAGACGGTCTAGATGTGGGTTTGCGAAGGTTAGAGCTCACTGTTGATGGCCGCCGGAAATTGCTCGTGCGAGAGTTACCCGAATCTCTTAGTGTGAATTGACTTCTTGAACTTGGCTTTGAAGGTATGATACGAGGAGCTGGTGTTGTCCTGCTCCGACTGTTGTAGCCAGTATACCGACTACGAGTACGTGGCGGTTCGGTTTCTGGTTCTTCCTCAACCGGTGCGGCAGTTGTGCGGCTAGTGGGCCTCCGGAAACGCGAATAAGTGGTCTGACGCTTGGTACGTTTACGAATAAATGGTTTGATTAAAACGGAGTTGGCTCGAGACTTGCGTTCAACTGGGGATGGCACTTTCTCAGTTTGTGTGTTGGTATCAGTACCTTCAAATTCTGTATCTTCATTGCCGTTGTTTTCTAGTTCATCTGCTTGTTCTTCCTGTTCCTCTTCTTCGAGTTCCGGCTCTGGGGTTGTGGTAGTAGTAAAGAGGTTTCTTCTCGGGAAGAGAGAATTAGCAGGCCGAGCTCTGGAAGAAATCGCATTATTCCGTGGTGGAGTTCTTGTGGTTTTTGGTTGTACTGTTGTTGGTATTCTTCCATTTCTTGCATTTGTACTACGACTAGTGGCACCTGCTGATTTTACAGTCGTGGGTCGTGGAGCAGAAGTTGGTCTCGAAATCGGAGGTCTGCGGAATCTTAGTAAGGGATTCGCATTGCGCCTGGTAGATGTTGCTTCCAAAGCTGCGGTAGTGGTTTCATTTTCATCGACATTGACAGGATCATCAGTTACTTGCGTGGTCAAATCATTTTCTTCATCAGGTTGTGTGGATGGTAAAGTGACTGTGTTGGCATTTCTGTTCCCAGTGACTGCTGCAGTTGGGCGAATACGTGCGAATCGATTATTCGCATTGAAGGAGGAGGTAGGTCGAATTGGGGCAGCAGAGATTGCAGGCGAGCGGAACCCACCAGTTCTTCGAGTGCTAGATCCGAATACCGACGCGGTCGGCTGTACCCTATTGGAATTACGACCTCTATTTGGTACAAAAGTAGATGATACACCTCCACCCGAACCTCCAGCACTCGAACTACGAGGTCTAGAGAATCTACGACTACCAGATGCAGTAGGTAGGATACTTCCCTGAGAACTGCTCTTCCTTCCACCACCAAATCGACTGCTGGACTTTGTTGCTGGAATGGCAGTTACGGTAGGAGTGAAATCGCTTCTAGTAATAGTCGTGGCACTTCCAGCTTTGCTACCCTTCCTCTTCGGAGCAAACGTGGGTTTTGCCCGGGATGCAAACGGCCTAATAACTGGAGTGAAAGTCCTCTTCCTAGATTGGAATGTAAGTCTTGACTTCACTCGTCCATCGGAATCTTCCGTGGAATTCTCATCATCTTCATCAGGATTTTCGGTACTATCCTCCACATCTGACGAATCGGTAATTGATCCTTCAATTACTACGGGAGATGGAGATATTGAGGCGGTTGGGGTAACCTCAACTGTTTGAGTAGCTGTTGGTGAGATGGTGGGTTCAATAATGAAGCTCGAAGTGCTCTCAATAATTTGGGCATATCTGCCATCAATAACAGTACCAAGGACTTTACTTTGATAAACCGTAGTTGTGTGTGAATGGACAATCGAACCTTCAATCAATCTCACCAAACCTGTGCGATGGGCAGGAGGCTGTTCTGTTTGTGCAGATTTCTTCTCTTCATCTACTTTGAAGCTACTTGTACTTTCAATAACTTGAGCATACAAATTGTCGATATAAGTACCCACTGCTTTGGTGGTATAGAACAAGGTACTGATACCATCAGCATCTACAATCTGTCCTTGGTTTATAGAAACAACCCCTGTTGGTTTCAACTTTTCTTCTACCTTAGAAGCGCTAATTGAAGGAGACGTTGACGATACTGATGTCGATTCAGAGCTGGATTCTTCAATTGGAGTGGTCACAATAATAGAGGTACTCTCAAGGACTTTTGCATATAGTCCATCAATATAAGTACCATAAACATCAGTAGACAGAACTGTTTGAGTCCCTGAATTTTCTACAGTAGATGCAATTGTTGACAGTAAACCAGTAGGTTTAATTTCCTTGGTGGTGTCTTTTCCCGAGTCGACGGTGTTAAGAATACCTTGACCTATAGCCCTACCAATTGCATTATCCAATTCCGCGGTTTTGTTTACCACATTGGTTACTGTTTCAAGTCTGCTGTTTAAAATAGTCGAATTGCCGACATAGGAGGTAGTGTAGTACGTATACGTGGTATAGTATGTAGTTTGATCATCATCTCCATCAAGACTCTTGGTTGGCTCCACGGATGACTCAATCTTTTCACTTGAGTCCAAAGGAATGACAGGGTTCACACTATCCAGAGAAGGTACCCTTGTAGTTTCCACATCAATTGGTGCAATTACACTAGTCGCCTGAATTTCTGGTACAGCTGTTGGAACAATATTATCCCCAGGGGTAGGGGTGACTATATTTGATACAGTTTCCTCCCGACTGGTGACTTTCGTGGTACCTTCTTTGTATAAAGTGGTCCAATAAGTGAAGGTTGTGAAGTAGGTGATTGGTAAGCTTAGATCTTCCACGCTAAGGGTGTGCGTGGGAGTTAAAGTTTCCGTTGCTACATTGGTAACGGTTTCCAGGCGACTGACGATATTACTAGAGGTGGTACCTTGGTACATGGTAGTGAAATACGTGAAGGTAGTATAGCTGGTTTGAAGCAGCAGTGTTGGGGACGGGATAATTTCGGATTCGTTATTAGATTCACTAACGATTTGATCATCCAACAAGACGTTTCGTTTATCATTGTCCAGAATTCTTTTCTCTCCACGAGAAGTAGTACTACGTACATCAGTAACCATTGTCGAAATGGTCTCGTATTCTGAAAGGTCCAACAAGTCATTTTCGGAAGATTCACCAGGAATTGCAGACTTTGATTGGGCAGATCCATCATTGGCAGTAGTAGCTAGAATATCATTTTCTATATTGTTATCGATTGATTTCTGACGATTAATAGTGCTGTTGTAATTACCAGAACCAAGGTCCAAAGCCATAATTTTGCTTTTAACTCCTTCGTCACTCAAACCAATCGTGGCTGTGGCTGATATCTCTTCAGGGGGATTCGTTGGGGTCACGTAATTAGTGTATACTTCAGTACGACTAGAAATTTCGGTCTCACCATCAACGAAAATAGTCGTGAAGTAAGTATACGTAGTGTAATAAGTCTTAATGGCCTGTGCAGTGTTTTGGATGTTTCTATCTGAAAGTGCAGGCGTGGCCTTAGCAGATTCCGATAGGGCACCTTCAGAATCTTCTAAATTTGGCGCTGCAGCATCTGGCAGAGCAGTAGGTCGACCTATACCTACTCCACTAGGTGCAATTTCTGCGAAGTCTTCGAACGTAACTGGTTTCGATTTGAAGTCATTTGTAATGAGACCTGCAATTGGGTCATCCGAAGCGGAGGCTGAGGGATCCAATGTCGATGTTATCACGTTAGTGATGACTTCCTTACGACTGGCTACAGATGACGTGGATTCTTGGAAGTACGTGGTAAGGTACGTGTAAGTAGTATACAATGTTTTGAAGAGTAACTCTACTTCCTCACCGTTTTCGGTTGTCATTTCAGTAGTTTCCGGCTCCGATTCTGTAACATGTCGTCTCTCTGTCGTTATCTCATGTGGAGAATTTTCGGTAGTAGTCGTGGTACCTTCCTGCTCTCTTTCGCTTTCTTCAGCTTCATCGTTCTCCTCCTCGGGAGTTATAGTTGTAGTAGTTGGTATTTCCGTTGTAGTGGTTTCGAAATCTTGAGATTCGGTTATTTGTTCTGTTGTAGTCTCAGCCGTTTCGGTGGTTATAACATCCGTAGCTGTAATACCATCAAGAACTGGTGTAGCGGCAATGCATGCCTGTGTCACTTTCTGGACTTCGGTAGACACTACTTGATTAGATTTAATGGAAGTTGAAGTTTCGCCATCTTCACCAGGAATGAAGAAAGTTGTCAGATATGTTAGGGTTTTGTAAGCAGTTGATGGTACGATTTTCTGACCATTCTTACATTCAACTACCAAGTCTTCGTTATCTCTATTCAAGGTAGTAGTTTCAGGTTGCTGTTCGGTTGTAGTTAGATCTTGTTCGGTTGTAGTAGGAGGAATTTCATTAGTGGTCAATTCCGCCTTAAACGTGGTGGTGAGGATATTTTCAGTAGTTTGTTTCTCTAGAGATTCTTCTGTAGAAGCTGATTCTTCCGATGGTTCCTTAACTTCTGCACTTCTTGGTGTTGTTGTTAACACCGCAGTAGCCTGTACAGCTGTAGAAGTATCAGTGGGTTCATCGTCATCAAAGAAAATGGTGGTGGCTCCTCCTAATGATTTTTCAGAGGTTGACGTACTGGCATCTTCGAAGAAAATGGTTGATGGTGTATTCAAAGGTTCTGTAGCTTGTTGAGCTGCTTTAGCTTGTAATGACGCAAAGATTTTAGCAATGTCTTCATCGGAAGGAGTGGATAACATTGGGATCTGCGATTCTGAGGGTTCAATCGCTTCTGATACAAAGATAATGGTACTTCCGCTGGTTGTCATCGGAATTGGTAGCTCAGGAGTTGGGAATTCCTGTTGTTTTGGTGTACGTGATATGGTATCAAGCACCATAGTAGGCAAAGCTTTGTCCATGCTGAATTTATGATCTTCTACTGACTCGGTTACTACAGGTTCATGGTCCAGGAAGATTTTGACCCTTGTAGTAATAGGTGGTTCGTTTAAGGTGGCAGTGGGTCGGATGATTTGTGAAGTGAGTTTTGCTGGAGTAGAAGTTTGTGGGGTAAAGACAATCACAGTGTCCCCAACTGTTGTAGTAAAATCAGCAAATCCAGTGTAGGTAACTGTTTTCAAATCTTGCTTGTTGGGTATACCTCCTTTAAAAAGCAATTTAGCTCTGCGTTCCGCAGCTGTTGTCTGCTTGCTTCTTTCGGTATTGATATCAAAATCGGGTAGGTCCCCTAAGAAGGAAAACCCACTTGGCGAGAATTCATTCCGTACAGTAAACGTTGGGAGATTATCCCACTCGCGGACTTTGGAGGGTCCCAGCTCATCTTTCCGAATAACATCGTTCTCCTCACTATCATGCAGGGAGCGCGGTTGGTGTAAGTCAATATGGCGATGCTGGGCATTGATCTGGAAGACTTTGACATTGTTGTTTCCGGTACCACTGCTCACAGTAAATGTACGGCTTTCCTTCTGTGACTCCTCGAATGGTACCCGCGGATTATTTGATGGTTCCTGCAGCAATTCCTCATCGCTGAGCTCCTCTTTCAGAGCACTAAGAGGTAAAGAGGTTGGAAAGACTACAAACGGACTGTCTACTCGATTCGGAGACACGAAATCTGTGTTCTTCACGAAGCTGCCCTTGCCGGCAAGGTTAGGATCGAAGTGCCACTTTTTCGGCGATGAATTCAGCTCGAAAGAAGGCGCGCGCGTTTGGGCATCGTTATCGTACAGAACCCGCGAACTCTTGGTCAGTAAGTGCGCGTATAGGCGTCCGTTGTCTAGTGTGGTGCCGACCACCTGAGTGGCGTACTCGGTGGTGACGCCTTCCTGGATGAACGTGCGCGCCGTCGATGTCAGCACACCCACGTCTGGTTTCACGTTGAGGAAGCGCCCGAACTGCGAACGACCGTGACTGTCCACCAGCAAAACAGTCGTCACATCTGCCGGGATGGAGTTTGTGGATGTTTCAAGAAGTAGTAGAGTGGTAGAAGAAGACGTCGAAGAAGTGACGTGTACATACAACGAGTGGCAAAACAAACAAGTGTCAGTTATTTAACAGTAGAGTAGCTATTGTACATAAAAGAACATAAGTTACTACGAATTTTATTAGTATGAATAGGGAAGTCGAATGAGTCCCGCCAAGGACACCTCGGAGAGAGAACATTAACTTGTTGTTGGATATGACTTAAGTGAACTTTACTAAATTTCAATAGCTCTGATGTTAGTCATATTAATAGATTTTATTATTAACCTGGTAGTTAATTAATCGGCTCGTGTAAGTGTGACCCAGTTAAAAATATATTTGTCCATCTTTTGTAAATCTCACGTTTGCACAGCATTTCGAGAATTCCTCCTGATAACACGAATTCCTAGCATCATGAGCGCCCATAGAGGCCCTCTTGATATCTCGGATTCTAAAGCTTAGTATTCTTTTTGTATCAAAATGTCAATTGATCATTTGAAATTGCGTTGAAATAGCGATTTTGGAATACATGGTGATAACATTATATTTAACATCACATTTTAAAGCGCAAGAGTCGTACTTTTGCTCTCTATATCGATTAGAAATGCCTTAAAAATGCGGACAAAATAGTACAATTTTGCTGATTTTGAAAAACACGCGAAGGGAAAACTAAAGTTTCTCAGGTACCATTTGTGATAATGGGATGACTAGCATCAAGTTTGAAGCGTGAGAGTTGTACTTTTACCCAGTAACACAGTAACAATTTTGTTAATTTCGGAAATCATTTGGTGGGAAAACTGAATTATCTCATGAACCCTTTGTGATAATGAGAGGTTTAACCTAATATTTTTGAGCGCAAGAGTTGTACTTTTATCCTCCATAGCGATCGCGGCTCTAGATTAAATGGAAATGCCTTAAAATTGCGAACGAAAATGGAAAACAGAATTTTCTTAGGAACCGTTTGTTTCTACAGGTTTGCTAATTTTGGAAATAACGCGATGGGACAACTGCGTATTTTCAGGAGCTGTATATGATAACGGGATGTTTAAGATGACGTCTATGGCGAAAGCGGCTGAAAATGTCTTAAAATTGTGGACAATATTGCACAGTTTGATAATTTTCAGAATAGCGCGGTGGGAAAACTGTTTTTTTCAGGAGTCGTTTCCGACAAGAAGGTGTTTAACATCAGATTTTAAAGCGCAAGAGTTACCATTTTACCCTCAATAGCAAAATCGGTTCTAGATTTATTGGTAATATCTTATCACATCATATTGTACAATTTTGCTAATTTTGGAAATAGCTAGGTTGTTTCCTCAAGATCCCAAAATGTTACAATCACACTTTAGCGATCGCGGCTTTAGATATTATTTGGAAATACTGTTTAATTGTAGACAAAGTTGTATACTTTTGCTAATTTTGGAAATCATGCGTGGGTTTTATCGTAACCCTTTGTGATAATAAAATGTTTAATATCACATTTTCAAGCGTAACAGTACTTTTATCCTCTTAAGCGATCAGGGCTCTAGATTAATTAAAGATGGCTTAAAATTTCGGACAAAATAGTGTAATTTTAATAATTTTGGAAATCACGTAAAGAGAACACTGAATTTTCTTATGAACCGTTGGTAACAAGAAATTTAACATCACATGGTGAAGCGTAAGAGTTGTACTTATCGGTGATAAGTTACCCAGATTGAGGTAAAATTTCAATTCTTGGGGAGACATAGATGACGCTTCAAAAATTCTATTATTATTAATTAATCTTATAATCTACCCTAAACTGCGTTTAACCTATAATAGACTCAAGAACTGCGTTAAGTTTTAATTTAACAATGTATTATTCACATCAAGTTCCTGCTTTCGATAAAAAATTAATTTAAATAAAACAAAGATTCTTCTTTGGTCGCGCGTGCGTAAACGAAATTTGTAAACTTCATTGACACTGCCCCGTGACTTTACGAAATGATACATACTTTTACATTATTTACCTAACCTATGTTTACGCATGCACAAGAAAAAAAATACATTTTTTAATATTCATGTTTTCTAAAAAAAATAATTGAGATGGAAAATCAGCTAATAAATCATTTCTACGTAAATTCTTGTTTTAGAATATATTAAATTAAATTTAAAAATCTTTTTTTGTCGCGCATGTGCAAACGTAAGTTTGAGTTAGGTAAGTAATTAAGTATTACGTGAGGGAGCAATGGCAGTGTAAGTATAGATTTTCTGGTATTGGGTAAAACAGTTTGCCGACCACTGCTCTATAGCGAAAGCGACTCCAGCTTAATTGGAAATGCCTTAAAATTACAGACAAAGTTATAGTCTCACTAATTTTGGATATTCGCTAGTGGGAAAACAGGTTTTTCTGAGTAACAGTTTGCAATAACAATTTGTATAACATCACATTTTGAAGAACAAGAGTTGAACTTTTGTTCCCTATAGCCGCATGGCTCTAGATTAATTAGAAATACCTTGGAATGACGAACAAAGTTGTACAGATTTCTTAATTCTGGAAATCACGCTGTGGGAAAACCGAAAATCTTAACAAAATTTGAAGCACAAAAGTTGCACTGGTGCTCTGAATAGCAATGACAGCTCTATAATGATTGGAATTTGTTTAAAATAGCAGAAAAAAATTGTTATAAACCTGCTCGAAATATAGTAATTCGGGACCACTTTTACAACGATCTAATTAATATACCACCAGGAGGATTTTTAGCGTGTTATCTAAAACTTTCTAATTTATTTTAGTAATAAAAGTAAAGACATATTGCCAATGATGCGGCGCAGCTAAAAGTCCATCACTATAATTCTACTACTATTTACATAGAAGTTTTTTTAAGAACACAAAACCAGAAAAATCTACATATTGAAAGGTGAAATGTCCATCATCAGCATACGAGTGAAATCCATTCCTATACTTTATACATTACTTATTTATTACTTATTTATTAGTTATAATCTACGACTGGGTTAAACGTGTAAATCTAAATACATCTGCATGTAAATGCTTGGCCTTGACATTTTATACAATTCTTTTAGCGAGATATCATTTCCGAATGGAGAATATGTGGCAAGAGGAATGCGAAAATAACAAAAAACGCAATAATAAAATGTACACTTTTAAGCAGAAATTTCTAGGTTAGGAACCAAATTAGTGTAATACCAAATTCCAAAATCCCAAAATCGAAAAATCTTACCTTCGCCATCCTGTCGTCTTCGTCTGGGGGAGGTGTTTATTCGTTCACCTGCAACAAAACAGAATCTATTTTAGCATGTAGGAATTACAGCGGGAAATAAAGAAACAGTCCTGACCCACAGGTGTATCGAGTGTATGCCAGCGCGTTTGTTATTCTCTCGGCATAAATCAAGGAGTGCGAGGTACCTGCAGACTCCGAAACGAGGTCAGCCTGGTCGAATTCGGTTTCAGATTCGCGATCGCATTCTGAGCGCTGCATGTAATCGTAGCCTCGGCAAGTGTTCGGCTCAGCATCATCGTATCTCGGACACACATGTACGGCACGCGGGATTCGTGAGTATATGCCGAAGTGGCTGAATGGCGTTCGCGTAATGATCAAGATTTGCTCGGGGCACAACCGCCTGACCGACTATCGGTCGACCTACTTCGCGGCACCGACGCGCCGAAGAGCGACCTGTGGATCTCGAACGATTCCCATGATCTCACTGCGTAGTCAGTGTGAGCCCATGCTGCAGATTACGAAAGGAACAATGTGTTACACATCGTGGATAATTATTTTCTTCTGCGCGCGGTTGTAATAAGAATAATAATAATGCGAAATCATCGATTGCTTGATTGGTTCTGTACTGTATTTGGCGGAATGAACGGTATAACTAGGGATGTCTTAATTTATGCTTCCGGTTGTTACCATACATAATCACTACTGATTTAATATGCAATAATTACGATTATTTGATTCTTGATAGTTCTATTTGATTCTAGATATAAACTTACGTATGTATTTAAGACAATTTCAAATTGAACATTTTCTATATTATTGCTACTAGTAGGATGTTTTTTTTTATATTTTAGACATTTAGACTTTTAAACAATCTTTACATGTAAAAACAGTTTTTGTTCACGGATAAAATTGCATAATTTGTGGATTTGGCAGAAATAAAGGGTCGACATGATTCGAACCTACATCCCTTAGCATTCCGTACCCAAAGCTAAAAAAAGGCTAGGTAATAGTATCCAACGTATCTAGTATCCATGTATCGAAAAAAGCTAAAATACAATATTCTAAATTTGTCCCTGAGTCTTTGTAAGAATTACAGAATCTAGTTGATAACACAGTGAGCAACCTGGAGTCAATTAATCTGCGCGTAATGAAAAATTTAATTCAAAGAGTTGAAAATATGTAGGATTTGTACAAAAAGAGTGCAGCTCAAAACCTCAGCCGGTTTTTGCAGAAGAAATATAAATATGGAATTATATGGAAAAAAATACAATTTATTGCCTTCTCAATTCACTGCCGTAAGATTCAATGCAAAACATTCGTATTTTTCATTAATTTATTCTGTAAAAACCAGCTGAGGTTTTGAGGTGCACTCTTTTTTAAAAATTCTACATATCTTTAACTCTCTGAATTAAATTTTTTATTCTGCGCAGATCAATTGACTCCGGTTTGTCTCACTGTGTAATGATTTTCCTAATTCAGAAGTTTGGTGTTCGAAAGGTTCCTGTGAAGATGAGATTTGTTTATTATGGGAGAGGTTCTTAAAAGATATTGGAGGGGAAATTTAGATTAGATGCTTTATTTGTGGAATGTAGAGCCACATGAATTTTAGTGGTGCATAAAAGATTATCTATTGTAAAGAACTGAATTTCAAAATTTCTAGATTTACTTTTGTGCATTTGATAATCTTGTACGTTTCTAGCAGCCTAAACTTATTTTGCATTATTTTTGTACTATTTTTGTATTTTTAAAGTGATTTGTTATCAAGATTGCATCCCAAATTTGCAGCCCAATTCAAGAAGCTGATTTTTATTATTTCACATTAAAAATTCAACTATGAACTTTTTTTTATATAAAACTTCTATATATTTTAAAACGTTTTTATGAAGATCATTTCTTGTTTGTTAGATAATTTCTCAGTTTGTATCCTGAGATTTTCTTTTAAATGAAATTTGGGCTACTTCTAGGCAACCTACGAAGCTCAAATTTTGAGGAAGCCTCAGGAGTGGATGACAAGACAATTATTCGTAGGTCTCAGACCGAAAGGTCCTCCGGTTTGCAAGATATTACCAAAAAACTCCCAATCGTAGCTCTGTGTGCTCCCACGCGTGCGTCTGGACTATTTTGACGAACGAGAGAAAAGGCGAAAAACCACATGTAGCATTCGTAAAAACAGTCCACACGTAACCACGGTGTCCTACCATGCGATGTTTGATAAATAAACACCACACCCAAAAACGTTTTATGATTTGTAAAATAAAAAAATATATATATTAGATTTAAGAATTCTAAAAACCACGTTTTTATGGAAGTGTAGAAAGATGAAAATGATTTTTAGGTCAACTTCGACGTATACAACAATAGTACTAAAAACGTGGTGCGTATATACTAAAAACATGGTGCGTATAGTTACTACCTGCTCATCAAAACACGACGTATACGTCTAATACTCACAATTAGTACCCGCTCATTAAATGACGACAGTTGCACCACGTTTTTAGTACGATTGTTGTACACGCCGAAGTTGACCTAAAAATTATTTTCATCTTTTTACACTTCCATAAAACCGTGGTTTTCAGATTTTTTAAAAATCTAATATATATTTTAATCCTCCAAATGAAATTTTCCATTCTGTGTAGATTAATTGACCCTATATTAGCACAGTGTGTAATTTTTAAGGCTTCGTCTTCCCCGTAGGCCTGTCTTCCCCCATTTTACTCTAACCTTTCCATGCGATTTTACTATCCTATAATCTGCCAGAAAAAATTTCTTCCGACGATGGATTTAACTCTTATTGTACTGTGATGCTAATACAAAAATAGCTCCCACAGGTATCGATAAATATATCTATCAATAAATAAAGCAAAACTCTATTTGTCTTGATAATAGATATCCGAAAACAGCAGCGTTTCCACAACATTAGTTAATTAATTAACCAGTCCTGCTCATTCACACAAAAATACTGCTACATTCCCAAGCCAACTGCTACCACAAAAAGTCACTTCGGCGCTCGCTGATGCAGAGAAGACTTGAAATGTGATGAAATTGCGGTTAAAAGTGAAAGATGCTTTACTATTTGGTCGACCAGTCCGAACACTACCAATCGGTGCAATAAATTGAATGTTTTCTTGCGTTAACAACTTGTTATCTCCGAAATCCACCGTTAATCCACCATACAATCCCCACTAGCATTTATGTAGTATAGTAGGTAGGCACAACGCAATTGGCCGCTGGCCTCATTTCCGGAATTTCGGATTAATGATACGTTCAAGTGGCAGTTTGTTTGACCCAACCTTGCGCATCCAACGAACGATTAAATGAGTACCGTGCACCAGGTTTTTGTTGCATCGCGGCGACGAAGCGCGACTTTCCCTTATTAAATTTATTACGGTATTATTATGTCGCACTCACTGCATTCGAGCTAATCTGTTTTTCGAACTGTTTTTGTGCAACTGATAAACATGCAATTCTATATAGAAAGTGAAAAAGGTCGCCAACAAATTTCTAGATAGTAGGAAAATTTGTTTATTTGGTGATGCGTGTCGTGTTAACACGTGTCAACCCGACATGTGTAAAAACGGACTTTGCGTGTAAGTGGCCGACCACAGTGTTATCACGTGTTAATGTGTTATAATACGATATGTGTAAAAAACACTTTGGGTCTTGTAAACATATGTCAACAAATATTCATTATTTTAATTAATCGTCAAAGACCGACAATGTTGTTAATATGTGTTAACACGTCTTAAAACGTATTAAAAGACGTGTCAAGAAATATTCATTGTTTTAATTATTCGTCAGAGCCCTAGAACACATGTTAAAACGTTTTTATAAGTGTTAGGACGTGTCAACAAATATCCATTATGTTAATTAATCGTCAGAGGTCGCCAACACGTGTTAATACACGTTAATATATTGAACACGTGTTGAAAGGGTATTAACACAACATGTGTAAAATAAAGCACTTTATGTGTCGTGTTAACACGTGTCATGAAATATTCGTTATTTTAATTAATCGTCAGAGGTCAACAACACAAGTTAAAACGTGTTTATATGTGTTAATACGTTATAATGTGTTAACACGTGTTAAACGTGTTATACGTGTTATGCCGTCAAGTGTAAAATGACGCACTTTGCGTGTCATATTAAGACGTGTCAAGAAATATTCATTATTTAAATTATTCGCCAGAGCCCGACAACACGCGTTAAAATGTGTTAACACGACATGTGTAAAAAAGCTCTATGCGCGTCGTGTTAACACTTGTCAAGAAATATTCATTATGTAGATTAATCATCAGCGGCCAACAACACGACTTAACACGTGTAATATGTGTTAACACGACTTATGTAAAAAAAATCACTTCCAGTGTCGACACTGAATCGAAATTTGACACTTAACACGTGTCAAGAAATATTCGCTATTTCAATTTAGTGTTAACACATGTTAGTATGTGTTAACACGTATTAAATGTGTTAATACATCGTTAATTAATCGTCAGACTCTAAAAATGTTAGAGTATTAGAAGTTTCCAATAAACCTATGTAACGCTATGGACTAGGACCTGCAGACTACAAATGCAAATTAATCAATGCACAAACGAGGATGTAATTAATATCACGTTGCATTATGAACAGAGTGATGCAATTAATTTTTAGTGGTTTTTGCTCTGCCCTTGTTGCCGCAATGAAGTGCGGCTCATGAATTTATAACAGATCGTAACATCTGCGCTGGCGCACTTTACGGTAAACTGTAACCAGGGGTGGGCAAACTATGCACTACACCCTGTATATTTATAGATATTTAGTGCGTACAAATTGATGAGTTTTCTATATCTACTTGAAATTAATTTCTAACGGAACTAGAAAGAAGCTTTGTAGATGTCAATAAAATTGAATCAACTTTTGAAACATCGTTTGCCAAGCCCTGCCGCGTAGTGACTTATTTACAACTGAACCGATTGTAATTACCCCTTTGCTGTTGCACTGGAATGCCTGCATTATACTTGCAGAAAATTATTATTTCATTCCGCTGTCAGTGCGGCGCTCCAATGGCTTTAATACCAACATGTAACCGATTTGTTCTTGCGCTTCAGCGTGACGCAATTGATTAACACACTGCACAACCGCAACAGTAACGATTACGGTGCTATGAGCACGATGCTGATCGCGGGTAATATTCTACGTAATGTTCCTACATCATGTTCGTAATGTTCTACAATGTTTAGCATGTTTATAATATTCATTATTGCCATCGTTTTGCTAGCTGTATGGGTTTTCATGTGTGTCAAAAACACGTCTTTATCTTTGTTGTAATACATATAAAACTATCTAAGTAATCAATATCAAGGTAATTACGGTTTCAGACAAGAATATGTACCTCTACAATCGAAAATCTTGGGTGAGTTACACGAGTTGTAGTCAAAAAATTACTAAAATCGTTACTTTTGGAAGTCAGTGCTGAATAGCACCAATTCGGTACAATTTCACTAAAGTAACGAGTAGTGTAGCGCCGCTACTTTTTGAGTACGGTTCCAAGCGCTGGTAGTACATAGTTGCACTAGACAAAACTATATGTTAAATTAATTATTGTTCCTTTAATAAATCGTTATTGCGGCCGCCGGTCGTAAAATATGCTAACTGTGATTTTATAGTCCCCAGTAAAAATATTTGACGAACGTAACATCACTGGAATTTCCATTCCAATAAGTTCTGCATATTATGTTAATAATGCGTAGTTGAGTAGTCAAATTAAACTACAATGGATTTTTAATGGCGTCAAATGTACGCGTGCGTTGCCATACGAGTTCTTGATGAACATCAAGTGAATTTAAAAGCATAAGGCACATAAGTTCAAACTAATGAGACGTAAACGACTTTAGTTACGTGAGTAAATAAAGCACGTTTTGGGTAAAAAATTCCATACGGAACGTTGCAAGTCTCTGAAATGACCAATGCCGTCTTTTTGTGTTTTCTATCTGCACCATCTCGGTGTCTGAGCGAAAGAGAAAGGACTGCAATGTTAATTTGATTAAAATTAGAAACCACTTCTTCGGGGACAGCTTTTCTTTCGACGCATGCGTCGAGCGCAGAATTATTCACGCAGAAAATGAAATCTTGAGCTGAACTATACAGCAAGGAATTGAATTTGTGAAAAAGTTTGTGAAAGTCTTGTCATATCTAATGCTGGAAACGCGTGAATAGTTAATGGAATCAATTGTCTCTGAGTGCGATTGCGCTTGTTACACCCTTGCATCTTGCTTAAATTGAGAATGTGTCTCGACACGTGAGAATATGTGCAATGAGCTATATCGCTGGAATTTCGAGCGGACGCGGCCGCTCCTCGCTTCGGGGAGAGGATAAAAGAGATAACACTTTCTCTTCGGGCTTCGATTTGTTCGACCGCACTCTCCTAACTATAACCTATGCCTGACGTGAGTCACAACATACACCACGATGTATTAAACCACGATTTCCGAATGAAAAGCGATTAATAAACGTTAATTCAATTACGTACCGAGGAATGTTAGTGCAATTGATAGCAGGTGCTAGTTAGTACGCAACAGTACAGGTATTATTACTGTTAATCGAGGATGGATCCATAAGCGTGCATACAGAAAAACGGAGTGAGATGGACCGTGGAGTCTTAGAACTTAACGATACCACATTGAATGACGGATGCTTCTCCGTGAATGATTGTGAAAAATCAGAAAAACTGTTGTGTATTTTTTGAAGCCAATTCAAAAAATGTTTTTTAAGTTGTGGAAATTACGCGCGTTATATTCGTAGGTAGAAATATTGTGCAAATATTGTACCAATGTTAGTTTTCAATATTCCAATATTGCACCGATATTAGTTTTCACTATTGTACCAATATAGGTACGAATATAGGTTATTCGAATTACTAGATCAATATTGGTTTCCAATGTTGGATCAATATTAATTGTGGACACCAAACAAAATTGGTACAATATTGTTTTGATATTTAGAATATATTGTATGCCAATATTGGAAAACATTATTTCACAATTTAGCACTTGTAATGGCGTAACGAAATAAAGCGTTAAAGTTAATTCTAAAGTAATAATGACAATTGATATATCGTATCCTACTATTTTTTAAAACAATGCAATTTTGCATGCAAAAAATGGGTACCGCTCCTTTTCCTGAAAAATGTTTTTTAAGTTTTGGAAATTACGCGCTTGATATTCCAAGATAAAAATCCAATATTGTAGCAATATTAGTTTCCAATATTCCAACATTGTACCAAAACTAGTTACCAATATTCCAATGTTGGATCAATATATTGTTTTTAATATTGGACCAATATTAGTTTCCAATGTTGGACCAATATTAAATATGAACACCAAACAAGATTGTCATTGTATTTATAAACAAAACGGTTTTTATATTGAGACATTATTGTAAAGCAACATTGGAAAACAATATTTTACAATGTACCACTCGTAATGACGTAACGAAATATATACAGTAATTAAAATTTAAAAATAATAATGTTTTTTAAGTTGGAAATTACGTGTTTAATATTTCCAGGTAGAAATCCAATATTGTGCAAATATTGTACCAATAATAGTTCCCAATATTCCAACATTGGACCAATCATATTATCCAATATTATAACAATATTAGTTACCACTACTCCAATATTAGATCAATATTACTTTCCAATAATGGACCAATATTAATTTCCAATGTTGAACCAATATTAAGAGTGAACCCCAAATAAAATTGGTACAATATTCATTTCGTACTTAAAAGAATATTGTTTTAATATTGACACAATATTGTATGCCAATATTCGAAACAATGTTTTACAATTTACCACTCGTAATGGCGTTAGATAAATAATAATGTTATATTTTAATAGGCGGTAAACAGACAGAAATACAAAATTGTGTAAATATGGAACTAATATTGGTTTCCAATATTGAACCAATATTAAATGTTGTTGTTTTAGTGTTTATTATTTTCGTATTTGAAAACAATATTGTTTTAATATTGAGACATTATTATGGCAATATATTATACGCCAATATTGAAAAACTTATTTTACCAATATTATACCAATATTACTACTAAAAATATAGATCTAAAAATAAAATAAATACTTATCTAACTATTGTGTATCAATTTATATTGCACCAATATTGTACATACTTTGCAATATTGGAATTTTGTATGCCAATATAAAAACAACATTCAATCAATATTTACCAATATATATTTCTACTGGGTTGTATGTCTAAAAATAGATCGCGAAGAATGGAACCTAAAAAACATGAATTGAACAAAAAATAAATAAAAGAATAAAAATTCAGGTTTTTTTTTTGTTTTAACCCTAAAAAATTGTGTCTTTGCCCATCTCACCCTGCTTTACTGAAAGCAAAGAAGATGCGCGAAGTGCTGCGGAAAACGGAACATGAGCTGGACCGGTACGCGGAGCAACGTCTTCTTCCATCATTTACATGCGCTTGCACTTAATCTCGGGATTATACCGTAAGCCTTGATTATTCGCGCAAAACAGGACATAAATGCCATGCATCACACTCAAAGTTTCAAGAGATTATCCGGGAGGTACGATTCCCGCCCACGATTCCCAGACTGCAATTTGAGAAGCTGCTGACTGTTAGTTGTCATTACACAACACCAGACGGCATGTGTTCTTATATAATTTGGCATTTGGATGGTCGACCTCACACCACAGCAGGTAAGCCAGTGTCTTCCGCCGGTGTTACTTGGCTTCGGTACATCGCGGTGTGGTTTATTGTTGTCGATTCTGCAATACTTCCTCGCGCACACGTACCGTAACGGATGTTCTTACTGTATCCGTGCCTTCGTGTATCTTTCGCTTGGGGGCCGATGCCGCCGAATGTGAGATCGCGCTGATCTGGCTGAACGGGAAAACGATGCTGCGAAATGATCAAGCGGCGTATGTGTGTGGCGCAGGTTCAGATGAACCGAAAACTTTCTCTTCTCTTCGTGCTTTTAGCGGCTGCTAAAAGTATCCGAGCGTTCGAATTGCTTGTTTGGCTCGAAAGTTTGGAATATCGTGTTCGTCACTTCATGCACAATACGACAGCGGTGGATTGATGCAGAACGCGCAGCAGTAATTAAGTGAAAAAGTCACACACATCAGGACTTCCTCTTTTACAACTCATTGTAAGTCGGTTAATATGTAATCCTCGAATTTATGTACCTTTAGATCAGTGGTTCGCGAACTTTTTTACCGATTACCATGAAAAAAATTACTGACACCGAAATTACCTCCTTTATTTTGCGCATGCGTGAGAAAAAAAAAGATGAAAAACTTCGTTTTTGTTTAAAGTTTAATTTTCTTTCTGAAACCACAATTTTATAGAGATAATACTTAGCGAGATTGAAAACTAACGAATTTCATTTACGCATGCGCGAGAAAAAAATTTTGAATTGAATTTTTGATAGCACAAGAATTAACATAGATATTACATCTAGTAAAATTGAAACGTATCGAATGTCGTTTGCGCATGCGCGAAAAAAATAAAGATAGAAAACTTCGTTTTTTGCTTAAATATTTTTTTCTCGAACCAAAATTTTTTAGAAATACATAATACCTAGCGAGATTGGCAACTAACAAATTTCATTTGCGCATGCGCGAAAAAAAAAACTTCAATTGCAACAACTTTGTATTGACATAGCAGTCCAATCAGCCTTTAATTCTCATTATCTTTTTTCTCGCGCATGCGCAAAGGACATTCGATAAGTTTCAATTTTACCACATACTATGTCAGTAGTTTCCACTCAATAATCTCGTAATTGCTGTGACAAATTCAACTTCGCGCACCTCTTTGGTTATTGTCGTATTGTCGTTTATAAATAAAGGTCGTAAAATATACTAATTGTGACAATTTATAAATACCCACATTATTTAATTTAACTTGTAATGTAGTATTACAAAAAGTGTGGAGAGTCAATTAGACATAACAGAAAATTATTATCTAATTATTTCCATGTCACTATAATAAATAAATCAATATTTTACATACTATTACATGAAGACTATATTTTAGAATTGTATTGTAGATTCAAAAGTTTAGAAATGCATACAACTGTGGAGAAATAAATTTTTAATCCTATTGCTGCTCTACGCGGCTTCAGTGTTTTTCTTACTATATATATGCTCTAGTTATGTGTTGTTTCAGTGTAGTCCCGCAAGGTGAGATGAAAAATTGTGCGTGAAAACAACGGAGCCGGTCGAGCGATCGAGAAACGGACTCTCGCAATTAGACACCAGTGTAAGGAACAATGTATACGTGCATTCCGTGCCCGGCCAGCCGAGCAACTTTCTTCGGCACTTGTGCTTTGGGAGAGTCGCAACCTGCGTGCGGACGCAGAAAATCACGAATCGACTTTTCAATCGGCGCGCCGGCGGAGTGATCTTGCGAAAACGCAGATGCCGGCTCAAGGTGTGTGCGAGTGAAAATAACTTTCGATTGATCAAACGCTTAATCTATCTATTCCACTATTCGCGACTATTATGCGCTTATTAAACTCACCGCGTACGTAAATTAAACTTGCGCGTGCATAACTGACATCGCTACTGGTCAGCCGCTAGCTTAATTCAAAAGAATGTTGGAGGATATAATCAGTGAATTTTGCTGCTTGTATATAGATCAATGATTTACTGATGCAAAACCGCTTAATTAATGTGCAACTGGATCAATGTCGTCTGACAATAAAAAATTGAATATAATATCAAGAAATGTATATTAATCATTACATACGCGCAGCGATTTATAACTTGTTGTATCTGAAAATTTACTGTCGAGGATTTAGCAGGTCAAGGTTTGCGTCATAACTGCAAATTCGCCGATTCCTTATAATTGAGTAGTGTAGTAGTGTGGGTAAGGCTCGATGAAGGATTGCTTCAAAATATATGGTGCCTAGGCACAGGAAAGCAAATAAAGTCAGTACAAAGAAAAGTGTAAAGTCTACAGAGACTGAAGACTAAAGACTAAAGACTAAAGGTGAACAATGCAGTAAGACCATCAAGGAAACTGTTGCTTCTTACACTCGTTCTAAATCGTCTCAAATACAAAATGGAACGGTTGGAATGTAAACGAAGTGAATGAAACAAACACAACACTCGCCTCCTCGAGAGATTCGCAGGGAAACGTGAAAGGTTAAGAAGAACTTTCAAAGGTTACACTTACTCGACTCCAGCAAATTGTATTAGCTTGTTTATTGTATTACTTGCACACTCTGATGCCTCAGTTCTCATTCAGAAGTCAGCAAGTTACAAATGCATGTCATTGCTTGCTTGACCAAAATCTATCGCATAGAATGGAGGATCACCATCAATACTGCGCGTCACGTTGCGGCAAACAACAGTTAATGTAACACTACGCCGGTCACTGTGACATGATGGTATAGACACGTAAAAGTGTCACTCGTTTGAGCTCGGAACGCATTTGGGACTAACCTGGCTGTGCATGCGGATCTTGTGCATTCATCTAGTAACATATGTGTCACTCCTCAACTCTAACATAATGATATCACGCTGAGACAAACTGATCAATTAATCTGCGCATTCATTAATTTATTCTGCAAAAACCAGCTGAGGTACAGAGCTGCGGTCTTTTGGTAAAAATTTTACATAAGGTACCGACGCCAAATAAGGCCAGTCTCCTAATAAGGCCAATTTCAAATAT
>JAODVP010023277.1:1436-16139 GCA_025400035.1 Tetradonia laticeps
ACAGAAAATTTTAATACTCAATTATTAAGCGCCATCTCCTAATAAAAAATGTAATCTCACACCGACATTTTACTGCTACTCACGTTTTCATTCGCTGTTCTCAATTTTTAGGCTAGGATTAGCCGGCAACACGGCACACAGCCTCCTGCTGCCGGTCATAATCGTTTACGTCCACGCCGTTCGCCTAAAAATACATTACAAGTCGATGCGCACGCCATTGCCAAATACGTGCCTCAAACGCATTTATTTATACATTTTACACGCGTTAATGCCGCACGCCACACACGCTGTTGTTTACACGCACTGCTAGCACCAGCGAATTCGCACAAAAACCAACAATCCATCCACACGGACTCAAGTTACAGGTACGTATCTGTACATTTCCACGCCGAGGGCCATTATCCAGTGAATAAATAAAGCCAAGGCGAGGAAAATTGAAGCGCATGTTCTAAATTTAAGACAGCGATCGATAGTATTCATACTTGTACATCGTACACGGAATAACAAGTGTTGCGAGAGTACCGAGACCACACTGAGGTGAGAATAACTTTATAATTAATCAGTTTACTAATTAGTATTAACAAATAATATTCACCATTACTAATTCAACATTTCTAATACTTGTAAGTGTGATTTACTTGACATTTTGTCATTTTACTATTTTGAGATAGTCTGTCAACTGCATTTTTTCTCGTTTAAACGAAGATTCCCGAAGCATATATTCGACAGATGTCAGTCAGTAAGCTGGTCACAACTGCCGACAAACATTTGCGTGATTTTAAGTGAAAATTGTGACTAAAACTTGTGTGCGTCTACTGATAACATATTACTCATGTTTCGGAAGTGATAGTGTACTGAATCCACTTACCACAAAGCGTTTCATTCGATTCGATTGACACAAGTTCGGCTCTTCAAGATTTGCAGGTTATGCTTAATGAAAGTGATTCGTGATTTGGTAACCTTCACCGGGTTAGATTGTTAGACTTAACGAACTAAACAACAGGTGATTGTACAACTTTTTAAGAACTCCCAGTGATTGTGGATAGCACCATTAGGTTTGTTGTCAAGTGTCATTCCATTCATTTGGTTAGTTTCTTAGCGTAACGTGTAACGTGTCGGGTTACCTTGGTCGCTCTCTCTCGCTAGGCCGCCGTTCCGCTTAGCGCGCGTCCAACTGCGACATCGATCCCGCCGCCGCCGGCCCCGAAGAACACGCGCACACGACGGCCTGATGGCGGCCCGGTGGGCGCCGCGCGGCCTCTCTTGCCCGCCGCGGCACTCGGTAATCCAATGGTGTAGATCCAGCGGCCGCCGCACGCACCTATGGCATCGCACGCCACTCACGCTCACGCAATCGCCCGCGGTTCGCAGCGTTTCTCAGCACGCGCGCCCACTCACACTCTACGCCCGTCGCCCGCTGCCAGCGCACTGGCGGCCTGGTCGATCGGGCGCGCAGCTGGCGCGCCAGAGCCGCACAAGAGTCGCCTGGGTCGCGATCGTGGCGCTGTCGCACGGCCGTTCGGAGCATTAACACGCCAACTGGCGATGGGACACGACATTGCACGACTTTCAAAACATTTTATTGTATATTTATATTTATATGAATTTTATGATTTCATATTTGAAATATAAATTAGAATACTTTGACTAATATTTTAATTATTTGTATTTCGTTTGTTGACGCTGTGACTAGATGTCAAAATGTCAAACTTCCATATTGTCAAAACAAATCTCTTCGTCATCTACAGCAGCTACATCCGCTAGAAAATATTGGAAGGTTGGATATGGTGAAAACGGTGAAAACGAAGCTCATTTATAGGTAAATGAGACTCTCTAATCATAATTATAATGAATTGTGAGTAATTGCACTAAAATTAAATCGAAACTTAATACTTTCAGGAAACGTCACCGCTGAATAACTGTAAGTAAGCTGTTAACCGTGTTACTTTACGAAAATTGACGTAATACAACTGGGTACAACAAAATCTAACCTAAAATGATCGATTTCGTTTGATGAATCGTCGAATAACCAAGATTTGATTGGTATTACATCTTGCTTTCGAGATGAAATGATGAAATGCGGTTTGGTAATTGTGGATTGTGTTCGAACATGTTTAAAAATACCTCGCTTCGTCTATAAACGCTATAAATACCAGCGAGTGTTCCTGCTCGCATAGCTTCGAAACCTCATGGGTTTGCAAGCTCATGGCGTTGATTCTCGACGAGACGAACTCACGAGACGCGCCGATCACACGTGACGGCACGTGACGCAGCAGATGCCGCGTGTGCGGATAAATTTATGCTGTGATTCAAGCGGAAAGTAAGATGAAGGCATAGATCTTGATAGAAGTAGTGGGAAGATAATCAATTTGGAGGTTATAAGAAATTTTACTTTGGAACACGTTTTGCGTCATTCGGTATTCCCTTTCAGAGGGTTTTAGTGGTAATAGAAGATATGTGAATCCCTAACATAATATACTTTTCTTCAAGGACGTGCCAGGAAAGTAAAGTATGTTGCTAGCATGACGATTCGGGATATGTTTGCAACTTCCGGTACCTCAGAATTCTAGTTACTCATAGAGTTCGATAAGAAGAGGTTAGGTGTATAACTCATATAAGTTTGTATGTAACATTCGAAGTCTTGTTTATTATAGCTGATTGAAGGAAAGCGAAGAGGGTTGGGTTTGTCAATCGTCCTTGATTAGGCTTGCTGCCGCGCCTTAGCCATCGTTTAACGCGCGAGCAGTTCAAGGATCGGCAGCCGGAGAAATCGGCGATTTGGCGCGCGCGACTGACCCACTTTGGGGCGAAATGTCAATTTCCATCTATCATTGATAAACGGCATCAATTGCCCATCTGCTCCAGCCCAATGCTAGGGCGATAATATGCTAGCGTTCAAAAACAGGATGGCGCGTTCGATGCGGGCGGCCATGTGTGCGCGCCGCACAGAGAGCGGTATTGTGGTTATTTATAATGCACGCCAGGCGGAAATCTCATGGAAACGCGTGACGTCACCGCCGCCAGCGCCGATCGATGCCGGACGCCACACGACGAGCGGCGGCGGCGGCAGGATGGGCTTCGCTGTGGTGGCAAAGGTCAGCCCTACGAGGTCCCACTGACCTATTTCTTGCCAAGTGGGCAATGCACAGCACGCACATCCGTATGCATTTGGGGCCACACGCTACACAAGGGAGGCACTTACAGCTTGGTCCAGATCCGGAGAGTCCCGGCGCTCGGTCTCCACGGGCCCCAGGTCAGGTCCACATCAGGCACGCGCGGACCTAGACGGGCGCGCGCTCACCGCGCAGCCGACATGAGCGGCGGCAACGGCAGCCGCGGGGGTTTCGAGCTCGCGCGCGCACTGTGACGACGACGACCACGACGACGGCGACGACGCCGGTGGCGGTACGGAGGCGGTGGTGGTGAGCGCACGCGACGTGGACTCGTCTCGCGAGCCGCTCGTCGATTTCTCGGCCGGCGGTGGTGGCGGTGCCAGCGCTGGCGGCGGCGCGCAAGGCATGCGCACGTTATGGACTTGCAGCGGCATCTACCTGGTATAATTCACAACATGCGACTCTTCTTTCCTACTTAAAACTAACTAACTTTACCAGAACTTAACTGGCTATAATATAACCTAAAAATTTATTAGTGTGGGGTGTAGGGGAAGTACCTTACCTAATGCAGAAATGTTGCACAAATACTTGGACACTGATTGTTTCGTATGGAATGTTTGGTATAATGTACTATAATGAATGATTACCTTACTTTAGCTAAACTTAAGTTACAATTAGGTGACGTACATAGTTTACTGCTGTTTGACGACTTAAGCTTTACGCTGGTGACGCATATCATGTCTTCTAAATGATTACACGATGTTAATAACTTTGTTACAGTCAATTACGCAGTGTAATTACTGCGATAAATTAAATTACAGAGGATATTAGTTGTTTAACATACAGGGCACAGTTTCTCCTCTCATCAACAGCAAAACAATTTGGTTATTTAAGGTTATACAGGGTGCATCAGAGGGACAGTGTTTTAAATCCCTGTATTACCATGCCACCAAACAACCAATAAGTAAATATATCAATGTCATGCGTTTGGTTAACAACCTCCTCTCTCCTTGGCCTTTTTCATAACCTCCTTAAACTCGCTGATCCGTACTGTTTGATACCCACTCACACTCACCTGCAGCTTCAGCTGCGAATGCAACCGCTTACCCTCTGCAGAATTGAACAACTCGTGCGGCTCTCGCACCAATTTAAAAATCTCCTTGCCATTAGTGTCCTTCAAAGCTGTGCGAATCTGCTCGGAGAAATTCTTTGCCTCCAGCCATTCCTGCACCTCCGTTGCGCTGGACCCTGCTGAAATGAACACTTCAGGTGTGGTCTTGATGTCCATGTCTTTGCGTTTGTCCATGTTCATTAATTTGAAGACTGCTGTCAACTCGTCGTTGACTGTCATGGGCGCTACCGACTCTGTGCGTGACCTGGGAGGAGGTCTGTTTGTTGGGGGATGAACAGGAATAATGGGGACGAAAGGTCGGACAGTTGAGAGGTTAAGTAGAGGAGGAGGAGGACCAGGACCAGGTATACCGGGGACAAAAGCTCGGGCATTTGAGAGGTTAAGTAGAGGGGGAGGAGGTGGTGGTGGAGCTTGTGGAAGTGGGGCTAGTGGAGGTGGAACGGGAATGTCTAATTATATAAGTTAAATTATTAATTAATTTTAAACAACATAGAGAAAATGAAAAGCTTTACATGGAAAGCTGACAATACGATACAATCGATACAATACAAACACATAAATGAGGATACATATAACATTGTTCAATGGCTATTCGTCTTGTTGTAAATAAGGTTTTGTCTTGTTGTACGAGTAAAACGTCAAATCTTACAATTAGCTGATTATTTGGTATGCAGACAGTTGTCGGATGAATGTGAGCAAATCAAGGCACATGGTCGACTTGGTACGCAAGGACAAACATGCGCTAGAAGTAGCGGAATTCGCCTTTCTTACCGATGCGTTCCCTGCGCACAGTGTCAGCGGATGCAGGTGGTGTGGCCAGCGGTTCAGGACCACTAGGACTCTGTCTATCCGAAGCCGATTCCTAAGATTTACATTAAAAAGATAAGTCACTCGAGGAAATGGCAAAACCAGTAAAGACTTACCGGTCTATGACTTTGATAGATAATATTGTGATAGGTGTCCGCCTGATTAAATCTGCTCACAATTGTATGGGGGACGTGGGCGACCTCGCCCTTGTGATTCCTAGCCCTCCACCATTTCCTAGTATCATCTAACACCTCCAAATACTCCCCGCGCACCACAGTCAACTCCTTGTCATTGTTAGCCGTGCGTGGATAAGTTACCTGCACCACGTTCGCGTTCTGCTTGTGTAGGTTCGCCAGGAAGTTCTCTTGCAACCGCTTGAAGCTCCTATCCTCATTCCCAACACCTGGCATCACACCCAGGTCACGGTTGCCGCCATTGCGCTCGATGGAATCAGCCGATATGTCACTTCTCGCTCCGCTGGGTAGCTCAGGATGGTCCATTTTGGGTTCCTCGTGATGTGGGCTGTGGAATAGTTGGTCCTGCACCGATGGGTCAAACTCGTCGTCAGAGTAGTGCCCGTCATGCGGTACGTCTCGATAGTGTTTGGAAGGTTCCAATTCGTCCACTACAGGATAGTCAGGGGACCATTTGTCGAGGAAGACTGGGTGGTATGTTCCCACGTGACCTTTCCATTCATTTCTAAGGAAGTGGATATTGAATTACTAGATATTACATATGTAAGGAAGTTGAATTATATGTACTTACCTTGGAATCAACCAGGCATTACCTAACGAATGCCACAACTCGGTTTCCTTGCTGGTGACGCAGTTGATCAACAGGTTGATCGCTTCGCGTGTGAGTAGTGGTGACACCACATTGTGCGGAATGTGTAAATCGAAGTAAGTGTCGTGTGCGGCCTCCACAATCAGCGCCAGGGGCGTGAAGAGGAAATGGACCAGTTCAGGTGCGTTGGGGTCATGAATGTGGGCCTTGAGCTTGGCGAGCAGATTGAAGGAAAGTTTGAACTTTTGGAAGATGTCGACGAATTCCTTCTCCAACGGTGGCTTCGTACGCATCGTGAGCATACCATCCCCATTATCGCTCTTCTTGCTTTTTCGGTTGCGTCTCCTCCTCTCTAATTCTCTGGAAGCGGCAGCAGCATGCTGTAATCTTGCAATAAACTTCTCAATGTCGTCGAAGCAATGGTTCAGCACTGTCACATCGCGCTCGTATTGTTCGCTGGTGGTGGAAGAGTTGTCGTCGTTGTTGGTGGTAAGTTCAGAGTCGGATTCGCGGTAGTCCCGTGAAGCATTTACGTGTTGCGGCAGGGGTTTCAGTGATGGTGGGGGGATGCTACTGCGATGATTACGGGTAAGCACGCGGCCTTTTTGCATCTCTTTGAGGTCTTCCACAAGGTCTTGGGCGGAGATGCTTTGACACTGTGGGGAGAAGATAATTAGATAAGATTACAGTAAAGCAGTTGAGGTTAAACCCAAACCTGGAAAATGTGCATTTCCGGCTGATGCTGAGGATTAGAATTGGTCACAATAAAGACCAATATGTTATTGTACATCTCCATAGGGTCTTGGCTAGTGAACGATGTGGGTTCTACAATGGATTTACCTGGGAATCTCTCCATGACGCCCTAGAGATAGACAGGAATTTGTGTTATATGTTATACGCAATTATAGCAATAGCCTACCCCGGTTTCATAATCCATTATTAACACCCACGACCTATCCAGACATAGCTGCATCTTCTGGGACCAGATACCGTTGGTCTTCTCCAGTTGCAACAAGCGGCGCATTCCGTCTGCTGGATACGTGATGCCAGTCTCCTTGTTGACTGTAAAAGTTGCTAGATGTTCCATCAAATAGGTTGCTTTGTCAAGGTCATCGGTGCTACGATCGTCTCCTCTTTCATCCCCAGAATAGCCGTTTGAATGGTACGCCATGTTGGGAGTGTTGTTGGTGTCTAATTATGAGCTAGATTCTAGAATTATGTTATTTACTTAGGTTTCGTTTGTAATCTTATCTTATATCATTTGATATGTCGATGGATGTACTATGAATAGTGACCATTTTAATTTTGATAATGGCTGACAATAGCCTTGGTTGATAAAACGCGAGATTGAGTTTAGAGATTATGATTTATCATTGTTCATTGAAAATACGCAATATGTTACACTTGGCTTATTGGTATTGATATAATAGCCACACCTTTCCGCGCGATTGGAATGTTTGGAATTCAATTGACTTAAGTCACAAGAAACACTGAGTAAAATTGACATGCGTACAGAGGCACGTCTATGCCCAAAATTGGTCACTGCAGAAATTAATTTGTAGGTACTTCCTACGACTTTCCACTTACGTATATATTTATGTACTTAAGTAACATTTAACACATAAGTTACTTAGGTAACTCAAATCAAATTGCATAGAACTTGAGTCATTCAATGACCACTGATTTAATTAGCGTCGCCTTGTGAATTTTAATGTTCACTATCTAATATCTACTTGTAAATAGGTGTAAGTCCGTCCCTGGTTGAATAACACTAAAGGCCATTTAGCCACCGTGGCTGGCCTTCCATCATCACGTTTCCAGCTGCAATTGCGCGAAACTGGCACGCGCTTTGCTCGTTTTATCGCCGGCGTGTCGCATACCGATCGAGGAAAGTGGCCCGCTTTGGAAGGAAAACAGGAAAAGCTTTCTTTTACCTGGCTGCCGCGGTGGCGGCGTCTGATTGCTTCCGGGCGCTTAGATGTTATCCACTGGCGGCGCCATGGCGCATTCGGGAGTTCACTGTTGATCTGCTGATGAACACAATACGGGCGGCAGCGGGACACTGATAACTGTATCCGGTGTATCATTGATTACACTGCCACATTACGGACGCGAATGCTACGTGAGTGCACAGGTGTCGACGACGACGTTTCTACTGGCGAATGTGTGTAGTTGATGGTGACTGAGCTGACGGAGCTGACTTACCTGGTGTACCTTTGCATTACTTGCCTGTATGTGTGTATGTGTGTGTGGAACAGGTATGCGCGTTTAGTGCGCGTGCGCGGACGCATTCCGAGTTAAGGCAGTGGTATGGTGAGGGGCAATTGCTGCAGTAACATTGAATTGCTGGTATGTATCTACATATATAATTGTGTACATTAAATAAACTGCATCCAATTGTAACTAATGAATGTTGCTTTCTCATGTTATCCTTTGTAATATTGTTCGATTTGTTGTGATAACATGGATTATGTTAAATGACTGTGACATTGGAAGGTAGTCTAACCTAACAAATGCAAATGCTGAGTAATATAGTGAATCTAACCTGCTTTTTGCTTTCTATTTTGCTGTTAATGTGTTTCGTGTAAAAATTTATCTATCTATCTTCTATCTATCTATCTTCTATCTATCTATCCATTCATTTTCCGGGAAGCGTAACAGACTGTTCGGCAGTACAAGAACTACCTTAAGTTTTGGGTATATTGTACTTGGTCCTTTCTAAGAGAAGCCAAGAATTTAACAATTGTATTTACGGCTTGGGTAAATGCACTGCTCCACTAGATAGGCTGAAGCGGGTTTGATCCCGCACCAGGCGGTCAGCGTTACTAACCAATCCGCCACCGCGGCCACACGTATCTATTGACCTTCTAGAGTCGACAATTGCTTATTCTTGAGCGTTGAAATTTGGTGGACCAGTAGATTTTCAAGAGAGTGGCAAAAGATGGAAGTTTAAATTTTTGAAAGTAACTTTTAATTCTTGTGGCAGGGAAACACGGACCACCAACCAACTTATCTTTTATTTTCTTCGCCAGTTTGATTTGAAAAAATTAAACCTTCAGAACTTCAGAATTTATTTTCCCTCAACAGAATTCTCGTCGCATTTATTGCGATAAAACTTGAATGTCCCATTTAATTTTAGATCCACTGATTCTATACCAAGTTAATTTAGCTATCTTATCACATCGCTTCATGAGCGTCCGGATAATCGGATACTCTAGAAACATGAAGGTTATGAGGTCACCGTAAAACAATCTAAACAAAGTAAAAACTATAGGAATGCCAATAAAACAGGTTTTTGATAATTGCCCTCCGCTAGTAAATGCATTGATATCGTGAAAGTTATTACAAAGTTATTTTGGTTATAATTAAAGTTGCCCGAAGCACACTGTTGATTATTTCCCTTATCGCTGAAACTATATGAGATAAAATTATTTTCTATTTTTCTATTCATTGTCTCACGAGTTCCTCTTCCACAGGCACATTTTCAGACATATTAATTTATTACGTAACTGTTGTTACTGTTAGTGCAATTATTTGATATAAAACTATTAAATGGAATTCCTTACATTATACGAACGTTGGAGTGTATTGGAAGATAATCTGAAATTCATAATTACGCGTACTTTACGCTGTTAATGAGAAATTAACGTGCGCGTGCACGGCATTAATGTGTCTGCGTTCTAATGAAGACGCAACGTGCATAATCGCGTCCAACGCATATCTATCTGCGGCTTTTCAAATGATGGAGCGATGATCTCATCGGATGCATGTTCAACATGCATTATTGCTGTTTGGGAACATTACAAATCATCATTACATAATCATACGTTGTATTTGCTGCGATTTGTTTATGAATTTGTCAGTAAAACGGAACGCGTTCACTTTGATTGTGAGTATTGAATGGGCACGCTATTTATGAAATTATGATGTAGTGATGTTTATATTTACGAACATATTAATAAATTACTAATATGAGAAGATTGTTTTTTTATTTAATTAAGTAATATTTCTTCATTTACATAACGTATATATGTAAAATTGACGGGTCTGTTGTGTCGTTATTGAGAGAAAAGCATTGAGGTTATGCCATTTGGTTTGTCAATTAATAGCCCAGCCAAAATACCTTACATAAATTTAGATATGGCTTTGATTTGGTGTAGAAGTTAAGATAAATGGTACAATGAAAGTCTGAAAAGTCCCCAACGAACGGAAGTGAGTTTAAAGTTTTATTGAAGGTCAAAAGTAAAGAAATTCGGATTTCCGCATATTTTAAAACCTATATATGTTATCGCAGATCATATATAATCATATAGATAATAAAATTTCCTTAAATTAAAGTACTACTCTTTTTTAGTACAACTGACCATTTAGGAGATAATTGCATTTCCAAGTTGCATATTTTCACACGTTCGTAACAAATGGAAGTTGCTACTTACTAGAAGTGTCCACAACACCAAACCTAAGGACTGTTTGGATGCGCTAATCACACAAGACAGGATTAAACTCTTACACCTAATCGCTAGAGAGTGAACTCAGGGTACCTTTCGACCCCCACCTTTAAGAAGCCTTCTTGTGGTTATGTCACAGGTCACTTTCTTTTCCTAGCTACTCGTGGGACCTAATACAGCTTCATCCTTTTCCAAAAATGGAGAAAGTGACTTAATAACACCCCGAGAGGTTGCTCATGGACTCTCGTCACCTTGCTCGTCGGGACACCAAACAATTCGAAGGTTTTGGGGCATCAGTCATTACAGATCCTACCTCAAAGAAACTGAGTGCGGCTGGAATAAAAGAGGTTTATGGCCCTCCTCCAACAAACGGATGCCTGTAGAGGAGGCAAGAAGTGCTGGCGCTGCCTTCCCAGAAGCTCCACGGCGTTTGACGACGAAAGCAGGTAAGGGGTGAAGGGGCCGTCACTGTACGTGACTCTACGTAGTCGGCCTTCCACAATATCCATCGTTAGCCAGGCTGGATTTCCAAATAGATGATGCCGTCTCTTATAGTTTGGGAAAGCGGAATGATGAGGATGATCTCAGAAGGAGATCTACCCTATCAGCAAACCCTCGTGTTACTCTTAGCTAGTAACTGGTTTACTGGTTGACACGCAGAGAGGGAAGGGAAGAAGGAGGAAGTGGTGTTGTCCATCACAGAACATCTCCCATGGAGTTGAAAAAGTGGGTTAGTAACGTCATGGCTAAATGTGGGACAACGAAGGCAAATACGGAGACTATTCCCATTCCGCAGGTATACGAGACTGGGTGTGAAAAGCCCACGCTTATGATTCGAAAGGACATTAACTTTAATATTAACTTTATTTTCCAGGGGATATTGACCACCCGAGGATGTTAATCGACTGATGCCGATAAGAGAAAACAGAAAACCTCTCCTTTTGTGCTGCTATGCAAACGCCCACCATGACATTTGGAACAGCACAAATGCAAATGTAAGAAGTAAGCGATTACTAACACTAACAACCTTCGCATAATGTATCGCGATACGGGAGCTTCTTTTGTTAATGCCACGAGTGAAGAGGTACTTGATCCCACCCTTACAGAGTCAATTACGGCGGCGTTAATCAGCAACTGTCGAGTCATTCCGGGAGCCTCTGTATCGGTCCATCAATCGATCGTTTTTGACATTCGCGTGTGCGTTCCAGAGACACATATGCGCTTAGGAACAGGAAGAAAGGGAACTGGGAACGCTATCAACAGCACCTCCAGAACGAATTCCCCATCATAACAGGATTGCAGTGACCGGGAATCCTAACGACAAGAACACAGCGTCATTAATCAAGCAGATGTTAGCTGAAGAGCATCTTATCCAAAAAGGTTATGTATGATGAGACTAGGCAGTCTTAAGAGGCTTACTCGCAAGATTTTCAATAGTGCCATGAAGATAGGGAGATGTGAGGGTATCATGGAAATAGGCAACGATAAGTAGGATATTTTCCAAAGTTTATTCGAACGCTATTGGGCTTATGAAAAAGTCAGATTGTGCTCGAATAATATGCAAGCAGTCTTCAAAGTTTCTTGCAAAGACACTTTACTGGCGCGAGGCCGTACAAGGATAACAATACTATTAGTATCCCTACAAAGAGGTCGCCAAATGGCCCCAGAATTGAGGGAAAGAGGAAAGCGCCTATGTTATTTCCAGAAGGAAGTATTCAGTGAATTCTTTCTTGACTTAAAGGTCGGGCGCAGTAATTTAAAGAGCTCTCCGTATTCTGGTTCTTCTTTTGAATGAAGTACAGTATATACAGAGATAAAATACTAAATATCTCAAAATACGATTTCGGTTGTAAACTAACCACACAGGGAAGGGCTGTTACAGAAAGCACCCTGAATAGGCAGCAATTTGCCTATCAACCTGGCAAGTCAACAGTTGATGTACTCCATGGACGCATGGCATCAGAAGAAGAGAGTCGACCATACCTCATTCAGATCAATTCAAAAAGAGGTTTTTATGAAAGGCATGGATACAACCACGCTTCGGTGCATCCTATCTGTTTTCGAAGAAGGTTAAGGCCACAATTACAACAGCCATGGGATGCCCGTAAGCCGAAATGCTATCGCCCATACTGCGGTATTGTATAGCAGAGGAATTCCTGACCAGGCTATGCTATAAGGGATTCGGGACATATGAGTATGCAGATAACATTGCGATCATAGCGAGGGGCAAATACGATAACATAGTTAGTGCCTGGGCCCAAGAAACAATCAAAATTATTAAAGAATTGTGTTTCTTTCAAGGGTTTTCAGTAGGAGAAAATTTGCGCTAGCCCTTATCTAGGTGAATGGAAAGATAAAATATCTAGGAGTATTCTTTGACACAACTCTCTCAATCTAACCTAACCTAACCATCAACAAGGCTATGAGAATCTTTTTTGTGTATTGTAAAATGAGCAATTTGAATCTCTGACACATTAGTTACAACTATCGTCGCCAGATATGGAATTATGTAGGGTTTACAATAAACACAAGGGCAAGAGAAATCATACCGTTCATCAGTAGGTGGAAATTTGAGCTAGCACCTATCAAGGTGAATCAGGCGGAAATGGCTAGTACCGGAAACGTAAAATATCTAGGGGTAATCCTTGGCACAAAGCTGTCATGGAATCTGCACTGCGTCGTACGACGAGCAATTTCAAATCTACAACACTGTGCAATTTGGACGGTCCGATACCAAACTCTCAAAAAGTGTAAACACAATAAATATCAGCACACATATTCCCGCACCGTGCCCGACACGTGAATCGCTCAATTGTCGGATGTCATTCATCACGCAACTTATGGTGTTATCAGACGACGCAGTTTTTAGCTGCAAGTTGCGTAGAATTCAACAGTTTTTGGTGCGCATCATGTGTACGTTGCAATGATACATACTAAAAAACTTAAATACAACGAAGCTTGCAGCTCAAAAACTGCATCATCTGAAGGCACCATTACGAGTTTATTAACGTTGCACAATTCTCTGTACGTATGACATCCGACACTGGGGTGTTTCACGTGTCTGCCTCAGTGCGGGAATATGTATTTAATAATGTTTCTCAGTCACACAATCAAAATTGCACAGTATAACAACCTCGCGAGCAGTAGAGGAATTGGTCCAAATTTGTGCTACCACTTTCATTTTGCTATTTTTTGTGACTCCTAGGCACAAGTTTCGCATGGAACAAATGCTGATAGGTTCTAAAAGTAATTACAGACCTACTGTAGACATACGAGGCGTTAGTCTATAAAAATAAATTAGTAGTTAATTTTTTAATGTGAAATAACAAAAGTGACATTTTTGAAGGTAGCGTCCAAATTTGAGCTAGGTGCTAAAATGGTGCTCAAAATCATTTAGAAAAATATCAAAATAAGCTTAAGTTAAGCTTTATTGCACAATCTGTAGTCAATATAAAAAAGTGAATAGAAATATTTTGACATACATTTTAACATTTATTTACAATAATCGCAAATACATTCTCTTTTTTAAACAATTTGTTGTTTATTGATTAAAGGGCTAAGCTATCCCATTACGTATGGATAAATGAAACTATATTTAACTATTTGTCAGAGATATACGTTAAAGTCCTAGAGATGAAAAAAATAGTCAAGGTCCAGCATTTAAAATTCAATAGCAATCAAAATCTTCAAGATAGTCCATGTCCTTGTCCTTGATTATATTCAGATCAAGCCTTCTCCACATATTGAATCCAGGCTAAACATATAAAGGATTAATTACAACAAATATTACCTGCATAAGTTTTGAAGAAGTGCACTATACAAATCAGCTATTTCGTTAAGAATGAGTTGAGCTGTGAACTTCGCCTGAAGTACACAATCCTTATCAGCACTAAGCAAGGGCTTAGAGGGTTTGCCATCCGAATTAGCCTACACACCTAGCTATAAATTCAATTGGACCAGTTCCCCTATTGCCAGTATAATATTGATGCGCGCGCAAGCTTTGGAATTTTTTCGCTATCTGACTGTAAAACTCGCACAATTTCTCGCATCATAAGTTTTAAATTTTTTTAGAGATCTATTTAAAAATACATCATTTATCTCGGTCCCTACTGATTGATTTAGGTACAGAATCGAATTGTTTTTATCATTATTTGATCCCCCAATTATTTTTTTTAGAATAGCGGTACGATATAAATTTTGATGCATTGATACATATTTGAACAACATTATTTGATCGCAGAAGAACTATATATATTGCAGACATGCAAACACAGTTTTTACGTAAGTTTTAATACCTTTAATAACTTTCTGGAAAATATCGTAGAAATTTCAATTAACTTATATTTGTACATAACATTTTCTTAATATACCGATCTTATTAATCACATATTAACTTAATAATTAATGAAATTTCATACTC
>JAODVP010023499.1:0-16135 GCA_025400035.1 Tetradonia laticeps
CGCCCACACACCTGGCTATAAAGTCAAATGCCCAAATTCGGACCAGTTCCTCTATATTCAGAAAATAATCCATTCTGACTCGTCCTGTATGTTATACCACATTGTATTCATGTGGTTATAGGGATTATATCCCATAACACAATTTTCCGCACTTTATTCATCATGCTTCCGAATGTATCGCCGATTTTCTGAAGGAATTCCCCGTTTAATCCCTTTATAAGCGTTCACTAAAGTTGGATACAGATATTTTTTCCCTCTCGGTTTTTCTTAGGTATACTTTCGGAATATAGAAGCCTCCAAACAGAAGTTATATAGTGTTTCAATCGTCCCCACTAAAGTCGTTACAACTCTGTCCAAGGCGTACATTAAACAAAAACACCTTATAATTTTTATTACAACAATGAGATGTAGAAATCAGTCCCGGTATACTATTCTATGGAATGAAAAGTTACTTTTGAGTGAAAAATACAATGTTGGTCTCTAACAGCAACAAAGCTATGCAACAAGCGAAACAACATTGATATTCATGTTCGGACACGTCTTTTGCGACTTTTTCCCCGTGGCGACCCCCCTGTCTCGTAAAGGGTATCCAAGATATTAAAAGTGTTTCAACCATCCAATTGTTACCAGACTTCCCCTAAATAAAATAGTGAACAAAAACAGATCTCGCCTTATTCTAATTACATTTATAAAATCATAGTTGTTAAAACCTCTTCAATATGGACACTCCGAAAAGTGTCCATATATATTATAGGGGCACATAAAAATTTAAGCAAATCTGGTCCCATTTCATTTTTTTTAAATCAAGGCTGTTAAGACCTCTTTAATATGGACAATCCTCAAGTTGTCCTCACTAGAGGACCCAGTGAAAATGCTGACATTACAGAAGTAAGTGAAAATAATAGACCATAGTGTACGTCCCAAATACAGTGAAAAAAATATTATAATATATGCTTACTAGAACCTTTTTAATGTAAACATTTTTGAAGGTCGCACAAATTATTAAAATTTCATAAACATATACCAAATATGTGTTTTAAATTAAAACCGATACCAATTATGTACTTTAAATTAAAACCCAACAAATTAATTTGATAAAAATTTGTGTCCTTTAATTACCAATTTCGCCCGTGATTAATCCGCTTCAGTAACTCTGAATTTGCCAAAGTGAAATTTACATTCTCAAATCGTAAGTATTCTGTTTAAATCGTCAAGCCTGATTAGAAGGCGAAAAGTTCGGCGCAACGACTGCTAGCATTATTAGCAAGTGTTAATATTCCAATTCCAGTTGGAAAAACGATCGACTGCACGCAGCAGTGAATCGAAGTGTCGTAGAATGAAGTGAAGTGTATCGAGTCGTATATTTCGCGTTTTTCTTGTTCGCGTTCAGCGGCGGCGGGGCCGGCTGGGTACCGCGCCAGCCTGCGAGTTCGGAAAATTACAGACTTCATTGGGATTAATTGAAGCATTTGCACGGCGATTTGCATCGCGAGGGCAACGCACGAATGACTTCTGATTACTGTTTAACACGACGAATGACGTTTTAACGAAGCGAAATCGACGCGAATAAAAATTATATTACTGTAGAAACAAGGTAAAACTTACTTTTGTCTATATAAAGTACTTAAGAGTAGTTTTATTTAGTTCTGACTAAGTTAAAATCATTTATGACAAGTCAAAATCAGTTTTAATTAATTTCAAAGGTGAACAATTTCCATATAAATCTGATTAAAATATTTTTATGAAATTATGGTGAGTGCTGTACTCGATTTCCATCGCAATCATAATACCATTATGCGTCAACACACTCATTGGCTCGCTAGGTGTGCGCGGCGTGAGGGAAAAATACGAAATGTGCCGAAAAAAGCGCTGATAAGAGAAGCGCTTGCTGATTGCAGGTAAAAAGTGAAAATGGTGATGAACTGAGAGCAACAATACGACACGTGAAGTGTTGGACAGAGATGCAAGTTTCACCGTGGGAGCGCAATGCGATGACACTGCTATAATCGCCTCCTGCGTTGTGAGTAATCTTATCAGTGGACTGATAATGGTAAACATCCCGGGGACGCGAGGCTAGCGCAGAGAAAAGCGGAGAAACTTCAGTAAAAATTAACGTTGGTCGGTAGCTACATTGGATATTCCACCTCTAATGTGGGGCCTTTAAGATGGAGACTCTAGCCTTAGATTGAGTGCAAAAGTTCATTTCCAATGGTATACTTTTCGTCCACTATTTTCATTAATCACACTTTAATGAGGATTTAGTAGCTATGAATATTAGGGAAGTCCTAACGAATCCCTTCGAATCCCTGCGAGCAGTTATGAAAATTGGTTTGAAACGCTAATGGTTATTGGATACGATTTTGAAAACATAGAAATATAATGTTAGCGTGTCTAAAAAGATGAAAATAAGATGGACTTCTGAGTGAATGTCCACTTTAGAGAGGTTTAATGCACATGTGGCACATATGCCTCCCCCACAATTGCAATCGCGCGTCGTTTTGCAACATATGGAGACATAAAACGCCAACAATGCATTAAGTAGCGACTAATAACTTAACAATAGAGTGGCTAAACGGCCGGTAAACTACCCTTCTGACACTCACACTTTCGTACGTGCATTCACACACCAACATATATACATATCGCATTCATATTGTACTTATGCACATGCAGGCACCGTATGTGTACGTAAGGTTCATTTACCCTAAGAAAGGGGCGCAAACCGAATCCGCAACGCGACATCATAATAATGGTCATGACCACCACGACGACCGAGCTTAGTCGGTATTGCTTATTCAGCAGCAATGCAACCCCTGAAATGCCAACTACAATGGTTGAAAACATTCCGATTTAGATGCAAATGTGGATGAGCACTTCTCTAGTATGGACAGTGAACAGGTGTTCGTTTTATAAGTTTTATAAGTTTTTCGTAATTACCTGGCATGGTTTTTATTACTTTATACATTTTTAGTTTATTTAATAGAAATTTATCTAATTAATATGAATAAATCACGCCCAATCGCATAAAAACCACAATCACGCTGTGAACAGTTGTGTAGACACGTAATACAACGATGCGCGCATAGATAGAGACATGTGTCATTCGCCGCCGTGATTACATACACTAAAATGCGCCGCTCGTCAACTTAACCGGCGCCATATGTCGCCATGTTCGTTGTGCATGCGTGGCTGGCGTGCGACGTAACGTGTCGGCGCTCATTGTCGGTGATTAAAACGCGACCACCCTCCGCTCTTTGCCAGCGCGAATCGCCATGTCCTGCTGTAAGTGCAGCGACGACAGGTTGCAGGCTGACGTGGCGTGTGTGTGCGCAGGGATTTAATTCGTTTGATTCGATTTAATGCGATTTACGCCCGGCAGCCAGCGTGCGCAAGTGCCCGGGCTTTTTTCACGGCGGACTGGATGTTGTTGTAGGCTGACAGCTGAACGCTGAATTAGTCTGCGTTCAAAGATTAGGCTAGGTTAGGTTAGATACAGTGAAGCTGAGACTTGAGCAATGTGGGCATATAGGAAAGATTTAACGAAATGTCCATATTATTTAGAATTTAGAATTGTGGGTATGACTATGCTATACTTAGCTATGACATGCAATATGCTGTGATATGTTATATATATTACGCCATGTTGTGCCATGTTTTGAAAAACTATACAGTATTGTTGCATGCTATATGCTATGCTATACTTAGCTATATACTATATGATATGTTATGTTATATTATATGTAATAGGTATGTTATATGCTATGCTATATTATATATTATAGAGGCTATATGCTCTTCCATGCTCTATATGGTATGCTATATTATGTGATGTTATGCAGTGTTGGGTTATGCTATGATATATTATGTTACGATATGAAAAATTATGCGAACTTATGCTATGCTAAATTATACGATGTTATGCAGTGTTAGGTTATACTATGATATATTATATCTCTATGTTATAGAGACAACCTGCTATATGTTATGCTTTACTTAGATATATTTACCTACTTAGCTTTATTATGCTATGATATTCAATCGTGTGCTTTGTTATGCTATTTTATATTAGATATGTTAAGTAAGGTTAGATTATTATCATGAACGTTGTAAACACTTTACGAGGCGATTTTATTAATATCACGAAATCTGTGTACCGTGCGCAATGTGTAGTAGTGTGTACGTCCATCGACCAATGGGGCGGCTGCACTAGTATGCGTGCCCGCCACCTACATATTCTCTATATGCACATATTTTTCAATTTGTGTGTATGTAGACGTGTATGGGTATGTGAGTACGCTAGGGTGAGCGAGTGACGGCAGCGGCGACGTAGGGGTGGCAGAGCAATAAAGCAGCGCGCATGTGCTTCGCCCCGCGGGCGTCAATAACGGCGTACGATCCACCGCCGTTGCCGCCGCCGCCGCCACCAATGCCGGCTGCTAGCAACCGACGCTCAATGGCAGCTACAACACGACACTACGCGCCCCCATTTCATTCCATAGAAATATGTGATGAAATTTCACTGAAACTGCCATCGTAGATATATCAATGTGTTTGTATTTTTTAACATTCATGCTAATTGAAGTAATTTGTTTTTTTTTTACTTTTCACAAGTGCATTTGCAGGTAGGTGGAATTACGTCGAATATCGTAATTTAATTTATTACGTCGTTGAGATTTATTGCTGAGTTTGTGGCGAGTTGTTAAACAATTAAACAATTATTTAAACAATTACACTGTAAAACATTTAAGTGCGAAGATGATGGGTAATTAAGATGCAATTTATGTAGCGTTGGATAGCATTTTCCACTAATTGGATGTAACTTTCAATTTTTATAGTGCAACCTCTCTAATGTGGACCGCCTTAAACTGAATCAAACTTAAGATGTTATTTATTTAATAAATTTAAAAATCAATTTATAAAATAAGTATAGTAGCATTACGTTGGACGCCTATTTATGTCCCATTTTGGGAGGTATCTGTGCGTGATAAGGTTTTCAGCACATTTTTTTGGTTGGTTTATCGGCGTGTGCTCTTTATACGGATGTTCGAATTATCGAGAGTCTACTGTATATCCTCTTGATGAAAATAAGGAAGAAAGTTATAGGCACATTACCTTTGTGTGCGTCTTCCAGAGGGATAAAGAAGGAAAGCATAGTAATTTCGCTTCGAGCGAATAAAATAGACAGTTATTGTTATTTGCTCTTTGTGCGGATCTTCGCAACAATAAAAAGGCGAGACGCATTTAGGTATGTACCTATCAAATTTAAAACTTGAGAATTATTGTGATATTCGGCGAAGGGGATAAAGAAAAAAGCATCGTTATTTTGTTATGAAAGAATACCATAAAGCGGTAGATAAAGAGTTATCATTGTTTCCTCTTTGTGCGGACCTTTGTAACAATAAAAAGGAAATACACCTTAGGTATGTATATCCCCTTGAAACCAATAGATATTAAATTATTAGTATTTCATCTTTCTGCTGACATTCGCAAATGAAAAAAACATGAATAATATATTCAATTACCAGCTGCTCTTGTTTGTGCTGATCTACGTGACTGATAAATAAAGAATGTTTATTGATTTTGCTTTAGAAAAGAGTATGCCATCCTTCGTAACAAAAAGAAAAAGAAAACATGTTATATTCAATTGGAGATAATGAAATAGAGAGATATCGGTGTTTCCTCTTTGTGAGAATCTTCGTAACAGTAAAAAAGTAAATATTCAATATGGTACGTGTGGTAATCCCGGAGCAAACCATTCCGGACAAAAACTGACTGCACGTGACATTATTATTGTCGTTTACTTTTATAATACAAGCATTTTCAGTTCAAGTACGCTGTGGTTGCTTTACGAAAAAGATAGGAACCTATAGGTATAGTCGAAAAAAGATGAAATTTATCACCTATGTCTTGCACTATTTGCAATTCTGCATTTCGATTGGTTATTCGACGCACGATTCAAAGAATAGCAAATCGTGCACATCCGCCCAATTATTCACTGTCCACGTGAACTATCCGGAAAACTGAACTTACTAACTGGAAAAGACACATTCCAGACTGCTAAAAACAAAGCATAAGATTTCGCATTTTTGTGTACTAAAATCAACCGAGCGGCTTTTTCAGTCACCCATGCTATTATTGATCATTGGTATGGATGCGAAACACTGTGCTCTCATTGCAAGCGTGTAGCGAGGCAATAATTAAGCGAATTCCTAATGGTGTCGTGAAATGTATGCACAGTAAAAATTGCGTACAATCCTTGCAATCACGAGCGCCATGAAATATCGACCTGTACAATATGTGCACATATAAATGGTATATTCAATTCGAATGAATAAGATAAGGAGTTAGCGGTGCGTTCTCCATGTGCAGAACTTCGCAACTTAAAAAATGCATGGTATATTTCCTTTGAAAGAATAACAGACAGTCTTCAAAGGCCTTCCGCATTTATCACTCACTTACAAGACTCCCAAGTCCACTGTAAGTAATACGCATCGATCAAAATCAGCGTGGACTCTGGCCGCATGCAGAGTCCGTGCGCGCAATGCACTTTGGTCACTGCACATTAACGCTAATGGCATTAGTTGGCATTAGTGATCTCTTCCATTCCGTAATTGTCACGTTTCGGCAAACATTCGCGCTGATATCTTCAAAGATAATGTAGTATTCTACAGAACCTACAAAATAACGTATACAATCGTTATACTTATAAGCATATGTGTCAAAACCAGACACATTTTGAGTTTAGAAATACATCTACGCCAATTTGATAATTCTCATGTTTCGAAAAAAATTTAATACATGAGTACTTATGTTCATACTTACTTAAGCATCTATCTACTAATACTTATCAACTACATACATAAAGTTTAATTTTCTAGAGGATGTGCATGTTGTAAAATTATGCACTTATATACTTACTTATTTATATATACCCACTTCTGTTGATTAATATCTATATACCTAGGCCCATAAGTGAATAACTCCAAATTCAAATACGCATTTACTACTATTAGCATGCCCAACATTAACATTAATATTAATATTAAGCGAATCAACAGTAAACATTTAGATGTGGATTTGTTAGGCAATAAAACAATTGAATTTTATGTTATATTTGTAGTGGCTATGTGCGTGTGTGTGTGTGTGTGGCCTGATGAGTGCGCTGTGTTTGTTTCGTTTACGGTTTATTTTGTTTATTAGGCGGATACTTCTATTATGTCGAGTGAGTGGAGTGAGTGGAGTCGTTTAAAAGCGTCAACAAATTAAGACAACATTGGGAATACGGTAGCTAATTGTGTGCGAGCGTGGAGGAAAGAAAGTTTGTTGGTTTATTGAAATAAATATTGAATGTTGTTGATTTGTTAAGGAAACATAGCTTGTATGATTACACCGATTGAGATGTGTCTGGCTTTGACATATATTAAAATGTGTTATGCAAGGTCAGATTTACCACATTCACACGCATATTCCTGGAATTTGAAAGTTTTGGTGAAATTAAAACCTGTATGCATTACTAATATTTTAATTTTCATTCAATTTTGTTAAATTTTTCTCATATAATCGTTGGTCTTCGTGCACAGAATGCTGCGATTGTTGGGCATGGCCAGAAACCGATCGATGTTTCTATCTGCGAGTCGATACTGCATCATGCGGCGATACAAAGCCTCCACGTGTACGTTGCCTTCGGTTTGCGAGCTGCACGTCTTCAGCGGTTTCAGAGCGTCGGTGCTTTGAGGATTTTCAGTGTTTAACAGTCGATGTAAGGAATGGTTCGGCCTGGGCGTTTCTTGATGGTTTTCGATGTAGTCCCCAAGTGCATTTAATACACACTCACTATGTATATGTGTATCCTGAAATCAGCTATTGTTATACATTTCCTTATAACAATAAATGTGACGGAAAGGGTGCTAGATACAACCCATTCATTACTTGATAGAATGAAATAGTTATTGAATATTGTACCTGCTCAATATTATTCGTGTTAAACAACTCCCTCTTCTTCTTCGTGCACAGACAGAAGCGATGGTACGCATTCACCAGAAACCACAAGATGGCGGCGATGATGATCAGCACACTCATGTAGCCGATGAACACACTGACGAACATCCGATGGAACCGCGTCTGATTGTAAGTGGACGGTTCCAGCACTTCCAACTCGTGGTAATTCATGGCAACTGCCTTATAACCGAGATCGTACTCACAACTATTCGTGGAATTTATCACGCAGTTGCAGGGCAATTCCAGGATCTCCAACAGTTCCATCAATCAGCACCGATACGGACAGGACTCGAGCATATAAATCGCGCTCAAATATTCAAAGCAATCGATTCGGATACGGACATTTTGTGGGGTAAAAAGGGAGGAATTGGAGAAGAAAGGGAGAAATCACTGGGTAAATAGAGAGTAATTCATTTTGGCAAGTGACAATTGACGGTGACAAAAACATAAAGTGTTGTTAACTTTTCCTGCGCAGAAATTTGACGTTTGTTGACATATCGGGTAAATAAAGTCTTCTGATTTGTAGATACCTCAGATCATGAACTACTAGATATGTTTAATTTGAATAATCCTGATACAAGTGCATAGTGCGTATTTCGGTGTATAGAACGTAGCCATGACACGGTCAGATACAATGTCATCTGTATTTAATATGTACTGTTACGTAAATTCTACGTATGCCTACGTCATAATGACATCAGTGCAACCACATTAGTAAAGAAAGCGTGCATCACCTAGGGTACAGTGATGCTGCTTTCGGAATTGTAACCACGAACTTTAACTTATGTTATGTTAAGTTACGTTAGGTTATGAGGCATATCATCCTCATAACGTTTGAAAATTTTAAAATTTTCAAAAATTATCAATTTTTTGTAATATGTACATATTTTGTAAATATTGCATTTTTTGTATATTTTGTATAATTTTCAAGTCGTTTTTTTTTAAATTGCTTGGATAATTTTAAAGAATTTATCTAATTCTTTAAATTTCTCCATTTTTAGACCTTCGAAAATTCGAAAATTATGCATGTTGAAAAATTTGATACTTGGAAAATTGAAGAATATTGGACGAAATTCTGATCATGGCAACATTATAATTTTTTACAATCTTATTTACAATTTATACATTGAGAATTTTTAATATGTGTTTAAAAAAATATCATTTTTTTTAAATTTTATAAATTGCCCTGTAATAATTGCCGCGCAATAAATTATAAAATTTTGTCTAATGTTTAAAATTTATAAATATATTACTCGATATGTAAAAATGTTGTTAATATCTTTTCAGACATTATGAAATTGGCTTGTTTTTGGAAATTTACCTACGTAGAGTAGACCTTGGTTATAATGTCGTCGGTTTGTGCGTGCATTTTTAAAAAGGCGTTCTAATTAATATTTGTAAATTTTACGTATATAGACATGTATGTACAGTAATTGTCAAACATGAATTTTAGTGCCGTTTATTCAAAAAATAATGATACTGTAATATTAATAGAGAAGGTTGACATTAACATATTAAACATTTGCTTGCACGGTTATAACGACACTCGGTTATTGCGTCCCTATTTTTACGGTACATTCGCTGACGCTATAACCGAGTTCTACTGTATGTCATTTAAGAAAGTATATTTTTTCATATGTCCTAATTTTTTCATAGTTTGAAAGTTCGCAAGAAAATTTTATAAATTGCGAATTTTTAATATTTGAAAAATAGATATCTATACTTTATATTTTTTAAATTGCATACTTTATTTTCCGAAGTTTTTTAATTTGTCTAATGTTTAAAATTTATAGATTTCTTAATATGTATTTGAAAATACACAATTTTGTAACTTGAAAAGTTTGATATTTGAATAATTTATGAATACAGATATAAAAAACTCTGATGATGGCCACATTATAATTTTTTTAATTCTTATTTATAAAGAAATATATAGATACATGGGGAATTGTAAATATGTATTTAAAAAAATCATAGCTTTTTTTTGGTAGAAGTCGCGTAAAATTTTATAAATTGTCCAGTCTATTTTTTAAATGTTTCTAATTTGTTTGTTTCTAATGTTTAAAATTTATATAGATATTGCTGGATATTCGTAAATTCAAGATAGATGAATGTAGGATGAAATTTTTATGATGTTGTTAAAACTTGTCGGATTTTTCGAAATTATTTTATTGTTAGAGGAACTAGTCCGAATTTGAGCTGCCATTTTCATTTTACTCCTTTTTGAGACTTCTAGGCACTATTTTCGAATGGAACAAATGCTGATAGCTTCCAAAAGCGATTATGGACCTACTGTAGGCATACGAGGCGTTAGTCTACAAAAATAAATTAGTAGTTAATTTTTTAATGTGAAATGACAAAATTGGCCTGTTTGAATTTGGGTCCGAACTTGAGCTAGGTTGCTGAAAATTATTTTAAAGAATATACAAAAAAAGCTTAAATTGCTAGGATCGTTTTTGCACCATCTGTCTACTGTATTTTGCACGAAATTCAATTTTTTTTCAGAATTTGATTTTCGTAATTGGCATTATAAAATTTGAATTGAAAATTTCAAGAATTAAATTTCAAACATCAAAAAAAATTTAAATTTTCTATAAATTTGGTACCTAACCAAAAACCAAATTGGCATTTGACTTAATCTTTACAATACAATATTCCCATGGAAGAGGTCCTGGGAAAAGTTTCATTAATACCTCTTGCTGTGTTTAGCTAAAACGCCACATACACTCTCTTAAAATAACATTACATAATCCATGTTAGATATGAAATAAAACGAAAACTCATTTTTTCTCAAAGATTCATTGAAACATTTATTTGTGACAAAACGTAAATATAATACATATAAGTACATATAGTACAATAATAATATAATTAACTATTTCTTTATTCGTAATGAAATCGCACATCGTAGATAATAGTCGCATCAATATGATATCGGTGACAAAAATCAAAGACAGGGATTATGTACATAGATACAAATTTCATTGGTTCTCAGTTGCACTTCAGAACTTAAGTTTAACTTTATTCTAATTTACTGAAAATTCTTCCAAATGTTTCCTTCCAAAATCTAGGAACAGAATATTCTATTTCATTTACTCTGCATAAATAAAGAGAAACATAACCTAGGACATAACCTAAAAACGGAATATAAATTCGAGTGGATCAATTCATATATCTACATAAATATCATTTTATAGATATCCGTCTCGTTTGTAGTCGTAGATCGTAGATTGTAGTAGCTAGGTAGGTAGGTAGGTAATTAATTTATATCTGCAATATATTTATATTTATTTTTAATTTGACTTAAGCTAGACCAGGGGCATTGGGAGGCTATGTACAGGGGAATGCGGCGTCGGGTCGTGGTCGTGTTCGAGAACAAACTTATCACAATTCGACCGTGTGGATTAATTCCTTACATTCTTACATCATTTGCAACAAATGCTAATGTTTATTGCACGATTTTATTCACAACTACTCAATTTATCAAGTATTCATCAATGATTCAAACACCCAGTATAATCCATTATCAATGTGTGCGTGAGGTGATGTTTGAAATTATAGGTATCATAATTTTTGATTGGTTTTCGATAATTTTCAATTTTTTAAAATTGTTTAAAATTCTTTTTAATATCGTCTTTTTTTGAAAATTTTCAATTTTTTTATAATTTGAAAGTCAAAAATTAGTATTGGATGATAATTTTAAAAATATCATCATCAAATTTCGAATAATAAAATTTTCCAAAATTTAAAATATTTGAAAATTTAAAAAAATATCAAAAAATTAGAAAATTTTCAATAAATTAGAAAGTTTGATAAATCACGAAGACATTGAAAATTTTCAAAAAAATATAATCGCATCTATAGATTAGATAAACCTCCGCCATCCCTGTCATAAAGCGATCTTTAAAAAAAAAGTGTAAATTGTTTAAAACTAACCAATTCAAATACAAAATTCGATGTGCTATCCTCACCTCACCTCACCTAAGAGGAACTGATTTAACTCATGAAAGTTAAAACAAGTCGACTTAACTTATACAGCTACGTGAGTTTCACTCAGTCTCCACACATGAACGAAGAGCAGCTACATCACGCCATTACGCCAGCGGATACTGATGTCACAAGCTGGTGGTGCCCGCCGCCGTCGAGTGGTATAGCGACGAGTTGTAATAGTCGTTGCCTATCGACGAGTGCGTGTGCACGCTGTTGGAGAGCGGGCTGAGGGTGTTATAGGTGTTGTACTGCATGTCGTACATCTTGATGTCCGCCTTGCTCTCGTTGGTCATGAGCCGCGTGATGCTGAACGGATGCATGGGCGGCGTGTAGCCGGACGGCTCCTGCTTGAGATGATGCCCGACCGCCCCATGATGCAGCATCTGGTGGTCTTGCGTGAGCGACGAGAGCGGATGGCGGTTGACCATCGCCGAGATCTCCTCCTGCGTGAGATGCTGATGCTGCTGATTATGGTGCAGTTGGTTCAGATCGTTGTGATGCAATAGGTTCATCTGGTCGATGTCTAATTTGGACTGTAGCAGCATGGAGGAGATGTGCGTGTCCCCAGCCTTATCCAGATGCGCGTGGCTCTTATGCGCCTCATCCTGCTGATGCAGCGGGGTCTTCTTCCCAGTGCTGCCGGCGTCTAGGCCGCCATGCGAGGGGGACTTGTGCGACGGGCGTGACATCTCCTTCTTGTCGTCCTTGAACCGCTTCTGTCGGCGTAGGTAACAACCGTTCTCGAACATGTTCCCGGATTCGGGGTGTAGAGACCAGAAGGACCCCTTCCCGGGTTTGTCTGGAGTCCGCGGGACTTTGATAAAGCAGTCGTTGAAGGACAGCGAGTGTCGGATGGAGTTCTGCCAACGCTGTTGGTTCTGACGGTAGAAGGGAAAGAGGTCCATGATGAATTGGTAGATTTCGGAGAGCGTCAGCATTTTTTGAGGACTGTTCTGAATGGCCATGGTAATGAGGGAGATGTAGCTGTAGGGCGGCTTGGCGTGTGTATAGGATCGGCGGTAGGTCTTCTCGGCACGCGCGCGTTGCAGGGCTGAGTTGGGAGAGGCGTCACCGCCGGATGGGTCGCCTCGGCAGGAAAGGCCGCCGACGGCGGCTGAGTAGCCGTTCATGGCGCCCATGGCCCCGTTGGAGCCTTGCATGTGCATGTTCATGTTGCTGATGGGGGAGCCGATGGCGCTGTAGCCCATGGCGGTGGTGGCTGCCGCAGCCATGGAGTTGTCGTTCATGGACATCGTGCTCATGGGCACGCTGGAGGGCAGCATGCCAGCGGAGAAAGTCCCCTGTGGAGAGCAGGACTGCATGGCCACGCAGTTCATGGAGTACGCGGCAGGGGTCATGCGGGTCATGGCGTTGGTTGCCGATGCCGACGCCACTGAGGACATCACCGACGATTCGGGATACGCCTTGTGGGATAACATACTCATGATACGTCCCTAGTCCTAGTACTTAGTTCTTTGTTACTCCTTTCGAAGTTATCGAAATGATATTAATAATAATCCACTATACACCACAATCCACACACTTTTTCTTCACTGTGCACTATGAGACTTGAGTAACAATCAATTGTTGGGAGACTCGAGGGCCCGCGAAATCGATCGACACTATCGACACTGTATCATTGTTTACATCGCCATCGCCATCGCGCACACTTGGATTTCGTCTCTGTTGGGACGCGGCGCGCGCGACAGACCCGCAGGAGTTTTGCTTGCTGGCGGCCGAGCACTGATTGGAAAAACAAATACTCCTCGCTCGGCGCGTGTTTACTTAGATACTACAAGCCCCAAGTGAAGTACCCGAAGCTTTAGGCTGCTCGCAAACACGCCGCGCGCTCCGGCCACCCGCCGCCCAGTGCGCAGGCCCCGCCCGCGCCCCAGAACCACAGCGTTGTCATGGCGACGCGCTGACCAATCGCAGCGCTCAACACGCCGGTTACCTCGGCAACCTCTGGCAAACGACACGCGCGTATTGGCTTCGCTCCTTCCCCACACCCGGTGATGCTACCACAGCGCGCAGGAAAGGGAAGCGTTTGGTTGGAAGGGGACACCATCCCGTGGAAATCACGCGCATGCGCACCACAAGGCAGAGGGGGTCATTTTGCTTCTTGCGCATGGAACATACACATCACGGCGATATGCAAGGATGAAAAACATTAACTTGCTGTACAATTTCATTGATGTTGTATTATTTGTTAGTAATAGGTTTAATTTGAGGTTATGTGGCTATTAGTGTAAGTCATCGTTAAAAATTTGTTGATTTGGTTGTCTAGTGTAAAAGTACTGAATTGACAAATCGTTTGCGCTGCGGTGGCGTGTGGAGGCGGCAGCGCACACAAGCGACTCCATTGTGTTGCGTCTAATCGGTTTGCACAACATTAGGACTAACAAGTTACCAAAACATAATGTAACCTTGCATTATATAACATTAATGCTGCAGTGTAATGTGGGTAGGCAACCAAATTTACTAATTGGATGTGATACATTTTTCCGCAAATATTGTAAGTCGCAACTGTGCGACTTAAAAAGATAATAAAAACACGGTGCGTACGTTAGATATGCCTCATTCGCGCGACGCGCCTGCGAGTGCTGCAACCGCGCTGCAATTATTTATTAAGCCCGCTGCACACATAATCGGCCGAGTGTTTGGCAAACAACAATATTTGCTTTTTATGCTGATGCTTTTTGATGCTGCTGCGCGATGCTGTGGCGTTCGCGAAAATGTTGCGCTGGCTGCATACACGCGCGCGCGCGACACACACGTAGGCGGCACGCACGACACAGTCGCACACTGGCCCCCATCGACGCCGTATTGACTCGCGCGTTATTTTATTATTACAATATTTGCGCGAGATTAGTCGCGCGCCGGATGACATAATCGCTTAATTATATTAATTATTGTTATTAACTCAATTCAAACAGGCAAACAGTGCCGCGGACGAATGTCAACATACCCAGCTTTACATAACCTAACAATAAGTCCTAAACGGAAGCGAAAATATTGTAAATATGAGTGTGTTTACTTTTGACTATGTTAGATGTTTCTTGTTGTGTTGTGTACATTTATTGTGAATGTTAATGTTGAATGTTGCAAATATTGATGCGCCAAATAATTAAATAATGCCTTAACTGCTCAGCGGGTTGACGCGCGCGCCTGTGGACATGTGGACGTGGAGTAAACGATTGGGGGCTTATTGTTAGGAGATGGTGTGTTTGTGCTGTGTGTTTGTCACACAAAACAATTGAATGTCAAACAAGCAACAGGCTGCAAACGAGAAGAACTAAGTCAACTAACTCGGCTAACTCTCAATCAGTCATTGAGGAAAGTAAAATTCAAACAAATTATCTGACTGTTGTGTCTACCTACCTGTATCTACACTCCATGATATGGCAATTTCATTCAGGGAGATATCCAATAATCCGCGACTCTTTACTTGTAGGTTTCTTTTTACAAGTAGGTAGGAAAAATATCTTTTTACGTCCATGAAGTAAGGTGGTGGAGTCTCGTTAATTCGATACTTTGATAAATCGTCATATGCAATAATCCGACTTTCAATAAAACTACATAAACTTTTAAATAAGAAGAGTTAGGTAATATAACCAAAAAGAAAATAAATGGAATCTTGATAATTCGTTACTTTGATGGATCCAAGTACCTACCCGATAATCCGACACCCAAAATAAATTTATTTTTAATCTTTTGTTAAACAAGTAAAGAAAATGAAGCATCCGATAAACAGACACTTTCAATAGGGAAACTTTGCGCGCAAACATTCATGCTTAATAATAACTACATATATTTTTTCGTTCATTAGGTCAGACTCCAGCATTAATCGGTCCTGTTTATACGCAATATCTATCTATATCAAAATTGCAATTGTGATACAGTAAATTGGTTTTTGCTGAATTGAGAAGACTCAAATTTAAAAAAACAGACAAACACACTGCGCTGACTTGTAATCGTTTCATAAATTATTAGAAGGAAAAATAAAAAAACTTCCTTTATGTCGGTAATTCGATAGCCCAATACCTATAGAGTAAAACGGGGGAACTTGGGACGTCTTTCGTCACCACTTTGTTTAAGTCTAAAAATTCTATTTTTTTAGAATAACTAGTTTAAACATCTGACTATA
>JAODVP010023721.1:0-11528 GCA_025400035.1 Tetradonia laticeps
AATTTTTAGGATTAGAAAAAATTATATTAGATTAAAAAATCTAAAAACAACGTTTCTATGAGTGTATCTAAAAGATGAAAATAAAGTGATCAACTTCTATGTATGCACTCGCATTAAAAACGTGGTGCACCCGCCATAACATAAAGTGTAGATACTGACTAAAGGCACCCGTAGTGTTTTGTTGCGCACCACGTTTTTAATGCGAGTGATGCATACCTAGACGTTGGCCACTTTATTTTTATCTTTTTAGACTCATAAAAACGTTGTTTTTAGATTTTTTAATCTAATATAATTTTTTTAAATTAGAAGCGCAGTGTAACACATATATTGGGGACATGACGATTTCATTCGAGATATTGCGCTAGAAAACGCTTTACATAACAAACCTGCTATTGGAAAAAAGTGGAACTGAAGTGAACGAATTGTACGCATATGGTGATGTCAAGAGATATAATTTGTTATCAAAATCCTAACTTTCTGACCTTAAATAACACGATATTAATTTTTATGACACATCTTCTAAATCTATCAAACGCGGATATATGCAAATAAAATTGACTTAAATTCAACAGAAATAAATTCCAATGAATGCCAAGGAATAAAAGCTGTGACTTACCTGGTAAATAACTTCGTAGGTGACTTGATTCTATCATTTTGGAGTGAATGTTGTGTTGTGTGGATAGAAACCAACGCGTTTTCGTACAGAGCGCACAGAGGATCAAAACACACACGTGTTGCAAGTCGACTTAACTCAACGTGTACGCGCTAACGACTAACGCGACTAACGCGACTTAACGAATTACGGACTTTTGCTGCGCATTGAGCTGAGTAGGCTGTGTGTTCGCTTTCGGTTTCGCGACCGTGAACTCTCACTCTGTCCCGAAGCCGCATTTGCGGAGTGAGAATAGAGACGGTGCCAGTCAACCGGTATTACCACGTCTTCCACCTGTGGAGTTTTCTTTCCATGAGGTAGTCATGCGATTCGTTTTGCATTCCATGCTACTTCCGTTGTAATTGGAAGTAACTACATGTTAAGCATTATTTTGAAACGTTTTTATGAAGTTCACTTCTTGTTTGTTCGTAAGTTAGTTCGTAAGTTAGTTCGTTTCCTGATATTTTCTTCCCAATGAAATTTCAGCCACTTCTAGATAACCTACGAAGCTTAAACTTTCAGGAAGTCTCCAGAGTGGATGACAACACAATTATTCCTTGGTCCCGGATCGAAAAGTCCTCTGGTTTGTAGGATATTGTCAAAAAACTCTCAACCGTAGTACAGTGTGCACCCACGCGTGCGTCTGGACTGTTTTATATCAACTAAAATCCAGAAAACTTCTTGGAAAAGCTGTAGCAGGGCAGCAAACAAAATAAAAATCTATGTGTAATAGGTAATCGGTAACGCCGACTCAAGGTCATTCAAGAGTCGCTGTCAATTAGCACGACTCCAACTCAAATTATTATTGAGTTTGTTAAGGAAAAACTTGTGGTACCATAGTGGTACATACGAATAAAAACTTTCCGATACGCTTGATATTTTTACAGAGACTGTCAAGTTTTACGAATCATGCAAGTTCTATCATGAGCAGCAGGCAATGGTGTCAACCGTGTCAACGCTTTGTTAACTTTGTGGATTACTCCTTAGTCTAGTTAGCACCTAGATAGCTGGGTATGGTTCAGAAGGGAGCCGACCACGCGTCTGAGCCGCGCGGCTTGGTACCTCGCAGAACTACACCCCCTCTCCGCGTCGCTTGCAAGCAACGCCTCACCTCCTTGCAGCGCGTCATGTTTTTCACATCATGCGGCGCTGATCTGAAAAATAACGATTTGATTTTTCCAGCTATGCGCCGCTTAGATAATTAAGTAAAAATTAGGCAAATTAATTGAAAATCATTTCAAGATTTATATTTCATTTATAAATTTAACTGTAAATTCCTCAACATCACAAAAAAATTTAATGTTTGCTTCAAAAACGTCAAAAACTTGATCTTCTTTGATTCATCCTTTTAATCGGAATCGGAATCAACATTTATAGTTTTCATTTCAACACTATCACCATTCTCCTTATCTTCCTTCTGCTTGGTACCTTCAAAAGCTTTGACTTTGTCAGAAATCTTATCTGACACTGACCTTTGCGGTCTTAGAACGCTCATGTTTCCTTTGTCAACACAATCAATGCTCTTCTTTGAAAATTGCGCTATGCGTGGCTTCACCCCATCATTGCTGGTACAAAGTATCCGCATCTCGCGTTTTACTGATGTTTCTAGCTCCTTCTTTGTTTCACCACCTCGGATAGCTTCCAGATAATCTTGGTAGTAGCCCATGTAACGTCGGTTTTCTTTACCTTCAGAGGAAGACATCGTGTCGTGAACGATACAACAACTAAATTGCAACGATTGTACGTCTGATGTTGACTGACACCGTAGGTGCTATGAAACTTGCTATCATTACTGTCTAATTATCGATAAGCATATGTTTTTATTTTGATTTTATCTTGTTTGGAGGATATTACTTAATATACGTACTTGATTTTTCAAACTATAACACATACTAAATTGGAATCTCTATAAGTTTAATTGGAAAAACTTGTAAATGACAAATACAATTAGAGTTGGCTGGTGTTCTATATTATTTGACGCGTTTCCTTTATTTGGGGACTAACCCATATCTCATATTAAGGCATTAGATATGAGATAAAATCTCATATATTCCGGCTTTCACTCAATAATGAACTTAAATTATCTAAAATTAACATAATTTTAATATCTAAAAATGTCCAAAATCGTCTATATATTTCTAAAAATGACTTAAAATGTGTAAAACTATCTAAGGAAGTTCAAAAATGTCTAAAATTCGCCGATATATGTCTAAAAACGGCTCAAAAATATCTCGAAATATCTAGAAATCTCTATAACCCTCTATGAATGTTAAGAAATGTCTAAAACTGTCTAAAAATGCCCAAAAACGTCTAAAAACCTCTGAAAACGTCCAAAAATCGAAAAGTCGAAAAAAATTCTAATTGTCAGAAATGTTCAAAAATAGCTCAAATATCCGAAAATGTCAAAAAATATTTAACCAAGTCTTAAGACGTCTACAAATATTTAAGAATACCCAAAATTGTCTAAAAATTACTTAAAATGTCTAAAACTATCTAAGGAAGTCCAAAAATGTCTAAAATTCGACGATATATGTCTAAAAACGGCTCAAAAATATCTCGGAATATTTAAAAATCTTATAACCCTCTATAAATGTTAAAAATTGTCCAAAACGGTCTAAAAATTTCCAAAAACGTCAAAGTCAAAAAATTTAACCAAATCTTAAGATGACTAGAAATATTTAAGAATATCCAAAATTATCTAAAAATGTCTTGAAATGTCTAAAAATATCAAAAACAAGTCCAAAAATGTCTAAAATTCACCGATAAATATCGGATAAACCATCTAAAAATGATATACCAATATTTAAAAATTTCTATAACCCTCTACGAATGTTCAAAAATATCTGAAAACGTCAAAAACGTCTAAAAACCTCTTAAAATGTCCATGAATATCTAAGAATGTGCAAAGAGTAGAACAATCTTTATAATTTTCGAGACAATTCTTGTCTTGTCTCGAAATTCCAGACGAGACGAGACGAGATTCTCGAAGTTTCGAAGTATCAAAGTCTCGGATCTTGACGGCATCCCTACAGACAGAGATCCTAACATCAAATTTGAAATACATCAATTCCAACAGTTGATTTGACATTAGAGTGCAAATGAAGTATTAAGGAATTTTGTGGTAAATTTCAGTAAAATATCAGAATTTCTTTACTAGCACAATGGGGCTAGGAACAGCGTTCCAGTTCCTGTGCGATCTAGCATGGAAGGGCCGTTACCGTATACCAATCATAGTGTCCATTATCATGTTCATCCTTGAACGTATGAATCTAACGATTGAAGTGGAGGTGTATGAAGTGAGTCATCGACATCAGGTACCACTAAATTCACGGGAAGAGCTTCAAAACGATGACGATACACTCTCTAATAGTAAATAATGACATTCCAAACAACATTATCAATATCTAACATTGCAAACATCTAATCATTATATAATATTCCGCAGGATCTTGGAGCAGCTATGAGGAACTTGATGCTTTATCACTCAGTGACAATGAAGTATTTTAAACCAAGACGTTTCTTCTAGAAGATATACTTAAATTTGATTGTAGTGATTTGTTTGGATTTATTATAGAAAGTTTGAGATTTTTTTGTAAATTTTGAAAATATATATGGTTATATCTCATTAGAAAAGTGAACAGTTGCGATTTTCTTTAGATAAAAAAATAAGCTGATCTGAAAAATAAGGATTTGATTTTTCCAGCTATGCGCCGGTTAGATAATTAAGTAAAAATTAGTCAAATTAATGTCTACAAATATTTAAGAATATCCAAAATTGTCTAAAAATGTTTTAAAATGTCTAAAAATATCTAAGGAAGTCCAAAAATGTCTAAAATTCGCCGATATATGTCTAAAAACGTATCAAAAATATCTGGGAATATCTAGAAATCTCTATAACCCTCTATAAATGTTAAAAAACATCTAAAAAAGTCTAAAAATGTTCAAAATCGCAGATAAATATCCGATAAAACGTCAAAAATGATATGCCAATATCTAGAAATTTCTAAAACCTTTTACGTATGTTCAAAAATGCCTAAAAACGTCATAAATGTTTAAAAATTACTAAAAATGTCTTCAAATTCCTAAAACTATCTAAAAAAAAGTCAAAAAATGCCAAAAAATTTCCGATACATGTCCAAAAACGCCTAAAAGTATCTAGGAATATATAAAAATCTCTATAACACTCTGCAATTGTCTTAAAATGTCTAAAAATACTTAAAAAGTCAAAAGGTGCTCAAAAATGGCTAAAACTAGCTAAAAATACCCAATACTATTTATAACTTCCTAAAAATGTCAAAAATTATCTGACCCTGGCCAAAATTGTTTAAAAATTCCTAAAATGACTGAGAATGCTGAAATCTATCTAAAAAAAATTATCTAACAATACCTAAAAATCTCTGTAACCCTTTACCAATGTTCAGAAATGTCTAAAAACGTCTACAAATATCTAAAAATGTCTAAAAACATGTAAACAAATCTATAAATGTCTAAAAATGGATAACAATATCCAAAATTGTTTAGAAATTCTTTAAAATGTCAATAAATACCTAACCATATCTACAATTGTTTAAAAATTCCTAAAAGTGTCTTAAAACGCCAAAAAATAATTTAGATTCCTAAAAATCTATTAAAATGCCTAAAACTACCTAAAAACCTGAAAAAAAAACCTAGAATTGCCAAAACAAAGTTAAGAAATGCGGAAAAAATGTTTAAAACTGATCATAATTGTCCAAAAATGTCTAAAAATATTCAAAAATGAAATTAAAATTGGTTACCAAATCATCTAACTACATATTATAGATAAATATATATAATTTTAACTTACTACATAAATCTTCAAGTTTACTTTTGCATTATTTTCTCCCAAGAATACACTTTTGTTTGCCCTTTAATAGCAGTTTTATTATTTTTCGGTTAAAAAAGAAAACGCCTATATTTTTATATATTTATATATTTTAAGACAAGCTACCATATATTTTAAGAAAATAAAATCCGTAAAATCAAATGAAGTTATTAATATTTGCTGTAAGTAATATTTTTATATTCAAAAATATTGATTTTAAATTAAACTAGTTCACACTACGCATGCTTGAAACGAAGCAGCCATCTTGTTTTGTTTGCGCATTATAACCTACAAAACATTCCGCTTCGTCGAAAGCATCGCAGCGGTCGAAACAATTGAAGGCTAACAATCGTTATAATGGCTGTAATCATTGTAATGAATGAAATTTGCGTGGTTTAAGTCCAACAAGAACTCTAAACTTAACACCTGTGATATTTACTTAACTCTTGTGAATTTCGCAGACCCTGTGCAATGACGAGCACCGAGCAAATCGGCCTCAACAAGACATGGGAACTGTCGTTGTACGAACTGCACCGTACACCCCAGGACGCCATCCTGGACAGCACGGAAATAGCAGTATCTCCACGCTCACTACACAGTGAATTAATGTGCCCTATATGTCTGGACATGCTCAAGAAAACAATGACGACCAAAGAATGTCTGCACCGCTTCTGCTCGGAGTGCATTATCACGGCGCTGCGTTCGGGGAATAAAGAATGCCCAACATGCCGCAAGAAACTCGTCTCTAAACGTTCCCTACGTCCGGATCCCAACTTCGACCTGCTGATCTCCAAGATATACCCCAGCCGCGACGAATACGAAGCGCATCAAGAACGCGTATTAGCTAAGCTCAACAAAAGTCACTCACAAGCTGCACTTGTGAATTCCATCAATGAAGGAATCAAGCTACAGTCGCAAAACCGTCCGAACCGCTCACGCAAAGCGAATGAAGAAGGAGCTACTGCTGGCGGCGGTGGCAGCACAGGTGGTGCACCAGAAGGCGATGTGGTTGCTAATATTCCACCACCTGTGCCCTCGAACAGCAATTCCACGGCTCCAGGGAGTCCCGCGCCTTCAGGACGCAGCACGCCATCACAACCACCGAGTCCGGTGTCCTCCAGCGTGAGTTCTGTCAGCAAAGTTGGCAAGCGCACGAAGAGCACGCTTACTTCCGAGCGCAGCGAGGAATCCGAGTCATCGGAGCGCACGGAACAGACGGACACTGAAGGTGAAGGCGGGCCTTCCGAACCTGCGACCTTGAACGAGATCGAGCTGGTGTTCAAGCCCCATCCGACGGAGATGGCCGGGGATAATCATCTGATCAAGGCCTTGAAAGAGAGTTCGGTGCGGTATCTCAAAACAACGGCGAATGCTACCGTAGATCACTTACATAAATACCTCGCGATGCGTCTCACACTCGATTTGGACTCGCAGCTGTCGCAGACACACAATTTGCTCAACTTCTGCATCTATATCAGTCCAGCTGCTGGGCAATACGTGCAGTTGAGTGGTAATCAGATGCTGGGGCCTGTTAATGACAAGTACTGGAAGGTCAACAAGCCTCTGGAGATGTACTACTCTTGGAAGAAGAGTTAGGGGTTGCAGCGGGAGCCGCGTGGCTCCGGTGTACATAGGATGGAATCTTTTAACAATTAAGTTAATCATATTGATTGGTAGATGTTATTTGTAACTTGGTGAAATGGAATTTTTATAAAAATCGATTCTTTTATCTTTATTTATGTGGATTAACAAGCGTGTACTGTAATGGAATGTATATCTTAAGAATTATGTATTTATATACAGTAGTTTTTGTTTTATTTACTGATTATAATGTTTGAATTATAGAAGTTTAGTTTACTAACCTTAAAGAATGTCTTCTTTTACGGAATACTTATGCAATAAACCGAAGGAAGTGTACTGTTTCTTCAATAAACTACGTGTACATTAATCTATTATTAGATTGTGTTATACATCCAAAAAGAATCTAGATTTCTTTGGCAGAAATTAATAATATTTATTCTCTATCAAGTTACTAAGTTTGGTGACTTTCAGTTTCTATTTTGTGACTATAATTCATACGATTCGTTCGTATTCGGTGCTGTTCGTAAGTATTCGAGGAGCGTATTATTTCTATTTATTTATTAAAACTGTTTTTTTACATTATTAAAAACATTCTTTAATTACACTTTTAATTATTAAATTAGTTAAAATGAAAATAAGATAATGGTACTTTGCTTTCTTAAAAATAGTTTGAATTTAATATCGTTCACGGTGCTTTTACCGGATTCGTCGACATCGTCGCCAGGCAGACTCAATTTCCATGATGGCCGACACCTGTGTATTCTTATGGACCGTAACCATAGCAACACGGATCTTCTGCTACGTCGACAGCCAATCACGAGAAACTACTGCTTGAGTTTGAAATTTCAAATTACTAGCAAATAAGGAACTTAAACTGCTATAACTTATTGTACAATTAACGTAAAAATATGAGTCAAATATCATTTAAAAGATTATATTTTAATTTACATGAATATATTAAATTGCTGTAAAGATTTATCATTACCTAATAAAGAAACAAAATACCGACTGAATTCTAATTACAAACTCCACATGTTAGAATATAGTAAACAGTTAGATTTAAATTATGTACTACAAATAAAATTAAGATTAAAAATATTAGAATACTTATTAATACGTATTAAAAATATTATAATAAAACTCAGAATGAATAGTATTCGATGATATTCGTTGATGTTCGGAGTCGACCAAGCTGATACTCGAGCGGCTCGAGCGCATTTGACAGTAGACAGCAAAATGGCATTGCTTGCGTCGGGTTGCATCCAATTGTGTTCTTTTGTGATTGTTTTGCTTTGCTTATCATGCGCTAGTGAAATATTACCGGTCTACAATCATTAGTTACGTGCACTTAATAAAATATTACGTTGTTTTCTGAGTTTGCATCAATAAAGAAGAAGAGTGGATTAGAAATATGACAATAGATACGTGGTGAGTTGATATTAACCTCGTTAGTCTCTAGTGGCTTTAGTGTCTTTAGTGTTTTAGTGTCTTTAATCGAGTTCACAAAAACGCATTGTGAGAATCAGTGGGAATACTCACGCCTGGATAAGTTATATCATATTAATTCATAGTAATCTACATATGCATGCCAAGACAGTAATGCATGAATACAAGACTTAATGCATTTCATTCCGAATTAATTACGTCCCAAGCAGGTGTGCAGTGATTGTTCACACTCCACACCGAGTCCAGATTCGTGTATGTCTTTCGTTTAAGGTCATTGTAGTTAAGCGCCTCACAGGCGCGGCAATAGTGATAAGAAGGCGATTGGAAGTATCCGTGCTCGTTACGTATATCGAAGTATTTGCGCCAGTGAAAGTACTTCTCGAGCCGTTCGGGAAAGTCCAGCAGGTGGTATATGTAGACTGCCAGGTCATGCGGAGTTGCAAATTCATCCACGTTGATGTAGGAATGTGGAGGTAGCAACTGCTCGTAGTTGCTGCGCAAGGGTGAGCCCCCCATGACGATGGGTATGGCACCCATGGCATAGGCGTTCCACCAGAGCTTCTCTGTGATGTACTCATTGCAGTTGCCGTTCTCGAAGGCGAGGTAGAAGTAGTACTGGGATAATTTCGAGCAGCTTCGGTTAAAATGTCCTGGGCACTCGGAGCTAAATTGATTAATACACATATTTTGATTGGTTGATTTTGAAATACATATATGTAAGTTTTCATACGTTAGATTACCGCAGCGTCCATAGAAGTCCACCTTTATGTACTTCCGCAACTCGGCCACATATTGCCACCGATGGTTTTCACCCCCACAGTTTGATCCCATCGTTGCGATAGGTGCAACTGTTGATCGGTCTGAAAACCAGGCATCAAAGTTGAAGTCGTCTGTTACTATCTTCTTAGCTACTGATCGACCATAGGGTACAGGGATATCTGCGTCCATTCTATAAGAACATAGAAATTACAAGGTTTATGGACATTTTCCTAGAGCAGTGGTAGGGGAACAGGGGTATATTACCGAAATTGGGGTAACATTGAAATTTTGGGGCAATAGACTGTATTTTGAAGGCAATATCGTGGTTTTACATTTTTTTATATCCATCATAATTTAGCCTAACACCATGTATGTCAATACAAATTTTGTTAGTACACAGTCTTACTTCCATATATGAGTGCGATCCAGAAAGTATGTGGACACATATCATTAAAAAAAATGTAGTTACAATTACATGAAAATAGTTATAGGGAATATGTAGAGAAACCTTTCAACTGTTTTTAAACACTTTATCCACCAAAATCCTTTCACTTATCACAACGTCAGATGAATATTTCTGGTACCCTGCAGACGCCCCCTCACTAGAGACAAAAATTAATCTTGCATTACCACCAGTGAATCAATTTTGATCGAGAGAATGTTAAAAGATAGTTGAAAGGTTTCTCTAAATACTATCTATAATAATTTTCCTGAAATTGTAGCCATATTTTTTAAAACTACATCTGTCTACTTACTTTCTGGATGGCCCTCGTATAAAAATGTGTTACAAACAAAATTGGCGCCCAACATGGGGCAATAAGTCCATAAAATCAATAAATAACGTCAATTTAAACTTACCTGTAGTGCATTGACCAATTGAAAATCCCATTATAGGAAGAGAACTTTTGATATCCACTAAGAAACGTATAATACGGACTTTCGTCTGTCAAAAATGCCCAAATCTGATTAGGCCGACGTTCGGTAGGCAAGTCTCTTACTCCTTTGGTTCGGTGGAGATGGAGAATAACTAAATCTGCTGCTTTCAATGCAGTATCTTCATAAGTTACCTTACAGTTCTTCACTGAACAAGAGGCAAATGGGTCTACCCTAAATAAAACAATCATCTAGGCCAGGGCTGGACATTTCGTGCCACTTTAAAGCCAGATTCGAAGGCAACGTCTTTCGCTCTCCTACCGCGCATGCGTCCCGCGTCTTTGAATTGTAACGGCCAATCGCTGTGAGCCTTGCCGCGCTCCTGCAGTAGTTGGAGAGGCGTTGCCTTCGAATCTGGTTTAAAAGTGGCACGAAATGTCCAAAAATGTAAATGTTTTGGAGGCTTTCTATATAATTCCCAATATAATTTTATATTCAGGACTATCCTGGACCCAAGTCAAAGCACAAAAGAGGTTAGGTTGCTTACTCATGATCTCCAAAGTTCATTAAATGTCTGGTGTGCGTTGTTTTTCCATACTTCCACACAAGAATCGTGAAGTTCTTATTCCGTGGTGCGGGTGCGTCCTCGTCTAAGAACAGGATCCTCCCTAATCTGGACAACTTATGTTTCTGATCGTATGATAAATGCCGCCAATCGCCATTTTTGTGTGGTGCCACAGTAGTGTTCACGAATATAACTGCTTTGGACTTGTTCTCCGCTTCAGTATTTGTTGAAACGTCCACAAAATTTACGTTTCCCTGAATGAACAGGAGGATAATCACGCACGTCGACGTAATTACGAAACAGAAAAACTGTCGTCTAATCATTCCGTGGCTGTACTGTAATTGGTATCATTTTCCGCAACTAACAAATCGTGACTGTAGTTGTCAGGTACAATAATTTGGTTATCAGCTACAATTTATTTCGTTTGGCATTTTATCTACACAAGATAAGATTTGCTCAAGGTATATTGTATTTCGGCGTAAACAAAACGTCAACAATCTCAATAAATGCTCGACGCGTTCAATTTCTAATTATTTTGATATGACACCTTGGTTACGTGATTGAAGATTAATGTTGTTAATTTAAAAGTGACTGAATCACTAACTTTTCATCGGCTCTTTCTTTAATTCTTTAGTTACTTAGTAAGTTTTTATAAGTGTTATGAGTGTGTAACTGATAATAAGGTAATTTTTTTGAGGATGATCATAAGTTACCTATAACGTTTTTGCGGGCTGATGTCGACACCCTGTATATTAAACTAGTCTTTGACTGACCTCGAAAAGGAAGTCAATGAATACGAATTTTATTAG
>JAODVP010024165.1:4413-16116 GCA_025400035.1 Tetradonia laticeps
TTTGAAGGTTTATTCAATAATTTTAAGATATTGGGATGGTTTTTTGAAATAATTCGTGGAATTATAAGCATTCTCGAAGTTTTTTCAGTGTTTTTTTAAAGTAATTATATGATATTTCGAGTTTTTCTCAGTACTTTTCAAATATGTTTAGTGTTTCTTACGGGATTTTAGATTATATCAATGTGTTTTCAATATTATAGCTGGTATTTTCATATCGTGAGATATTTAAAGAAATCTTGACGATTTTTAAGTATAATTGCAAGTGCTTCGAAATATTTCGCGTTTTTTGATAGTTTTTGAAATATATTGACACTTTTTAGAGTAATTTTATGATATTTCTAATGTTTTTCAGTATTATTCCGAGTAAATTTAGTATACTTTGAATGATTTCAGTATTTTTAAGCATTGTTAGTATTTTTTCAATAATTATTAAGGATAAGGGGTTTTTATATATAGTTTTTTCAAGATTATCTGTGTTTTTAAAACTATTCTTAGCTCATGGATATCTAACTATAGTATTTTTCAACAATTTTGAAGGTTTATTCAATAATTTTAAGATATTGGGATGGTTTTTTGAAATAATTCAGATATCAGTGTTTTTTTTAAGTAATTAAATGATATTTCGAGTTTTTCTCTGTACTTTTCAAATATGTTTCTTACGGGATTTTGGAATATTTTAAGGTATTTTCAATATTTTACCTCGTATTTTCTCACCATAAGATATTTAAAGAAACTTGGCGTTTTTTCAGTATAATTTCGAAATATTCCGCCTTTTTTTAATAGCTTTAGAAATATATTGAGAGTTTTTAGAGTAAAGCCTAAGAAATGAGAAAAATATCATACGATTAATGATCAAAAACACAAAAAAATATCAAAATCCGAGCCTTAATTACATCTCGATCATTGGTTGTTAAAGTGGCACAACTCAAAAATGACATTTCGAGTAAATTGACATTTGAAACTTTATAGATTTCGTAGTTATTTCCGTTTTTATTAGTTTTCAACTAATTTTAATATATCGCGATGGTTTTTCGAAATAATTCGTGGAATTATAAGCATTTTCCGAGTTTTTTAGTATATATAACAGTTTTTAGCATTATCTAGGCTATGCATAGTAGTATCTAGTATAAATATAGCAACAAATTACTTACTGTAAAGCAAAATGCAAGAATTCCGCAATATCCTCCACATACCACTCCGGCAGCGCCGAAAACAACAACGGATGCGCGTGCCAATCACCGCTTCCAAAGTCAATACTGCCCATAGCAGACATAGTCACAGGCCACTTCATATTCAGCAGCGCGCTCAGCAGAAACTCCGCCACTGACGTGTAGAAGATCATGCAGCGTCGGATGAGATTCCTGTCTAGTAACCCAGCGTCCGCACACGCTTTAGACCTGCGAACAAAAGCGAAATATGAAGACTCACTTATTATATTGCCCTCCATCATATTAGTTACTGAAGCAGTCGTCTTTGTTGATTATGCCAACGCGTAATCATTTGTCGATTACGTAGCTTGAAGGACGTATGCCGCCACTGCGGCTCTGTATCCACCATGTCATCCACGAGCTTCTCCAACTCGCGCAGCACGCGCAGCCGCCGCTGGTACTTCTGAATAGCAGGCAACAACGCCAAGTGATGGCAGTGCAGAGTCAAGAACCAGCATTGTGTGGGGAAGTTCGGTTTATCCATGCTTAGATCACACTCCATGAGCCATGCCGTAAGCTCCTGCCTCGAGAAATACAATCTCGTCTCTCCCTTGGTGTCCACGACGCTGTTGGGCTTGAAAATGTGCATGTTATCCACGCGGTCGAGCATCACACGCTGTGAGAGCATCTGCAGGACACTCAGCACGTTTAACATGAAGCCGTCTCCGGCGAGAGTCCTTTCCTCCGCTTGTAATTGACAGCGTCGCTCATTCGTGCGTAAAATAGTCGCGAAATAGTCGATGGTAATCTCTCTACTGGAGGAATTCGCGAGTAGATCATGGCAGATCTTGTGCATGCGCGTGCGCGCAGTTTCCAGCTCTAATTGCAGCGTCACGTTGATACCTTTGATACAGCTCAGTGATGGATAGAATTTATCCACTACCCTGCCGTCATCTTCTGCAAAGACTGAGACACTAAGGAAGGGACCAAGGAAAGACCGACGACTTATCTCTCTTCCAGGTGATGGAGTCACTGGTGTAATCCGGAATAAATCCTGCTGGACGAGCAGGGTGGCTATGGGACGGCATTTGACCCCGGCTACCAGACAACGAATATCCAATAACTCACCTAACGCACGCACTGGCAGCATGTGACTATTGTCAATTATAGTACTCTGCATCATCATCAGTTGGAGATTGTGCAGTACAGGCGTGAAGATCTTCGAAAACAATTCCCAGTTCTGGCTGGTATGCTGCACAATACCTACCACCAATTCATTGGGAATTTCCTGGTGTAACAGCGGTAATGTAAGCACTGACGTGTCCTCCACCGGCATAGGACAGTCAAACGCACGTACATCGTGACACAACGGCTTGCAACTCAGATAATACGCACTGGTTTCGATGATCTGAGCCTGCAGCGTCAACAACACGTCGCGATGTCGCGGTTTGCTGGTCCGAAGAGCCTCATCAGAGCGGAGATAACACTCGCCTGCATACCACATGCTCCAGATAGGCAACACCAACAGCTCCATCAGCACATTATTCACTATTTCCTTGCAGTCTGCCAGATCATTGATGTACGAACAGGTCTCTTCTAGAAAAGGATTAATCGACGCAGCAGCTGCGGTTTCGTCTGTGGCTACCACACTCTTGCCCGGCGTGAAACGACACTCTAACAGCAGTCTTATCAATTTTATTACATCGCTCCTGCCTGTGTTGCACGTATCCGCGAACTCGTCATCCGTCTCCTCCACTGGCACCGGCTCTGCGCTCTGCTGAAAGGGCGTGAATGTCACATCCACGTCCATTTTCTCAGCGATCTCCCCATGTGAAGGCACATCGCCACACTGGTGCACTTCAGGTGCAGGCTTAGCCTCGTGCCCGGTCTGCATCTCCCTTGCATCTTGCAAGGCGCGCGCGTCCAGCCGTTCTAGGCGCCGTCTTCGAATCTGTATTGTATTAAATAAGATATAATGCGTGAATGTCCAAGGGTAGTAATTTTGAAACGTCATGCTGTGAGACATTAGCAAAAAACCTATGCACACAAAGATTCTTTCTTTGTTTACCTCCTCGGCTGTCAGCTCACTCATGTTGCGATCGCCTGCGGCCTGCTAGATTCTTCGATTACGCTCCTCAGCACACACGCCAATTGTTTTCCCTGGGTCGTAGCAAAACAATGCTCCTCGGGAAAACAACACCAACAACACTAACAACACTTGACGGAGCGCTTCTGACGAGTGTCAAAAGTGTAGTGACGTTTGAGAATTACGGGGTGTCTAAAATGTTTCTGCGGTTTCTGCCTAATTGTTTCGGCAATTAAAACTGAATGTAAATAGTGTAGACTATCAGAATTTATAATAACCTATGAATATATTTACAAATAGTAGTCTAGTGTGCGTAATTTAGTAGTTTTGAAGCAAGAATTCCGAATTATAAACTATACGGGTTATTTTGAAATGTCAGGAAAATGAGTATTTGTAAATAGGAAATAATGAAATACGTTACTATATGAACGATATTGTATTAAATTAGATATAATCGCGACGCAATTTTCCACAAATTTCTTATTCATATAAATTCTTACTTGATTTTCTTACTTCAGTGAATAAAAGGATTGTGTTTGTATGAAAATAAACAAAATAATGTATTGTTGTTTTTTCGATATAATAATCAATGCCTTTAAATTTATTTTTACTATATTTATAATAATTTTGTTATAAGTTAATTAATTTGAACGAATGTATCAGCGCCACTAGCGAAATGTTACTGAACGAAAAATTAATGTATATTGAGTTGCCTACAATAAAATCTTGCGTTGTTTTAAATCTCTACCAAATTACAGCTATTTCCGAATTTATATAAAGTAAAAAGCTATTTCATGTGGGCCAATAGTCATTATTGCAGAAATATTGAGCAGTTAATGCAGTATTCCTATTTTTAAGTTATAAAAGATGGAATTACTATAAATGTTCAATTGTAAATTCCCATTTGCATAGTAAATTCGATGCAATGGGAGCTACATTTTTTACGATATATGAAATTGGTAGGTTATGCCTTCAAATCGAAGTTTTTACTATACTTACCATAATTTTCTAAATAAATTAACAAATTTGAATGAATATATCAGCGCTACTAGCGACATGTTACTGAACTAAAAATTGATGTATATTGGGTAACCTACAATAAAATATTGTGTTAAACGAAAAAGGCTAATTAAAAATTGCGTTAATTATGCATACGTAGTCCAGTTATCCGCAAGAGTATGTAATGACTGTGCTATATTCATCAGAAGCAAGTCAAAACCGCGATCAAAATTAAACTTTTTTGGAAATATAACAAAACACGGGGCAGGAAGAAGCAATTATACCACTAACTCCAAGTGATAACGCGGAAATTCACATATAGGATTTTGTGGAGGAGATAATACCTTGATTGTATGAAATTTTATTACGTAATCGATTATATATGAGTTGCCATGGTAAATAAATGCGAAAAACCGAACTTCTTCACTTTTAAGCTTGCATAAAAGTTCACCTCGGATCGTTGGGACTTTTCACATTTTCACTGTTACAGCTATATCAAATTTATGTAAGGTATTTCTTGTGGGCCAATAGTCATTATTGCAGAAATATTGAGCAGTTAATGTAATATTCCTATTTTTAAGTAATAAGGACTGCAATTACTATAAATGTTCAATTTCAGGATTGCAATTTCCTGTGCATTTTGACGCAAGGGGGGCTAAATTTTATGAATTAATATCAAAGTTTTGGTTTCTACATTTCCAGGTAGTGTCATAAGCTATATAAAAAGAATAGTTTTTCACTTTACAAACCAAAATGTTGATATTTCGTACTTCATACTCAAACATATTCCGCATACATCAAAAATCCGATTAACCGCACCATAAAAAAACTACTGAATTAAAACCCCAGACAATAATAATAGTTATATAAAAAATCTAAAGAAATCAAAACTCATTATTTTTTACCCCATCCCCACAAACCCTTGACAAAACCAGACAACCCAGCTGCTTGTCCTTGTTCTTTCTTCGGCCCCTCTACCATATCCTGCAAGGCCGCAGGCATCTGCACGTAATTGAGGGCAAGGTCATAGAATAAAGGCTTGGGCGCCACTGACTCCATCGGTATGGGGACAGGCACCACGTTAGGGTTCTTCGTGAGCAACTGGGGCTCCTCGCGGAACTCATCCAACCGTTCAATAAGCGGTTTCTTACTTTTGTACTGCTTCAACGGCACAGGCGCTGCCGTCTCTTCGTGTTTCTCAAGAACCACATTCGCATGTGCAACTGCTCGCTCAATCTCAGCTTTACTCGCCGCGGACTCCACCATCTCACCCAGAATACCCTCAAACTCACTCTTCTTGAGTTCGTCCACTCTCTGCTCACAAATGTCATAAGTGGCAGTTGCTTCCTTCCACCGGCGGAACAACGCATGCGTTTTAGCCATATAAAACGCACGAAGAGTTTTATAAGCTCCTAACCTATCCCCATAATATTTCTGAGCTTTGGTGTTATTAAGCAACTGCTCGAATTGCGTCAATTCCGTGTGTTGTTGGATAATAATGTCCAATAACCTACAAATATCTTGTGGTTTCTTCGTCTGTCGGATTAGCAGCAGGTTCCGCTGGACTGTGCGGTCAATACGCAGTGATAACAAGTAGGAAAGCACCAGTTGTTCCTTCGGGTCCTTCCTGACTTCGGAGATAATGTCACGCAGATCGATGAACATATCTTCGATGATTTTAATCTTCGCTTGCGTGTTCTCTGCTCGGTTGATCGAATCGTCGAGGTTTTCAATGGCCACTAGGAATATTTTCACGCGGTCCATACGAATTGGGACTTTGATGTCATACCAGGTGATTTCATGTAGAACCGCAGCTGTTTTCTCCTTAGTTTGAAGCACTAAAGTGTCGAAGTTTTCTAAAATTCCCTGAGAGCGCAGCTCCAGCAGGTCGACAGCCTTGTCATCGTCGATATTATAAGCGCAGTAACGTAAACTAGGCGTGATTTCTTCCACTCGTTGTCTGTAACACGCCTGTTCTTCCTCTGGCAGTGCAGACGCGAGTTTTTCATAGATGACCTGAGCTTTTTTGAGGTGTTCAGTTGCCGTAGGCCATAATTGTAGTTCAAAGTGGAGTGAGCCATGCATCCATGCCACATAGGCTTGTGCTTCTAGTTTTGTTCTAGCGTCACATCTTTCAATCTAAAAATATCAAATATTAACAGAAAATTACAATTATTACATCATATTAAATTATGAACGCGATTTTTAAAGGTTTTACTGTCTAGTAATTCTTTTAAACATGCATGTCGATCAATAATGACCTTGATTGACTATAAAACCATGCATAACTCGTTACATTCAAGTTTCAAACTATATCAACAACGAATTTCTATTTTCATGTCATTTTTTAGAGTATTTAGAGTCACACCCTACACATTTTCAAACCACAAGAAACTAGTTTACTTACTCCACATAATTCCTCAAGAAGAAGAGAATATCCACACGCTTTTCTAAGTTTCTGTATGAAGTGAAACTTTTTCCTAGCTTCGGTATTAGCCTCCTGTCTCAGCTGCATTGCATACGCCCAGCACCTCTCAGCCAACATTAGAGGAATGTGCAGGTACCTATCGTCTGCCTTTGGACTGGTGATATGCACCTCAGTAACATCCCTCTTCTTATAATGTCGGCGATCTCCTTGGGGCAGTTTTAAAACGTGCCTGAGTCGTGCTATACGTCTGGTGCAGTATCCGCGGTATCGCTGGTAGTCCCCATGTCGCAGACCATGCTGTTGGTGGCAATCCTTAATCAGTTTCAGGACTAAACAAGATAAAAGCAATGAACATCTGGCATGACGAGATTAGGTTAAGAGCTTACTTTCCACTGTGAAAGGCTTGCATGGCTCGACTTTCGCTTCAACCTCCTGCTGAATCACGTCTTCTTCGCTCATTGTGTTGTTCATTTCTGATGTAACCATATTTAGGGCGGAATTCTAATTGTTTTATTAATAATTGTAAGGATTGTAAGGACACAAACGAGTGTAAACCGATTTATTCTGAGGTAGAGAAAGTTGTCGACGTTGTCATCGTTGTGAGTTTACATTCGGGTGTTGTCGGTTATGGAAGACTAGGGACAGGAGAGTAAATAACAAATGGCATGAAATGTAACTCAATATGCTATGTATATAAAAAAAGTGAGTAAGGTATACTAATATGAATAAATATGCGTAATATTAATAATGACAATCAATTATTAATATTTGTCGGCATTTAGTGGAAGCAGAATCTTGTTATTTAACAGGAGAATCGTGTGATTTCACAGTGCAATTGTGTGCAATATACTCTCCTGTCTCTTTACTGGCATCACTGTTTTAGTATTCGGGGTTTATCGTATTTTACCGGGTTTTTATTTCAAAAATGATTGACACAAATCGATAAAATATGAATAAATAATTGATTTATATGTTATCGTAACTTAAATAAGTTATAACATAATTAAATTAAACAACTGATGTTGTATTTTTATGATTCTTTCCTTTAGAACGTTTAGAAGAATGAAAGAATGAGGTGGATATAGAAGAAACAGGTGTTTTTTTGTTCTTGCAGAGGTTGTAAAGGTAGTAAAGAATTTAGAACAGGTGCAAGCGGCGCAGGTTACCTTGGTTACCTAGGCGATGTTCTAACCATGCTACAAACAATGGTTTGACATAATTGAACCAATTTATGAGTTAATTTGGTTGAAACAATGACTCTATATTTTGAAAATCCAGTGAATTTTCCTGAATCTGACACTATAACAACAGATGAGGTATGGCATGCTACATCACCGTTGCTTGCTGTTGCAAGTTATTCCCAAGAACGTGGAGGTTTCGTCACTATATTCGATGATTTGGTAAGTCCAATCTGTTTGTTAAATACCAGTAAACTGGGAATTCAAATAAGAATGTCTAGGGTGAACAAATACGAGACGTAGATTTTCCTTACCACGCCGTCTCCCAAGTCACTGCATTAGCTTGGCACCCCGAGCGCCACATCTTGGCCTGCGGTTGGGAGAATGGAGATTTGAAGATATGGACTGGGGACAGAGATTTCCATATTATAGGCGCACCTCATCAAGCTCCAATCACCATTTTGGATTTTAGCGAGAAAGGTGGACGTCTCGTTAGTTGTGACACAGTAAGTTGCCTACCTCCACATTCAAGTTTTATGATTCATAAACATATAATAAATATATGAATATTTCTAGACTGGATCCTTAGTTGGTTGGAAAGTAGACTCACGTGGAGAAATAGTGACCGCGTTTCACCATGATCTCAAGGACACCATCACACATATCACCTTTAGACTCACCATCAAAAGCTCTCCTGAATTCGACGTGGAAGGCCTGGCAAAAGCCGCTGTAAACGGGGATGAAAGAGCTTTGGACCTGTTCAGCAACTGGCGACCGAAAACAACAGCGAGAAAGTTCCGCGTTCAAGATGGAAGCGACAACACTTGCTTCTTCGTAGGGACACAAAGCGGAGTCATTTACTATATAAACCAAGGAGGCGCATGCGCCGAAGTACTGAATACTGAAGGTAATCCCTTAGCGTACATCAAATACCATCCAAATTCGGACTCAATAGTGGTGATGATGGAAGGCTTGACTATAGGCCACTTCCGGGTCGATTTCCAAGGCCACCTCAGCGAACTCATCAAGGTGAAGATGAGTGGGAGGACACAAAACACTCGAGGTACTACTAACCAAGGCTTGGTATGGTGTGGAGCTAGCTCATTGGCTATTCTCACCGGGGACTTAACAGTACGGGTGTGGGACATTGATAGTAATGATAACTACGTCCTTCCTACAACAATGAAGAACTTCGTGCCATCTGGTGAGGACCTCAGTAAACAGATGAATGAGATGTTCACCTGTTTAGCGTACTGCAAGGTAAACCAGACGATTTGTGCAGGGACACATTGCGGACGGATATATTTCTGGGTAAGGAGGACTGTCAAGAAGATAAAGGAGCCCGAGGATACCTGGGAATTGCAGAATATTAGCGGGGTCACCGGTACAGTGAAGCAACTGCATTGGGGTACCATTCAAATGCGGCAGCCATTGCTGAGTGTCAACTGTGTGACGCGGGTTTATATCATGAAGGAACAAATGTTAGCTGCATCATTCACTGAGCATATTTGGGTCAGTCAGAGGTCTGCAAATGAGATACTGATTGAAACTCCCGAAGGTCGCGCGTCGGTCAAGTGTGATCTACAAGTCGGGGACTTGGCAATCAACGATGAATATTTAGCCGTCACTAACGGCCGCGCCATTGCCGTGTACTTCCTCTCCAGGAAAACAGCAATGACCGCCATGGAGTTGGGGAACTTCCTGTGTGACAACGAGAAAATATGTCTACACAACAAAGATGTGATTGCCATGTTCCAAAGTGGTATTTCCATCCGTAGTTCGACTGGGGTTGTTCTGGCGACTATTCCAGTGGTTCCAGTTGAAGGTGAGCCTATTGGTATGGACCTAGCAGGCCATAATTTGGTTGTGTTTACAATGGATGGGTTCTTGAAGCTGTATGATCTTCAAGATGTAGAGCCGAAGTTGTCTGCTCCTTCGAGGAGTTTATACGACATGGTACCCGATTTCGGGGAGATAATCCAAGCGAAATCTAATCGGAATGGGACCCGAATTGCTCTTACCCTAGCAGACGCTAATCTCATACCTGACGGGAAGCTCTATGTATGGAATAATGAAGATGACAGTTTTGTAAATTACGATTTCGGTAAACAATCTGAAGGGAGTTATGACGAAGGTGATTCTATACCGGACGGAATAGGGAAATCTCTACAAGCTGGTTTTGATAATGTCTGTTCAAACAGAGTGGTCCTCACTGTGTGTTGGGACATTGAGGATACCAGATTGATATGTTGTAATGCCAAGAAGAGAGGGTTGACTTCTAGAGACAAGGAATTAATGCTCGGGTTGCAGAAAACTAAGAAGATCAATCAGAAACCTCTGGAATTAGAAGATCAAGTCCTTGTTACTGCGTTTTACTCTCAAGACCAAGGGATTTACATTCAAGACATTCGTGCTGTTGACCCGGAAGCACGTCTGTTGGGAATCGCAACGCCTTACATCGCTATTCTTCAAAAACTTGCGGTGCAACGGGATCTGATGAATGATTTCAATGGTTTGGAGACTTGTAGTAAAGCTACCAAAAACGCAGTTTTAGATTTCAGTTATAACCTTGCTCTAGGGAACATGGACGAGGCATTCAAAGCAATTAAGTTGGTACAGAGTACCGGGGTATGGGGTAGTCTAGCTCGGATGTGTGTGAAGACTAGGAGATTGGATGTTGCTGGGGTGTGTTTAGGTCATATGGGTAATGCCCGAGCGGCTAGAGCCCTACGATTAGCTATGCATGATGAGACTCTACCTTTTGAGGGTAAGCTGGCGACTTTAGCTGTCCAACTAGGGATGTTGGAGGAAGCTGAAAGTCTCCTTATAGAGTGTGGGAGGTATGACCTATTGAATCAGCTGTATCGACAGAGGAACCGTATTGATTTGTCTCTACAAGTGGCACAAACGAAGGATAGGATCCATTTGAGGAACACGGAACACGCGACTGCTCGAAATTTGGAACAGGAAGGACGACTGAGTGAAGCTATTCAGTGTTATGAGAAGGCTATGACTCATCGGTATGACGTTCCGAGGATGTTGATGGACCATCCGGAGCTTTTGCATAAACATATGGTCAAAACTACAGACCCGTAAGTAAATTTTCTTTCTTCAGTAATTATTTTTGTCTTGGAGTCTCAGTCAAATAAATGAATATTTTAGTTTTTTTCAATTACAGTAGAAACCGTTTATAACGGCAAATTTGGGCTGGTCCCTCCGTTTTCCTAAGATAAATAATGTTAAAAACAACTGCAGATAACGTCAAAAAACGGGTATAACGGCATTATTTCAGTGCCTCGCCATGAATTAATTTCTAATTTTCGGGTGAAGAACGAAAGGTGCGTTTCGAGATTTGACCTGTGGGTTATTTCAAATACTGATATAATCCTTCCCGGACGAAAACCATAAACTTTCATACGATTATTACGCACATTGAAAGCAATCGTATCTCATTACTCCCAATCCATGCCAGGCTTGAAAATGAAAAAAATGCAAAATCATAACAATTCTGGAAAATTTGGAATCAACACTATAAGTAAAACTTAGGAAATTGCTCAGTTTGCTTCGAACCCCGATCGAGTGCAGAGTATCGATACGGCAGGTTTAAAGCGAAAAGCGTTAACTTTAGATACTAAACTATCCATAATAAAAGCTGTTGATAGTGGCAGAAAAAAGCAGATATGTGTCGAGATTTTAATTTAGCAAATTCGACGTTGTCTTCCATTATAACGAACAAAGATAAAATAGTGAAAGGTTTTGAAGACGGCAAAGGACATGTGAAAAAACTTAAGTTATGTGTAAGGACAGAGATTGATAGTGCGTTAATTAAGTGGTTTAATCAGTGTAGAAACTCTAATTTACCAA
>JAODVP010024495.1:0-12851 GCA_025400035.1 Tetradonia laticeps
GTGCAGCTCAAAACCTCAGCTGGTTATTGCAGAATAAATTAATGAAAATAACGAGGAATTATATGGAATTGCATAGACAGGCGGAAGGCACCAATTTGTTTGTTTACTACTTATCTAGACACTCACACGAGGAATCAATAGAGCGGGTTGATTTAGTTGACAGGTCGTAAAACCTTTCATGCAAACAACCAAAGGAGCTCCTACTAAAAGTGCATGCACCCATCTAGCAGGCGCCAGATAGTTTCTTATAGTAAAAAATACAATTTATTGTCTTCTCAATTGACTGCCGTAAGATTCAATGCAAAACATTTATGTTTTTCACTAATTTATTCTGCAAAAACCAGCTGAGGTTTTGAGGTGCACTCTTTTTGTAACAATTCTACATATTTTTAACTGTCTGAATTGAATTCTTCACTCGGCGCAGATCAATTAACCCTAGTTTATCTCACTCTGTTATCAATAGTTATAGAAGCACTTATAGAAACATTAGTGACATTAGATTTGCTTGCGACAGCCTGAATTGTTCGTGTAATATCCTTTTTAATATAGAAAATGATCTTTCTACATTAAACAATGTTAACGGATTTAATTTATAATGTGCTTAGCTCTTAAATTTTCAGCAACTTGTTCCTAAATATTATAAGGCAGAACTTCTGTATTTCTGCAACGCATTTATTACAAAGATGTATATTTGAACTTTGAAATGAATGTATAAAAATACAAAAATTTCGAATTCTGCACACATTGCTGGCTTAATTTTGTTTTTATCAATATAAACCATAAATTCTCAGTACATAACGAAGCATGTGCTGAAATTTTTTTGTCATGGAAAAAATTCTGAAAGTTCTTAAACAGAGACACAGGAAAAACCTTGTTTCCACATCGAGTAACTTTTCTTTTTAAATAGTGTTAATAAATGCGAACAAAATGGATTAAAATGTCAGCGAAAATAGAAAAAAATTGTCTGAGAGAAGGTAAAAGTAAGGAAATCCGAAAATAGTGACAACGGGTTGACGCGGGTTCAACCCCCGGAGCCCGCGTCATCTGACTATCCCACCATTTGTGTGGTCGACGACGGTGCACTGGTTCCTAGTGCACAAGCAAAACTATTATCTTAGTTCTGTGTTGAAATCCCAAGAAACTGAAATTAGTAGATAAACAAGTTTTTAATTGATAATTTTATATCCATAAATAATATAAGCCACAATCATGATAGTCGCCGGTCACACATTAATCGATCCGCAAACAAATAGTTAAAGTAACATCAATTTGCTCGTTGTTTTCTTCTCTTCCTCTCGACATTGAGCGGGCAGTCCCACTTATTTGCAAGTGTGCTCGCGCATTTCGCAATTATCTTATTACCTCGAAATCGACCGCCAATGTTCATTACGTTCATTACACGAGAACGCCCATTTACGAATGTAACAAGTATTACGAAATCGATACTTTGCAAGTGGCCGAGGCGAGCATTCAAAGAGTGGTTGCAAACATGGCACATGGGCAATTAGTATACAGAAGGGAGGCGATTAAAGTCGCGACTCTTCAATTTATTGCTATTAGCGTAATAAATCATCGCCGAGACGCGCCCGATCGCGGAGATCGGATAAACATGCGCTCACTTCTCCTCTCATTTTCTCCTACGAAACTGCTGGCAAAACTCGTAAAAATCCGCGAACAAGATCAAGGAAATAAAAAAACTGCAGCAGGTGCGGTGTTATTTAGTTATTAGTCAATACTCATTACTATTGTGATGGTACATTGCAATTCATACCAAACAAAAACTTCAAAATTAATTAAAGCGAAGCTTAATCCCGAACAATGATCAATTACGCTTTGTAACTAATTTATTTCCTATTGCTTTGTACATGTCTAATTAATTGTCGCAATATCACGTAATTACAGAGTCAATCGACAAAATGCATTGTCACGATTGGCCATAACAATTTTATTATGCTAGCTGGTCATGACAATCGTGAGCAGTGTGTTGAACCAGTGGGCAGATTGGGTGAGAGTCGTTAATTAGTTCCATCAATGGTTTAATGTTTATTTAACAAGTCATGTCTTGCATGTGCATTCACTTGTCCATAATCGCACCAGTAAATACCGTTATAACAATTAATATGCCTAACGATAAATAACCAAAGAGTTAACCTGTCAATTTGTGGTTTGGTTGACAACGGATTTTTAAATGTTAGTTAATGAACATTGGCAAATAAAAAAAACGTTTTTTTAATCTATTGAAATAGGCACATATTACTTAACAACCATTTCTCTTGATTTCAGCTGATCTAATTAATTACTTAATTGTGAACATAATGAATTAGAAATTTAATTTGTAACCGTTAAATGTAGTTTGTAGTCTGTGGTCTCAAACTCGATCTGCTTGTTTTTTAAATATTTTCTAGTCCGTCGGAGAATTAGCAAGTCTCATATCAGCTACTGCGTGCATTCTTGTTGTGTATTTATTTACTTACAGTTAGCACAACTAATAATAATCGCGTCGATGGATTCGCCAACGCCATAAAATAATTATGACCTACGCTTAATATTCCTACTCAGCCTGGTGCTTCTCGTTTACGTCCATTCGCATCTTTTAACAGTCAAGTGAATATTCTAACTGCTGCAGGCTTCACTTGCCAGGCGTCTGAAGCATCAGTTTCCTCGGAGTGTGAGTGGATTTTATGCAGGTTTTTGCGAATATTTACTAGGCAGCTACCTGATGGTTACGACTCCTAGTCGCATGCAAATTTTAATATTTGCGTCTACTACTTGCTTGATATACATAAATGTCTTCATCACCAGCATCGACAACTCCATCGCTATCTTGATGCATATTTAATTTTATCTTGGAGTTTATCAATGATCAAGATATTGTAAAGTTTTATGAAGTGGTGCAATTCAACACTCCTTGGTTGTTAGACTTAGATTTATAGAATTACACTACATTGTAATGTTTTTCGCTATTATAAATTTCTAACGCTAATGGTAGACACGTGACATACAAGTGATTTATTACTAATTGATTTTACACCGAGAAAATCACACCTTGTATTCTTTTCATTCACTATTTGTTTGCTAATATATTCACTCTCGCTCTTCATTTGCCTTGAGGCTGTAGTATATTTGTATATTCGACAACCTCAACTTGTGTATTTTGGCAGGCCTTTAAATCATCGAAACGAATTTCGAAACAATATTTATTACATTTGGGCATTAATTTTGCAATTATCTCCTCCCTCTTATTTTCTTTCCAATACGCGCATTGTTCTTTTTGTTGCCATTTTATTATGTTATTGTGCTGGGTCTTGTCGTGTTTGAGCATGGTGTAAAAATTAAATCTAACGATTTATGCGTTCAGACATCCGAAGCGCACCGTCCGAACGCATTGCGGTGCATTCTGAGAAAACGCCGCCGCCGCCAGAGCGCATGAGAACCAGCCGCTTTTATTTTCCGAACGAAAATGAAGGAGAGAGGATATATGCCATTGGCAGTTGTTTGGACTGTTTTGAAATACGATTTAGTTCCACGCAACAAAGAGCACGACGCATCGGCACTAGTTTACGAGTTAATACTTTTCCGATAACAACAATATTCGCAATATTTCAAGGGAATAAGTACTGATACGGTCCTTTATATTGTTGAGAGGAAGAGAGAGAGAAAGTAAATGGATACATTTTAGTTCTTCATTTGAGAAAGCGTTACTATTTGATATTTGCCAAAAAGCAAAATTCCCATATTCGAAGGAACTTCGATGATTTTTTAACATCCAATCTTCTCAAGTACACTATGCTCGGATTGAAGAGTCGATTAAAACGCGGAGATGAGACAATGTCATTTATTTTCTTTGAAATTTGAAGAATATTGTCTTTGAAAATGGGATTCACATAAGAGACTATTCCTTCAGAATTAAATTAATGAAAATCATGAGTTTATGAAATTAAAAACTTGATCAAGGCATACTTTCATATATGTATTTCTATTTTTAAACGCCATAGTTTTCATTAATTTTTTCTGAAAAAATTTGATCTTATGTGGGTCTGAAATTTTTACACAATATTCTACAAATTTGAAAAATACTAAATCATATTGTCTCATCTGTGGCGTTTCGCGTGATCCCGGAATCCGAGCACCATGTTATTAATGTATTAATTTGTGGATGTAAGCTTTGATTAGAAGGTATACCACCTCTACTATAGTTTCATATAATTTTGTTAAAATAAAAGATCAATTTATCGATAATTAAAGCTTTATAACGTATAATTCACCTACAATTTGAAACGCTTCATTAATTTCAAGCTTGTTATGTTTCAATTACATGGACTTTAATTATTGACATTCATTTTAATTACTCGCTAACTTGTTGAAGTTGTTTTGTAATTCAATTATATCACTTTTTAACAGTCCTAACAAGGAAGTGAGAAAAGGATCTCGGAAGTTTAAATTATATGAATATAATATAAAGTACTTTCCTTCCGTTAGATTCCGGCCTCATATCAGCGACTTTATTGTCTTAACACAGTTTCGATTTTCAAATGAATTTCGCTTTTCATATCCATATTGATTATTCGAAATCCGCCACGCACATTTTCAATCTTGTGCAGCGCAGTTTAATTATGCGTTTTGTGTGGATTGCAATCGACTAGAAGGACGTAAAGAGGACATCGCCATCATAATGTTAGCACGAATATATTGTTTGTAGTTTGCAAATTTCACGCGTGGCATTGAATATACCGAGAATCAATTTCTCGACCTCCACTGATTATCGAAATAGAAATTTTCTATTTACGTTCGCGTGAAAGATGTGCGTTTAATCAGATAATAAGATAATTTCTAATCCATTCGCGCCGCATACTCACCTCGCTTATGATGGCGTCGATAATAAATTAATAAATTAAGTGGCGTTTCAAAAAATCGAACTTGAACGCATTGCAATTGCGTCGTGTGATTAATGTATGTTTGCGCTGGGGACTCAAGTGGACAAAATGAAAATTGATTCAAACAATTTATATAACTATGCGGTACAAAACGCACCGGAAATGTAGACGATTCATCATCTATTCAAATGTCGCGGCGGGACAAATTGTCGTAGTAGTGTATCAGCTTGCAACTTGATATGGAAATAATTCACGTTGGAAATAATTATTATAAATTTTGATAATTAATTACGCGTAAATCTAGTTCTGGATGTGTCAAACGGAAGTCGATAGAACAGTTACCGTTACTAATTGCGTTGATAATGCGTTTAATGGTCGTGAAGCTAATGTTATTTGCAATTAATTTATTATTCACTACGTGGGTCTAATCACTACATATCTTAGACACCATCAAAAGAGTTCACAACGTATTTATATATACAAAATAAATCAGAGAGACCTTATTGTTAGTTAAATGTGTTAGTCGACTATCAAATTAACAATTTAACGATAGTTTCACAAGTAACTAGTCTGGACATTGCTTGTTTAATATTTATGGGACTGTGGAATTTTAATAGTAACGCATCCTTTTTGGTTTTATTGCCAATTTGGACATGGACATTTTCTCAGCAGTTTTATATTTTATTCATACGCTAGTGAACGATGCCTTAATAGACTTTTATTGCTACAGAATATAGTCGTAGGCTGAAAAGCTGAAAATATTAAGAAAGACTTATTTTCGGGCGCTGTGCTCTATAAAAACAGATAATAAATTTACTTTTACTGCCAAAAACATGTCCCCAATGGTAAAATTGAAATTTCAAAAGCGAGAGTCAATAATACAACAAAGTAGTCCTATAAAGCCATAAATATTTTATTAAGGTATCATCTCGAAGTCGATTTTCTCCTTCAATGTAATTAATTCTTAGGCTTCTTTGTGCAATTGCCTATTGGCTTCGGTAAGTGAACTGGTGGAAGTGTGAATGAGCATTTAATGGAAAACCGATTATCATCTGAATGAATAGGCAACGAACTGCCAACTGCAGCGACATACCAGGATAACATGTAATTTAACCGATGTCCTTTTTGCACTCGCTCAATTGATTCCTAACACATAAAGTTTCTCGTCAGAGCAAGTCGCCAGACGCATCCGAAGAGCACATTCTGAAAGAAGTACATGGACTTTGATGCACACTTTTGAACTCATTTTAAATTTGCCTGCTGAAGTCCACCGTTGAAGTCCGCATGCGGGGTGAGCTCAATGCGTAATCATTTTAACTCCAAACGAAAATAGTTTTACGAGTATTTTATTAGCCCGCGAGTGTGCAACGCGCGATTAAATTAAGGCAGTCGACCATTCGCAATCTGAAATGACATAATAAAACAAAGACGTCGCATGGAGCATTTAATTTTCTTACGGATTTTTTACAAGTGGTTTTATGTAACTTGGTAGACGATGAGCTGATTTGGATGCCAATTGCAAGGTGTTTGAGATGATTCAAGGATATTTTCATTTGCTGCGTAGCTAATCGGTTGGTAATACTAATGACAAACAAGTTCAAGGCTGTCGCTTTTATTTTGCGTTGCATCCTTTTAATTTTAATCTGCAGAAATTAACAACTGGGACTATTTATAAAATAATTATCTTGTTCCACTTTCTGTCGCGACACGTTGACAAGAATATCAATGTAACGTAGTAGGTAGGTAATGATTATTTTTTCGGCAATTGTTAATTTACATAATAATCCGTAATTAATAGTTGATGTCTCTGTAATCTTCGATATACGTCAGTATTAACGTGAATTTACCTAACTGAAAATTAAAACCGCTCGTCATCATTTATTTTCCCGATCTTTGCGCATTGACTGCGATCGTGTGGAAGTCGCACGCACTGCATAATTACACGGCGTGTCGACAGACATCGACGCTAATAACACGGTGGACGCTGGTGGCTTTCAAGATTCAATTCGAATCAATCAATCGTGCACAAAACGTTTAATAAGTATTCATACATAGGCGCTGATTGAATGCGCGATTGAAGACTTAGAATTAGAAATGGAGGGCATCAGCGAGTCTTAATGATGCTCTTTATTAATGCTAAAAGTTAGTGGAGTGACCCAGACCTAATGCTCCAATGACGAACAGGATCTTTTGATTTTAATGATGATTTTTCCTTGGTTTTTTCCTATTTGAACAAAGTAGTGAAATTAGTGTTGGATTCCGTTTTCTCCTGCTTTAATTTTCTCTTGGAATTCTAAGCACTTTCAGTTAGTGTGTAGTTAGCTCCCTTTGAGCTCCCATTATTATTTGTTTGCATTTGCGAGAGACCCGTGCATAAATATCGTGCAGGAGTTATTAAATCCGCCGCGTCAATGAATAGGATTCAATGGCGAGCAATGGCAACAGTGAAAGTGCACTCCTGCACGCACTTACTTACATTCTTAACCCTGTATTAGACGCGTAGATGTGCACAATTTATTTTTACGTTTATTTCCTCGAAGTGATTTCTTATTTTAATGATTTTCTTTACATAAACTTATAGTGAACACTTTGGCAAATGTTACTCTTGTAGTCCGAGCAATATTTTGTTGTTATAAATCGAAGTCCTCGAGTGTTAATTTTCTATATTGAAGAAGTTAGGCCTCGTCCTAGTCCCGGTTTGCAGAAACTACAATATCTCAATTGCAAATGTATCCAATCATTTACATACAATCTATTGCGAAGGAATCAATAAAATCCAAGTGCCCAGGGAGCCAATTCACTGATCGGCTATTTCTAACTGCCTGTATGCAGATAATCTGTTGATGACATTATTGTAGGGTACTAGAACTCGTACTCGCGCTCTTGTCGGTTGTAAGTACACGCTAATAAACCTAGCGTGCAATCAAAAGTGAACACGCGGCGCGGAATGAAGTCGAAATGAATCCGCGATTGTTATCTCGAGAAGTCCCACTAATGCAGCTAGATGCGAGATCTTAAATGCTGGTAACCAGCAACTAACCTACACTAGCCCAGATGTAAGATGTTATTTGCTATTCGTGTTGGTGCCACACCGGTATTCTAAGCCTTCTAAGCAAACAGTGAGCGGTTTGTGCCAGACTTCGAGATATTTAATAGCGTGTAATGGTGTTCTTAGCGATTTAATAGAATCTTGAAAGTGACATGATATACGCATCATTGGGGCGTGTGCGTTGATTTGGATTAAGCAAACAGCCAATTGACCGAGGAAATGGAACGCGTCGAGAGTACTTTGGTTGCTTAGGAAAGTGTTTAACTCTTTCAGAGAGAAATGATGTAGTATGCTAAACATGGATTTAAATGGGTTAGACTGTTACACTGTTGGACTGTGTTGTTAGACTTATCAAGTTCTTAGATCTTGTTTAATATTTCGCTGAAGAAATTGTTGGACATTGTTGTAGAGAAAAATTAGCCCGGAAGAACCTTGATTTAGTGCGTTTGCGATAAAATGTTATACGGTATTCAATATCCGGATGCGTTATTTATACGCATCACCTAACACGTGTGGTGTAGGAATGTGTATATTATGCACAATTTACGGTTTCGGCAAGCAGACAAATGTGGGTATTTACAAGTGCAGAATGTAGTTTTATCAATCATAGTCTTACATCTAGAAACTGCTACTGCTACTGCGTAAAAGCCTTCCAATGGTTTGCATAATGTGGCTGTCCTCATGTAGAGTTGTTTATTGAGAGAGGAATACCAGGACAGTGTAGGTGGGCAATATTTACAGCGATTTAGAATGCAGAAACTTCACTTTGGTGTGATTATCATACAACTTTGTAAATGCAGCAAGTGCATTGCTGTATTGAATCATTTTTATTTATGTTGCTTGCTTTTCGGTCGATGTTTTGGCTCATCAACATTGCGTGTCGGTCAATAATGAACACACGCGTATCCATAAACTTCAGGAGGGCTTACTTAATGTTTCTTAAAACTGGCGACAAAAACTGCAATCATGCCTCGACGAAGCGGCGCAAATAAAAACTGGTAATTTAATCGTGCATAAAAGGCTTAAAGAACCCATTTGTTACATTACCTTTTTGGCAATGTTGTGTTTTCGGCACACACTGGGTGTTGGTGAACTGGCTGAGTGTGAACCGACTGATTGTTGACGCATTAACTTGCGTTGGAATTTGAGCAAACCTGGCTTACATGCTGTGTATGACATTTGGTAGCTGATATATTTTATTGCTTTCGACAGTAGGTACCCCATGCACGAATAAATATCCAGCTGAAAATCGATGTACACACCATAAAAAAATCAGCACTCTGTACCGTGCTGCGCGTAGCAAATCGCGATGAAGTCGCCGAGGAATCGAGTGCCTTGCGAAATGTGGCGAAGAGTCACATCCGCGGTCCGGCGGATAATTTGATAAATTGATAAACACACAGTTGGCGGCGGCGAGCTTTGTACTGCACCAGCTTCCTTTGATTTACGTTGGGTACCGGCATTAACACGAGTCATCCTCGGGTGTCTGCACGAAAAATTGAGCGCGTATCACACGCGGGTCCGACGAGTCCAAGCATGATATAGTAACTCCGAATAATATTACGACGCACGGAGCGTGAGTTAATAAAATATTCTTTTATCTTTCACCGAGTGCGCGGCGGCAGCGATGGATTGATGCTTGATGGTACAGCGGTTGCCTGCCGCCTTGATGAAGGCGATGCTCATGATGATGAGGAAAAATAAAGAGATATCCGATCGCCGTCCTACAACAGAAGCTTCACATTTTAATAAAGTATTTTATCGACGTCTTATCGTATGGACTGCGCGGTTAATTCATCAAAATCACTGGGTATCATCTGGTTGGAGAAAATGCGGGCAGTTGGGAGAAATGGAATGAGATGGTGGAGTTGATGGCGCAAGTAGGAAAAGGGTATGATTGATGACTGACTGTAGAGTATTTGATTGACGAAGTGAAATTACAATTAAATATTCAAAGAAATTACGTTGTTCTACGAGTTGGATGGTGGCACGTATAATTTTCTCCTGTGTAGTAAATTTGCTTTAGCTGGAGGAATTTGAGCGGCAGGTGTCCAACGGCTCGAATTTCGTGCCAAAATTCACTTTTAACATACGCGAAAACTACAAGTTTCCAAGATTCTGCACTCGAAACACACAAAACCACTAAAAGCGAGTTTTGTAACCCAAGCTCTGTGGGCAATTTCTTCATCAGTTTCGCACTGACGCGTCTTGCAGTTTCTCTGCAGCTGAAAGGTGAGATTATTAGTCGGTTTGTTGCCCTGGCGAGATGAACCGACTTACAGTGCGGATGAACATGATTCATCACATTACCTGAAAGGAACCAAGCACGTAATACTTTTGCACAAAGGCACAAATAAAGCAAAAATTCAAGGATAAAGAATTATAGCCGAAATGAGTACCCCGACCGAACAAAAGCACTGAATCCTTTGACTTTAATGACCACTTTTGTTGATTGCGTTCAATTCGTCAGCAGGATTAAAATAAGAAAAGCTCAATATAAGGTACTGCAGGTGGCTTGCAGACTTACAGCAAATATAATTATTTATATCTGAATTTAGTGTCGCTTTCATAGATATTCATGAACTAAATTTCATGGCGCTGTAGACGAGTTGTCTTGTTTTTGTTGTAGTGTTTATTACCTACACTCGCATCAAAAGCTGGAGGCTTTAAAGGACAAGATGCGCAACGAAAGTGAAAATGAGAAATCTGAAAAAATCGCTGGGCTGTGCGGATCGCAGACAATTTTAATGACCTCTGTCGAATCTGCAGACCTTGAGCGCGTCGCGACGGGCGATAAAACTTAACTTTAATTTGCAATTGCTTCATTAGGCGTGAATTACTCAAAGTAAATTTAGCATTTTACTGCTGAAGCAGAAAATTCTTACACCTTCCAAGGCGGCAAGAGAGAAAAAGTGTGAAATACAGATATTTAACTGCTCCGCAAAGAATAATTGTGATTTTTATATGTATTTGTATGCTTGGCGTGATTAAAAAGAAATCCCGTTATCGTGAGTGTCTTCTTAAACAAGGTTGTGCATTAATTTGCAAACTACTTGCGTACGCAGAATGCGAAAAACCACTATCCCCTCAGCGCACAAAGCAAGCTCGTAACTTGTATTGAAAGCGGGGAAATGCTGAAATGTACACGACATACGCGAAGTATAAGAATAAATAAAAGAATACGGATTGGAACATGAACCTGATTCCTTTTGCCGAACGGTGTTCATGCGTGCAAGGTAATTGGGACAGTTGCCTTCGTCAAGGACGTTTCAAAAATGCAGTTATAAATGTTATGATGAGCAGACGGAATGAATTACCTAGGCCGAGTGTGTAGAACGCATTACTCATCGCTCATCTTTGCGACAAGTCACTGCTAACTGCCGTCAGACGAACGGCACACTGCATTCCGTGTAAATTGAAAATAAATTTATATCGAATTCAATGTCCAGGATCCACTTATCTCCTCGTGTTCGGTGTGTTCAATGTGTTCAGTATGTTAGTGCCTCATGCATTACGCTTTGGTTTTTAATGTGAAGCGTCGCACCTAATTTGGCTCAGTTTAATTGTGACTCGTTTTTCAAACGATCCCGACCCGATTTTTAATGAATGTTTTTTTGGGCACGAAATTGATTTTAATTTCACTTAGGTTGCGCGCTAGCTAGGAACCTTGGGGCACCGCTGCTTGTCCTGCCGCATCCTATTACATCCTATTAGAAGAATATGGTCAACGAATGACCGACTCTTCTTCGGGCAGACCCGCATGGCCGAGGCGGAGAACAATTCGAAGACAATAAACATTCCCGTCTTCTTCTTTCCGTTTTTGTGTGCGCGCTCTGTGCGCAGACAATCTATTTATGTACCCATCGCTTCAATTCGATTCCCGCGCGTCGCTCGCGCTCAGGAATTCCATCGTTCATCCTTATATAGGAGGCGGCTGCATTAGGCCCATCTATATGAGCCTGGTATCGAGACGCAAATAGTGAAATAGTGCCGGCATTCGCCTATCATGGGAGACCGGCTGTGACCACACTGGCAATCAGAAGTCAAAGTCATGTCAAACTTCGTTTTTTTTGTGTGTCTACTTTAATGATCAGATATTTCGGTCCGAAAAGCGTGAATGATGTATTGCTCATATTACATAGATGTGGAAAAGTTTGTTGTTGTTGACTTTATGATCAAGAAAAAAGTAAGTTACTAACTTGAGAGTTCGATAACTTCCAGTTCCGCTACAACTTCGCTTCCTCCGTCATTTGTAACAAGAGCGTGTTCAAGACGTCAGTGTTGGTTTTCTGGTTCGCGTCGCGTGGCGCTTCAGCGGCGCCAACTAAACTGACCTCTGGCAAAACCACAAATAGCTATTAATTATCGCATCGCGCTTCTTCCATGTCTTATTTTTCGGTTTTCTGCAGATATGTAAACGCACACGTAACTTAGAAGTAGAGAAGTATATATTCTACGGTGAGTTGCATGGTAATTTGCAACGTCTGATGATTTTTGCAAATACCGGATCAGTTTACTTTGCTGATAGACACGTGCCTTTGGTTCTATACGAGGGTGGGCTGATAAGTATTTAGCCTCACACCTCTTGTATCGCTAGATTTACTAGCGTGGATAACATTCTTTAGACTTAAAATTTCACGTGATTTGCACGCGTATTTCCCTCATTTTTTTTAATACATTGGTGAAGGTGCCGGGTAAATGCCATTGCATTCTATGGTGCAAACAGGTCCGTATTTTGTTTGGAGTGCGAAACGCGGAAAAAACTGTCTAATGCCTAAAAATGTCATTTGGGATGTGCACCATTATTCTTTTTTTAAATATATTTCTTAGTAAAACATGATTTGACTATACAATTCGAAAAAGGAAATTACTCAAATTCAAGACTAATAAAATTTGGGTTATGGCTGCATTGATAGATGCCAGTAAAA
>JAODVP010024717.1:0-16075 GCA_025400035.1 Tetradonia laticeps
AAAACTTTTCAACATTCATTTCAGTAATTTTAGGAATTGTTCTTGCTAGGTTATCAGCCTCCCGTTCAGGAAACTCTATGAACGTGGATCTCTGTTCCTAAAATTTGTTTATCGAAATTTATGGTGCAAACCAAGAACTTTCTAATCAAAGAGCTTATCGCTTCATGAAGGATAGTCTCGTTGATAGCTACATTATGTAGTTAATTTTTCGATAATTCTATACATACAATATTTATGCATTTATGTAACACAAAATATAGGCGTGTAATCTAGTTGTTTATTTGTATAAATATTATCCAATATAAATATAAAGTAAAACAGTTTTTATAGAAATTCTTGATCAATAAAATGTCTAAGAATATCCTCCATTTGTTGCTTAAACTGTGCCTTATGATTATCATCCATACTCAATCCAACTAAGAAACTATCCGGTTTACCAGCAATATCCGGTGCATCCTTAGACTCAACAGGCATCATTTTTCTCAACACAACTGACATCATTAATCCATGTAATGACAATTTCTTCCAGTGTGTTAGCAGCTGTTCGAAGGGATAGACGTCATTGACGTTAATACCAAATGCATTCAAGTGTTTGGACAGAGCATCATGATAGAATTTCAAGAAATAATACAAGTTATCCAAACTTTCCTTAGGAGCAGTAGTATAGAAAAAGTAAGATATGTCACTTGTAACCGAGCCAACATTCATAATCTGCCAATCTAATATCTTCATATTCTTCGGTTTGCTACGATCCGCCATATCTTCATATTGGTACATTGCATTGTTGCTCCAACAATCTCCTTGAAGAATTATATCATATTCATCGTGATAACTATGAATCGGTACTGTGAGATCTTTGACGTGACTTATATAATGCCTCACTTTATCAGCGTAGTGCTTTTCATTGGCACCTGTAAAAAGTTCCACGTCGGCAAGACAAGTACTCACTTGCTCGTAAAACTTTGCCTTATCAAAAAACTCCACCATAAGACCTGTATATTTTAACCCTTGAGTGAGTTCGTCGTACCATACAGGTTCTAGTTTTTTCATGGCCATAGAAGTTCCATGAAATTTTGCAAATGTTTTCAGAGCCATTTCTAAGTGAGCTGAATTCATTAACAACTTCCTGTCCCACAAGTCGTAATTATTGCATCTGATATTTTCCATAACCACGCATTCGTTGAGTGGATCCGTGACGCAACCGTAGTAAGCGGGAACATTATCAAAAGGTTCGGCAATGTTGCGTTGAAGTTGAAATTTGGTGAAAGCCGGAACAACATCCTCGTAAAATTGTATCTCAGTTATATATGCTTTACGTAAGGGCATATTTTCATGTGCGGTGGGATCGCGATGTGAATATTTAACAACCACTTCAAGTTGTTTGTTACTACCTGCAATTGTGACCGCACAAACTGCCCCAGTGTATCCATCACCTTTCTGTGACCCTGTTTGAAATTTCAATTTGTGGTCAAGGATATTCTCACGAATTGCAACTGCATCTACAATGCTTTGAATATCGTAGTCGGTCATTTTGCGTAGCCGTCTGTTGACATACTGATCATTCCAAATGCATTTACAATGAATGTTATGATGTAACAAATTGCTTCGAGGTTGAGATAAAGTACACATCATATTTACTAAGTGGTTTTATGTTTTAGTGCGTTTGGTTTTGAAGTAGAAAATACTATAGTGGTAAATACTTAGGAAATCCTAATATAGTTCAAGTAGATAAAACTATCTTAAACGTTTTAATTACATATCTAAGTATTTGATAATGTAATTGGAACGAGGTCGAAGTGAATTTCTGATATTGTTTCCTCCCATCTTCCTTGTATTCAGAATTCGATCTGTAACCAGCCTAACCATGAAAATGTAAAATATATGGGTTTTAAATGGAATTCGGTTTAAATTGGAATTACTGAATTTTCTCAATTTTCACAATTGTTTGGCTAAAAATTTGAATTTTTAGCTACATTTTGTTAAACTCAACATTGATGTTTACTTATTTGGTGCCGTGCTAGGCGCTTTTCGAGATATTTGTTTGTTTGCGAACATTTAGATAAAATTTCAAGACTTATAATCCCCGACATACTTAATAGTAAATAACAACTTTAATTACGTTTTTGGAAAGCACTTGAAGTAAGCTGCAAGAATATATTAAATGGAAACTTGAAATAAAGCATGTTGCCCTTCATATCTCCTTCGTCCCCTTTACAAAGTCTATGTACTTATGTACTAGAACTTTGGTACTAATATATTTTTAAATAAAAGAAATCCTTAGGATAATTAGAAGACTTATTCATAATTGAATCGGGTAGTTTAGATACCGCCACATTTCCAATTCTTGGGAAGCTGCTTACTTCGAAAACTAGAATCAGTATCATTTGAATTTCTCTTTTTTCAGGGCTTAACAGCATGAAATTCTATTAACGTTTGTAAATGTTTATCTTGTTCCATTTTAGTTTAAAATACATAAATCAGTAACAGAATTCAATAACAGAATATATATTTATTGCTAATAAAAGTTCGGTTTTATCTACACCTAATAAATGTTTAGCTATTGTTGCATTAGTGTTAGTATTATTAATCTTGATCTTTGATTCTAACATGATAATTAACCCATTCGCCTCTTTAAAAAGTTATTTTGATGTTTGTGTTTAGAGTAAGGTCTCCTTAATTGCAGATACTTATAATTACCATAAGTAGGAAAACATGTTGTTTGTATTGATTAATACTTTTTCTGTCTATGGAATGAAAATAGATACGAGTAGAAATATTTCCGACAAAATGAGTTGTTTTGAGGTTGTTGTAGATACTGTGAAACGTACCTTTGAACATGTGTTTGTAATGAGATTGTGAAATCAATTAAGTCGAATATAAAATAAATAATACTAGTATCCCCCTATGGTCGAAATTCGACTACCAATTATGAACACAAAATTATAATGAGAAACCAAATTAGGGCTTCATATGACATCCACTTAGTACTCTTTTTGCTTTTTCCTACAATTATACAAATTTTTCTTCCAATACACACACCCACCAGCACAAAAACTTACACACTTACACACCCGTTACAAACAACAATTTCCCTCAGCCACCTTGATATCGACGTACAGTATCGTAGTTTATATAGAAATTTCTTTTATAATTACCGTGCAAGATTGTTGACTTTCTGCCCTTTTCTTCATTGATGGCACTTCTAGCTGTCGAGACTTTTCTATCGATGTATGAACCATCAAAATCGGAGGTCGATAAATTTACGAAAATTGTACTACAAAAATTGCAACTCCGTAGTAATATATAGATTGCATATTTATATTCAGTAATTTGCAAGAATATATTGTTAGATCCATTAAAAGAAATAGATATATAAAAGATTTTTGCTTTACACATCTTTCGCATTATTATTAAATAAGTTTTGGTTCAAGTTTGATTTTTTTCGTTTACTTCTCACTATTTCAACAATTTGCAATAGTCATCAACATGATATCAACATCAACATATCAAATACATGATTGGGACAATTTGATAAAGTGTTGAGTTAAACAACGTACCAAACTAATTATTATCAATAGGATTTAGTACTATGTTCAAATTGTAAAATTAAGAGATTTGGATCCATGTCCATCATAAATTAATTCAAAGATTAAACATCATACGAATACTTTCGGTTAAGTGACAGACAACAAATCTTCATGTAATTCTATGTAATTGTGGAAATTATCAATTTGCATACATGCACGTGTATACACTTAATCATTGTATCTTTAAGCGATGATAATACAATATTATTTGAAGCCGAAGGTCAACACGAACGCCTACGCTGTCACGTACATATATTTGGAATGTATCAATACTTACTGGTTATCTATGGAAATAATACTAGGAGACTGAAATATTCTATGGCAGTAATGCAACACTGAACAAACAATAAAAATATGTTACTATTTATAGTATAGAGTTGTTATGGAAATTTTATTAAGTATTTATCTGTGATTTATTTGTAAGTTATCCAAACGTGAAAAAAATTGTTAACTTATAATTTAAATGAAATTACGATCTATAAAATGCATAAAAATTTCTTTCATATACTGTCTATACAAAATAATTTTTTCATTATCAATTTGAATGCCTGACATGAAACTTTTTATTTCTCCACCCATATCTGGAGCTTTAGTACTTTCCACCAACTGCATTTTCCTAACAGTAATACTCATCATCAATCCGTACTTTGCTTTAATTGCCCATTGTTCCATTAGTTGCTTGAAAGGAAATATCTCATATATATTAATATTGAAGCTTTTCAAATGTTGTCCAAATGCATCGTGGTATACTTTTAAAAACGAATCTAAGTCATCGATGCAGTCTTTCGGAGCAATTGTATAGAAGAAATAAGACAGGTCGACAGCAAATGATCCAGTACGAGTCATTTGAAAATCCAAAATTTTCACATCCATACCTCCAGTCTTAGCATTGTCCTTATACATAACATTATTACACCAACAATCACCATGGATTATAATATCAAACTCTTGCATGGTAGAAATAATAGATGCGTCCACCACTTCTTGTACATGTTGTTGGAAATACTCCATTTTCTCCCGATATGACTTCTCAGTAATAGGATCAAAGATGTCTATTATCTCTTCTGTCATTTGGGCAACTTGGTCGTAATAACTAGCAGCGGCTTCAAATACATCCCAAAGCTTAACTCCACTCATATTGTGGGTCAGTTTATTATATTTATCACGATTCAGGTGTTTTAGAGCGAAAGATGTGGCGTGAAACTTCGCAAATGTTTGAAAAGCAGCCTCAAGGTGTGGCCTATCCATTAACTTGGTTTTATCCCATAGATCATATCCTTTAAATTTTATATTTTCCAACGCAACTAGTTCGTTCAAAGGATCTTCAACACAAGCATAGAACTTCGGTACGTTATTAAATGGATCTTCAATTTTGTATTCTATTTGAAAATCATGCAAGGTTGGAAAGACAGTTTTATAGAAAAATATTTCAGTCGTGTAGGCCATACGTAACGGACATTTTTTATGAACATTAGGATCGCGATGCGAATATTTATATATCACTTCGATAGATTTATTGCTTCCTTTGAGAATGACAGCTTTAACAGTACCCATTATTCCATCACCTTTATTAGTAGTGTATTTATAATCAAGAACACATTCTGTGATGTTTTCTTTTTCAGCAACGATTTGAGTAATATTTGTAAAATCGTATTCTTCCATTTTGGATCAAATTTTGTCAAAATGTAATACGTGGAACGGTAGAAACCAATACTCTACTGTATATTAAATAACTGTAAGTTTGTAACAGAAACATTGCGTTTATTATCAGCAAGTAGGTAGGTAATTGATAAGAAAGTTATGTGTATGTACATGGTACACCTATCAAGTCTATACATTGGATATAATTATCTTTATCATTAAATAAACAATAAGTAAATGTTACAAGAATTTCCGTTCAACAAAATGTCTAAGAATATCTTCCATTTCCTTCTTGTAAGTTTCCAATTGTGTGTTATCCATTTTAATGTCCGCATAGTAATTCTCGGCACCTTCTGATAAATCTGGTACGTTATCCGATTCCATGGACATAAATTTACGCAGTATGAATGATAGCATCAGACCATAGCAGGACATTTCCTTCCAATGTTTGAGAAACTGTTCGAATGAATATACTTCATGGACATGCAGCCCAAAGGCGTTCAAATGTTCGGATAGAGCATCATGGTAGACTTTTAAATAATAATCTAAATTATCCAAACATTCTTTTTGAGCAATGGTATAGAAGAAATAACTGAGGTCTATGGCAACCGATCCACATGTCATAACCTGCCAATCTATTAATTTCATATCCTTGGGTTTGGATCTATCAGTTAAATCTTCATATTGATACATTGCATTATTGATCCATGAATCTGTCTGTATGATAACATCATAGTCATCATGATGGGAAAGAATTTCCAAAGTGATTTCTTTTATATTTCTTCTATAGGATTCTACCTTATCAGCGTAGTGTTTCTCTTCAGTTGTCTTGAACAGACCCAACTCAATAATAGTATCACTTACATGTTTATAAAACTGTGTTCTTTCAAAATATTCCTCATAAAGCCATTGGCCATTCAGACCATTAATGAGATCAGAAAATCTACGAGGTTCGAGTTTCTTCATAGCCATGGAAGTCCCATGAAATTTGGCGAATGTCTTTAGAGACATTTCCATATGTGCTGTATTTATCAACTTCCTCCTGTCCCACATATGATAATTATTGCAGTTGATATTTTCCAAAGCAAGGCATTCGTTGCCCAATTCCTTGATGGAACCATAGTATTTAACAAAATTATCACAAGGGAATTTAATATTGTGTTGAATTTGTAATTCGGTAAACGCTGTAACTACTTTTTCGTAGAATCGTATTTCGTTCATGAATCCTAGACCTAGCAAGAAATGCTCGCGCACAAATGCATCTCGATGAGAATATTTAACCACCACATCAAGGTGTTTGTCACTACCGATAATTCTTACTGCACAAACAGTACCAGTAGAACCATCAGCTTTATTTGAAGAACTTTGAAATTGTACTTTATAATCTTGGATATTCTCCCGTCTCGCGACAATATCCAAAATTGGCTTAAAATCGAAGTCGGTCATCTTGCTAGAAAGTATATTGATATACTGATTAATCGAAATGCAAGTCACTAAAGATAAAGCGCTGATTTGGACATTCTTATCGTTATTAGTTGTATATGTTTACGTTTGTGTCATCTAATCATAATTTATGATGACTAATAATTACCAAAAATAGGGTTTCACAACTAAATAAGCATAAAAATAAACATAGAACATTAAATTACATAACTATTTACAACCATTAACTATATTACGTACTTAAATTTCTAGACATGACAACAACACATCATAAAATCAAGGCAAAAACTAGTCTCAATTGATTGTACATGTCTACTACTTACTCTTAATCATTCTGCTACTAATTCGTTCCAGGAATAAATCCATTATCAATTTGGTTATATAGTAAGTAGGTCACGGATTCTTTGCTGATACACATCCTCATGTTCCGATACAAAATTGAAACTGTCCATGCCATCAGCTATGTCAGGCGTCTCATCCGCAACACTCAACATGACTTTTGATTATAAACAAAGCCATGAAATACCCAAATGTATAGTATTTTTTCCATTGCTCCTTAAGTTTGTTAAATGGAAGAGCATTCTTGGAGTCTAACCGGAACTGCGCTAGATGATAGCGAAGGCTTTGGTCAGCAAATACGTAAAAGAAATATGAAAAATCCAAGGCTGACGAACCCTCTTTACAAACTTGGAAGTCGGTGAGATTTATGTAATCTGGTTAGGAATTATCATCCGGATCCTGCTCAATAATATGTATATATAAATAAGAGTGTGTTCAAAGAAAGTATAAACTTAAGTAAAGACTTACCTGGTATTTAAGCAGCATGTTATTACACATCGGATGAATAAAATCTTGAACTGCCATGCTCTTCAGTAAATTACTGAATCCATCAGTTTTATTAAACAACTCAATAATATTCTCTAAATTTTTAGTAATCTTACTATACACCAAGGATCCTCATTTCTTGATTGCATAATTCGTACCATGATAATGTCCGTATTCATGGAATCGAAATTGGAAATGCTTCTTCCGGTCCCAAAGCTTATAGTTACGTTGCTTCAAGTTTTCTAACAAGAAAATCTCTTCATTCTAATTGCGCCGAGTTCCATAATACTTGGCGCAGTCAACGAAAGGATTTTCTACATTATAATCCATCTGGAAGTTCAATTGAGTTGGAACTATCTTATCATGAAACCACATTAACACCACGAAAACTGTTAGAATTGGGGTTGTTTGCGAAGCGCTGCACTATGTACTGCATACTTCAGTATTTCTTGTATATATTTGTGTCATCAAATCATAATTTAGGATGACTACAAAGCATATGCATATAATTAACTAAACATAAAAATAAACATAGTAAATAATATTACATAACCATTTACTAGCGCCAACTGTATTACTATAATTAAATTTCTAAACATGACAATCACACACCATAACTTCTAGGCAAAAACTTCTCTGAATTGATTGTACATGTCTACTACTTATTGTTAATCACTATACTATTAATTCGTTCAAGGAATAAAGCCATTATCAATTTGGTGATATAGTAGGTCACGGATTCTTTGCTGATATACATCCTCATGTTTCGATACAAAATTGAAACTGTCCAAGCCATCAGCCATATCAGGAGTCTCATCAGCGTCACTCAACATGGTTTTGATTATAAACAGCGCCATGAAATACCCAAATCTAGAGTATTTCTTCCATTGCTCTTTAAGTTTGTTAAATGGAAGCACATTCTTGGAGTCTAGCCCGAACTGCGCGAGATGATTGTGAAGGCTTCGGTGGTAAATTTTCAGATATTCATCTAATCGCTGTAGGGAAGGTTTATCAGCACAGACGTAAAAGAAATACGAAAGATCCAAGGCTGGCGAACCCTCTTTACAAAGTTGGAAGTCGATGAGATTTATGCAATCTGGTTTGGAATTATCATTCGGATTCTGTTCAATAATAAGTATATATAAATAAGAGTATGTTCAAAGAAAGTATAAACTTAAGTAAAGACATACCTGATATTTAAACATCATGTTATTGCACCAACAATCTCCATGTAAAATCACGGAATATTCATCTAAGCCTGTTAGCGCATGCATTTTTTTCATTGGCTCCTTGTTAAAGTTCACAATTGTCTCATAATACTTCCTATCCTTGATCGGATCAATAAAATCTTGAACTTTGGATGCCATGCTCTTTAGTAAATTACTGAATCCATCAGTTTTATTAAACAGTTCAATAATATCCTCTAAATCTTTAGTAATGTCACTATACACCGAGGACCTTAATTTCTTGATTGCATAGTTGGTCCCATGATAACGTCCGTATTCATGGAATACAAATTTAATATGCTCGTGATTCATAGGCTTCTTCCGGTCCCAAAGCTGGTAGCCATATTGCTTCAAGTTTTCTAAAAAGAGAATCTCTTCATTCTCTTTGCGCCGGCTTCCATAGCACTTGGCGTAGTTAACGAAAGGATTTTCTATGTTATAATCCATCTGGATGCTCAATTGAGCTGGAACTATCTTATCATAAAACCACATTTCCCTCAAGAAAACCTCCCGAATAGGAGCTTCTTTCCGAAGGGCTTCACTATTTGAAGCATACTTCACTATGACGTCCAAACTTTTATTTTTGCCCACCAGTTCGATAGCTTTTATCACGCCGAGGAACCCGTCACCTTTCGCGTTCGCATATTTATATTTCACTTCCGGTGCAATTATGTGCTCGCAACAGGAAACTTGTTTAATAAGCGGAGCAAGATTTACTTCTTCCATGGCTGTGAACTGTCAAGTGAATATTACTTGATGATGGATTTCATTTATACCTGGATTTTTGTTACTACCGACCTTGGTGAGAAACAAGATTATATCTGTTCTTACAAGGAGTAATTAAAGAGTCTGACGAGTAAGACATGAAACATGTATTAATAGTTTATAGTTTAAATACGGTGACAACAAATGACACGTGGATTCATTACCATTGAAATTAGTCTGCTGACATTACAATAGAAATGCAAATTCACTCGGTATAAATACATGTAATGTCTACATGCACGTAAACTAACAAATTGCAAAATATTCGTTAAATGAACTTAATCACATCTCAATTTGCAGTAATTTGTAGTTAAGAGGCTTCTGAAGGGCAACAGGAAGAAGAGATACTCAAGGTAAAGCAAGGTTAATCTCCGTAATAATATCATCATTAAACACGATTTTTATTGTAAAATATAAAAGCAAATAAATAGGTGATTGACATAGAATTCAAACTAATGACAATTTGTATCCCACTAAAAGCGATTTTGTGATATATTGATGTTATTTTTCCCTCTTGTGCCACAATAAACTATATTAATTTTTAAGTTGGTACATAAATATCATCCCAGTAAAAATTAAGTACGTACAATTAAGCAGGTATAAATGCTAACATTTTATCAAAATTTGATCCAAAAGTGATTATGTTAACACACAGCAAATAAATTCCTACTTACAATTTGTTGCAATGAGGACTAGTAATTTTCAATTCACAAGTCATGCCACACAATAATAACATTAGCAATAAATAAATATTAACAGTCATTCAAGTAATAATGCTGAGTTTTGTAGTTCTTGGTAGTCATTAGTGTTTAGTCAATAGGATAAATGTATGTGATGCATCACAATCATTGTTAGTTTTGCGTTTGAATTTCATATCGCATTAGTAAATTAGTTTATTTTATAGTAATCATACAACTTTAACGTTTCTATATACAATAACACTTACACAAGACTAGGTTCCTTTCTCTAGTGTTCGTTCTACTTAAGACTCTCTCAACGAAATTCATTGGTCCAAACAATCACTCATAGATTGGTTAATATACATAAGAATAGTATAAATATTTTGCACACACGTCGTGTTTTGCGTATGAAACTTACCAAAATAACGGAAACATTACCGATTCGACAATCGACAAGATCGAGGAAATGCTCTAAATGCAAGGTATCACAAGGTACACACTTTAACTTAAGTGTCTTTAACTGCTTAACACTTGGTGTCTCTGTCTCTAATTTAGCAATAGAAAATCCTCTTACACGTTGAGGTCGGCCATCATTTTGCGAAAGTCGGCCAGTGTGTTGTAGTCTGGATCCAGGTCAATATCAGCAAAGTCTCGCGTTGAATCAGTCCGTACAAAACTTGGATTGTAGCGGCTGAGGGACAGCGGGCACGGCAGCAATTCCGGCATCACGGAATGATGAGTGATAAGCGATGTTAACGTAGAAAACTCTTTCGTGAAGCCCTGGAAACAAGAAAAGTTGTAGACGAAACTTATCGCTATATCGCTTTACTGGAACTGATACGCACCTTAATCCGATAACCCTTATTTGTCCGGACAATGAGATAATGAGCGATTCCTGTCGGCTGGAAGTTTCGTGGCACTCGCAGCGAGAGCGCAAAACAACCCAATTTGCTGGTGCTCTCACGCACCATGAAAGCGCCGACGGGCTCTTGCGCTAAAATCTCCAGCGCGATTTCCCTCGGGATGCCAGCCTGAAACCAAGGCGCTCCGCGCAATTCTCCCTCTTCCTTGTTGTTAAGCGAATCTGTCCGCTCCGGAAGCGGCGGCGGCGTGGGCGTGAAGCCGATGAGGCTGCCCTCGGTGCAGTTTTGAGGCGCGCAGGAACTGCTCGAACTGGAGCTGATCTGCGAGATGCGTTTGGTCTTGAAATCATCCAGATTGCTTATCCGGGCCGGAGAATTGTGCCGGTTGTGATTGTCCTCGAGATTTGAGCGTACATCGTTTTTGATGCATTCTAATTTGTTGCCTTCCACAGTTTCATTCACATATCCGCCGGATAAAGGTCGATTGGTAGGACTACTAGGAGTGCTATTTACAGAACTATCATTATTTACCAACGGGCAGCTGTCATCGTCTTCCTGGTGATGACTATTCACGAATCCCATGGCCAGTCTTTTGATTAGAGGCGGTTTTTCGGCAATGCGTTTGTAAGAGTTCATCTCCGTGGGGGAATTGCTCTCGTCACTGCTGGGAGTGCTCTGTTCGCTCTGACTCTTGTGATCCGGTGGGCCTAGCACATTGTATTTGTGTGTGGGCTTCAAGCCGGGGATGGAACTCGGCGGCGCCAGCCGCAAACCGCCGCCAACTACTCCCGAATCAGCGTTGTTCAGTTGCACGTCCATTGGGTCTGATTGATTGAGATTCGTATTGGGCTTGTCCTTCTTCAACGCGTTCGACAACTCTTTAGTCTGAGGAACAGAATGCACAAATAAATGGCGAAAAAGTCTTATAATTATTCCGTCTTACCCAGAGCACTTTTTCCGATGTGTGCGTTTGATCGAGTTGCGATGCAATTACATCTTGAAAGCTCGGCTGCTTCTGCAGCTGGGCCGCGTAAGCCATGCGGAATGCATTCCCCACGATCGTATTGAGTTCTTCGGCCTGAAACAAAAAGAACGTCATTAATAAGTTTCTGCGTCCAATAAAACTGACACCATTTTACTAAAGTATGGAAGCCGCATAAGAAAAGAAACAAACGTTTGTAAGTTTTTGTACTGGGGAAAATCTTTTATCGTCGGAAACACAAAGTGTCTTTGCTTTGCGCATTAATCAACTGCTAATCGATGAATGTCGCTTTACACGGTGATAAATCGTTTGATATCGGATGAAACGGATGAATCGGATCCAGGGCACATTATTTTCTCAATTTGTTACCACAAGATCTGCTCTAAGATAATAATTTTATATTAAACATGTGATATCAAAAAATCCCAATTAACGTCAGCCACGCAATGTCGGAGACTTAAAAGGTTTTTCATTAGCCACTTCATTTGCTAAATAAATCTAAGAGGTTTCTTTTAAATATGAACTCCGCTTGAATTCCCTTCGCCCCACGTCGATTAACACAATGTTTATAGCTTCTTTTTACACACCGCAACGTCCACCCTGCAATTATTATACAGAGTAAATTTTCAGCTGAATAAATCGCGTCGACGAGAGTAAATTCGCTAATTAGTTCAACGAGCCGTCAACTCCCCTCTTTATTATTGTGGGAACGTTGCTCCCGACTTTCCCCTTGTAAGTAGAACCCCCTGAAGTTAAAACAGATATTTACATGGAATTTCTGTCATCCAACTTAATTCAAAGTGGCTGTAGCTTTCCAAAATTTCGATAAATCGTGTTTTGGATCACTTCCAGACAAAACCCAGAGAAAATACAGTGACAGATTTCAAAAGAAGCAGAAAAGCATAAGAAATTCAGTTAATAATTTAGTAATTCCAATAATACCGTAAATAGGTAGACTGTAGGAATGTACCGAAAAAGATATTTATCTTCATTGTCGCGCAGTCAACGCCAGGTGCGCGTAATGCGATCCCACAGGTAAATATATCACAATAATAGTCTATTATTGTTGTTGAAAGTGAAATATTGAATGTTGGCTGAAGCTACAGCTTTCTTTCTGTGAATTTCGTTGCTTTGGTTGAATATGGCCCGTCAAAAACGAAAAAGTGACATAAACACAGCGAATTGATGTCTTCTTTTCAAAACCGGCATTTCTTCATCTGGCGCAGTCGAAATAAATGACTTTCCACTACATTAATTCCACATCAAGTCTCACCGCCTGTTAGGGCATTTAAATTTTCATTTTTAGCATTTTCACACCCAAACAAAATAATAAAATGCGAGAACAGTATTTGAAAGAGTATGTATGTTCGTTATTATTATCCTCTTGGCTTTGAAATTCACGATAAATCATGTCGATGCAAAACTGGAAAACGGCGAAACACGATTAGAATAACAAATTCATTTCTTATTTTCAACTTATTTCCAAGTCATTCGAGTTTTTTATTTATGGCGCTCTCCCTCCTTCTGTTGGTGACGGTCTTGCAATTCACATGGTAATTATTTCGAAGCGTAATTGAACCTACGTAGGATGTATTGCAACAAGAATAAAACTTGTATGGAAGCCGTTCATTTCTTATATATTAATATACATACTTTATGCTCGCATTAATTAGGCACTTCCAATTTGAATTTTAATTGGATTTATAAAGATCTTTGATGATATTCATGGTTTTGTTAGTTCTATTTCGATTTGTTTTGTTTTATTTTATCCTTTCCTACCTGTGCCTCTTCAGAGTTTGAAAGAGAAGATTTCATCACACTAATGTATTGATACTCAAGTCGTTGACAGAAATGGAAAAAGTTGAACAAGTTGGAAAGGTTAGAAACCACTGGACTTCAATCGATTTCATAAATTAACCACGCAACTTCAGTCACTCAAAGCGACCCGAATGACTTCTGTAAGCTGCTTTCCTCTGCTCTCATCGACATCGAGCTTAATTCCAGTTATTAAACCTTATCATTTAATGAACATTTTCGATTAAATTATTAGAAGATTGGGAGTAGTTAATACCCTTGCTTCAGAACTCATTAATAACTCGATTTTTCAAAATGATATTTGACTATATAGATAAATCCTTTCAAAAGTTTGAAGGTTTGGACGTAGATATAGTTGCGAACCGACAATGCGGAAATGAAGTGTAACCAACGAGTTAATTAATAAAGAGCGTGTTTGCCCAGAGTTCCGGTCCCGTCTGCTATCCAGCGAAATTGAAAGCTTATGGCGAGTCACGACCAGATGAGAGACAAACAAAAGCGACCAGTGCTCTTCCCGACGATGCAAAAAGGAAGTTTGCGAAAAAGTTTATCGCTGCTGCTTTTTGCAGCGCATATATCTGCATGCCATATGAATTATTCATTGTGCATTTTCTGTGGATTTTTGTGGATTTTTCTGGACGGAGAAATCCGGGAGTATTTTAATATCGGCGTGTCCGGCAGCAGCACGAATCTGAGAGGTTGACGAAAAACCATGGATGTATATATGGAGCAATATAGTTTTACGACTAGCGGGAGGTGCAGTATTGCGGCCACGACGTTGTCGTCGTTTTCGGTTGTTCGTTTGAAGTAGTCTAAGGACAGTATGCACTTGGAATTGTCTGCGAGCGGCGGAAACTTGTGTAATATCCGGCTATCTCTTCGAGTATTGAAGTATATGCACTCGTGCCCATTGCAAATTGCCAAGACATGGTCGAACGACACGATATATGTAGATATGTATATAAAAGTATAAAAATGGAAATTCTATTTTATATAAATATAAATTGGCTGACCACAGCTACTTGAATGATACTCACACCACAACCAATTATTTCTATTCCACAATATTCCATTCCACCTTATTTTATTCCAGATATACTGATATTTCTTCCTGCTACTGATTTTTTGGAGTTTCTACATTAACAGTTGCTGTTGATCGAGGGTTTTGGTGGTTGAGGTTAGTCGATTATGGCCACAATATATTATTTATTGGATTGTGTGGAGGGTGCCCTGCTGGTTGTAATTGTATTTAAGATAAGCCGGCAGTGGCAGGGTAGCAAACACGATCGACATTTATGGTCATATGGGATATAAATGGCTTTTAATTATTTCCCCTGCGGGCTACACGTGTTTTGTAAGATTTATGTTTGGACACGGTCTTTTTTTAATAGCAAAAGTATTGGAATTGATAGTATGTACTTGATTGTAAAAAGGAAGCAGAGCTATAACAGGAATCTATGTCAATTTATAAAGAAACCAATCTCAAATACGTTTCATAATACGTCTAGATGGAAGAGGCTATTATGGAATAGATACGTGGGTAATTATGGAATATTGCTAAATCTCTTGAAGTAAATGCTACATTCTAGCAACATATGTCAGAACAGCTTCTTTGCCATCTGCTGTAACACATAATGTAGCGGTTGGAACCAGTTATGTGGTTTTCTTAACGGAAATAGTGTTTTACGATGATTTTACAGGCATATATTCTTTAATCGACTAGGTATTAATTAATTCGTTATAGACCACCTTGAAGATATTGAAATAGTCGTTCCTTAACTTACTAAACTTACAGACATTAATATTATTTCCTCTAATAATATTATAGAAAATTTGGAGGTACATAATTGTAAGTATTAATCAAGAATCAAAGAAGTTTTCTGTTCCAGTAAAAATATAAATTCATATTATGAACTGAAAAAAAATTGAGTAATCGGGAAGTGATCAAACAGCTTCGACTCCCGATTGCTTCAAACATAAGTACATCATTTGAATTCTTACTTATTGGAACAGAAACTATATTCTTGATGATCTAATAATAATCTGCATTTGATGAAACACTATCCGGTAAAAATAACGGAAAAGAAAAAACTGCTCGATAATTACTGTGAGATATCTGTTAATAAATAAATCATTTCCTCTTATTAATTACGTTATCCTGGAAGTTATTATTTCGACGTGTGTTGTGAGTAATTGCATCGTTTTACTAACGGCTCATTCGAAGAAGACGCGTAAATTAATTTACTTG
>JAODVP010025050.1:0-16068 GCA_025400035.1 Tetradonia laticeps
TAACTACTAATTTATTTTTATAGGCTAAGGACTCGTATGGCTACAGTAGGTCCCTGATCGCTTTTAGAAGCCATCAGCATTTGTTCCATGCGAAAATTGTGCGAAGGACTCTCAAAAAGGAGTAAAATGAAAGTGGTAGCGCAAATTCAGACCAGTTCCTCTACTTAATAAAGTTATTTTGACTGAAAACTGGCCAAGCGAATAGAATTGAACTATTAATACCAATGAATATCCCTCCGCCCTGGCCCTAAATCTGATCTCATTGCGGTCATAGGCCGAATTTTTGAGGTAACCATCTATCTAGCCTAGGCCCATTTTTCACTAATAATATGTAATTATATTTTTAATAATAATTCGAATATTTACGCTTATTCCGTCAACGTCGAATTATCGAGAGTCCTATTACGAGCACCTATAATCATTTAGCATATACTTAGAAATGCAATTCGATCTGTAACATGTAATAAATTTACTACAACCTGACAAGTGATTGGCACCCGTAAAAGGCCAAGAAATTTACAACTTTGAATTATCTCTCCTCTAAAGGAAAGGGAAGTTCAGACGTAAGAAGGTCAAATAACATACATCAACCTGTACACCTTTAATACAACATGTACAACAAAACTGTTTTACCTATTTACAATTAGAAATCAAAAATAGTAATCAATAACGTCTTTATTACTATTTATATGTCCTCTTTTATGCATTCACATATTTTCATTTATATGGCACTCACATCTTTGAAGTTAAGTCTTTTTTTACGGTCAACTTCGTACGAGCCAAACCCAAATTTACAACACAACCAGTAACATTAATTTCAGACTCAATTCCCGTTTCAATAGCATTCTGTATCTGCTGTAATCCGCGTTTACGCATCGAATAACCATCTTCAACAACGTTGTAATAAAACTTAAAGACTGAACAACAATAATATACATACATATATAATAGAATTAGTCGTAATAATTGATTGGATTCTACCGCATCCATCCCAAGGCGGTGCGTGAGATTTCCTTGGAAAATATCCATAGAAAAAGTAGCACAAGCTAAAGAATCAATGTTAACAAGTTGTATGTGTCATTCGTAGTTAGTTCCCCGCTTTAAAGTAACATTGGACCATTGTTGCAGTGGTCATTAATTCATTAATTTACAATAGTTTCGGTTCGACTTCGAAGCGAGCATCACAATCAAGAATAAGTATACATATCTTACAATTAATGAAAACAAAGTCTTCATATGCAATATTACATTGGTATAATAATGGCATTCATGATTTAAATTGAGAAAAGGGTAAAAACCTCAATATACATATTGGAAATTTTAGTGAAAACTTTGATGTATAATGGGTTGCATACAAAATATAATTTAACCTCACTCACCGAAGCAATTTTTTCATGTATAATGAGTCGCCTCTAAAGTTTTCACTAAAAGTATTTAGCAAAACAAGAATTTCCTGTACTTTTGTGCGTTATGTACATATTCTTTTAAAAACTAATTTGTACGGACTTCGGTTTGGTGTTCAACAACTACAACCATCACTCGCGGCTTTCAACGAGGGAGTTGCACGCGGGTAGTAACATTGCATGATAATATTCGCAAATTATGTACAGGTTCATGCACCGCGCAATAAAAAGCGATGTACACAAGTCGTAAATGTCACCAATTCACATTGACCATAGAAAAATATGAATAATGCGATCTGCACTAGAACTCGTCCTGTGTATACAATCCGTTGCACGTAACTTTCAATTAACGACCTAGATGTAGTGTCTCTAAGAATTAATATATATCACAAGCGAATAGTCACGACTGTTTGCAGCCGGGCAGTCGTTTCACCGTAATACACGATATCGGTTTCTTCCAGCGTCGTTTCGATGACGAGGACGATGTTGACGTGTTGCCGTTTTTGTTGGTCTCGTCTTGTCTTTGCCTTTCTTCTATAAAAGGCAGAAATCAAAACTTTTACGTATAAATCATTCATAGATGTTATGGTGCCGGTAATAAACCAAGAATTTACTTTATTTCTTTCAATTCCCTACCGTTCAATTCCCTCTCGGTGTAATATACATCAACAGTATTGTCGGCTTCCTCATAGAAATGATCATTCAGGTACGGTAATACAGTCATGTTGTGTAACTCGTCGCCACCTTTAAGGGCCGGAATTGGAACTTCTATTGAGTTTCGTGCGGGTTTTCGATAAAACCATCTACAACATTATCATTGTCAATTAAGATTACGGTTTAAATGTTCAATATTTTCATATTTTTATTGTGCACAGGGTTACCACTAGTCTAGGAATGCAAAAATTAGGTAAGGCACAACTTTGGTTTCTTGATATCGTAATATAAAGCTGCAAGTAGGTCTTTCAATGGAACCAGACGGATTTAAGACTCAATATGTAATACGTAGGAGTTCAAAGTGTGAAATTAGTAATTCTTAAACGAAACAAAGAATGGGCTAAATCTGGATCTTTCTTTATACTTAATCATACAAATAAAATGTTAGGTTATTAGATAGTCTGTGTAAATTTGAAATTTCTGTATGCAAAATGTATCCATTCTAATTCCGAGATTGGAATTGAGTAGTATTCATTATAAAATTGATAAAACAGTAATGAATTGGCTAGGTTAGGTTTCTATAATATACCCACTCTTACACAAGATAATTTCTTGCATTTTAAAAACAAACTAATGAATTTTAAACCAAAGAGTGGAACCTTAATAAAATAATGGTTCCGGTTCGGTCCCGGGTCCAGTTAACAACATTTATTTCGGTTTCAAAATCAATTTAAAATCAAAATCGTTCAGTTTCATAATAAAGGTTGCGGGGGTCGGTATTTTAGGTTCTGTTTGGTTCCGATTCCTTACAAGCCTTAAAGCAGGAAGTGAAACCGAAATAACTTTTATTTCAGTTGCGGTTCGGTGTCGGTTCAGGTTAACAACTTTTATTTCGTTCCGATTCTAGTTCCAAACTAATAAAGGTTCCAGTCCCTGGTTTAAACTAAACACGTTTTATACCGGGTACAAGCGACATGTCAATTAGCATGATAATATACATATTAAAATAATAGTTTTATTATGTTACCCAAGTTAAAGACCCATCTGGCAATTCTGTTATATTAACAAGCATAAAATAGGCTAAATTTTGGTGTATTCGAATAAAAAATGTCTACTCTACCAAACAAAAAACACGAGTCTTTCAAAATAAAGAAGTTCATTTTGAAAATAAATGAATCACTGGTAACCCCAAAGAAATAAATAAATTATACTTACGAATGCTGACGAATTTGTTGTAAACTAAGCCGTTCATTCGGATCCTTCCGTAACATACCCAACAACAAGTCTCTCAGAGGGTCGATAATCTCGTTTGGTATCGTGAACTCTCCCTTCCCTATATTCTCAAATAATCTATAAATATTATCACCCTCAAACGGATATATCCCCGTAGTAATATTGTACAGAGTGACCCCAACGCTCCAAATATCCACCTTAAATCCCATAAACGATTCTAATCCGTTGGCAATTTCAGGTGGTTGGAAGGCAGGTGATCCTTGGCCATTATGGCATGTATCATCCTCAGCAAACATGTCTATCGTCTGAAAACATTTTTACAAACTAAATTAAACTTGTATTGAACTGAGTTAGTGCCATATTAGCAAGTACGCTTGACGCATGCAAGGTGTAAATTTATGAGCATAAGAAATAAATTAGCTCGCCTTACCTCAGCAACACCCAAATCACTGATTTTCAAATCTCCCTCGAGAGTCAACAAGAGATTTCCGGGTTTGAGATCCTTGTGTACAATGCGCATACTATGTAAATACTCTAGCCCATCAATCAGCTGTGTGAAGTAATCGTGAGCTTGGAAAAATGGAAACTTCTTGTTGGGAGTGGAGTCCAGCAAGCCTTGCAAAGAGCCCACACAGAACTCCATCACGAGGTACATCTTTTGTTTCTCATCATTGATGAGCACATCGACTAGACGAATAACGTTTTTATGCCGCAACTGCCGCAGCAGCTTGATCTCACTGCAAGTATAGTTAACATGGAGTTAGTGCAAACCCAGTAGCTGAAAGTGAAGGCAACCTTTGTACATTTTGTTCACCATTCGGAATCCGCCGCAGCTTTCGCTGCTTGAGTATCTTGACGGCTCGCCGACAGAGCGTTTCAGTGTCCATCACTTCTTTCACTTTGCCATAAGAGCCCTCGCCGAGAAGGTCGCCCATTACATACTTGCCGATCATTTTCAGTCGCCGTGGCTTCACTTGGTAGATGATCTGGTCGCTACCCACTCGATGGAAGAAGCTGTTGATGTTGATATTCTCGAGGTCATCGTCCAGCGGGTCGTGCCACTCCTCGCAAGCACCTGCCAACGTCGCCATAACTGGTGCTAACTCCTCCTCGGAGTTGACGCTGAAGATGCGGTTGGACAGCTCCACATCGTCTCGGGAGGGATCTTCGCTTTCGACGCTATCGCTGGTTAAGTTGCACATGTTCTTGTCCTTCTTGTCCATAATTACGTGCACGCGCGTTACTCGAGGCCCCCGCACACCACCGTAGCCGCCAGCTAGCCGCCGAGCGACATGTGCAAGGCGGCGGGCTGCGGGCGCCGGGCGCTACCTCTGAAGATGGCACTTAAGTGGTCGCAACTCGACTGATTGCATTTACAGCGCTTTTCGCATGCTATTGCTCACGCCACGCGCGAGCAAACTTTTAGAATTTAGCGAAAACTAATCAATTCAACGAGTATACAAATTATTACCAAGAGAAACACTTGACTGATGTTAATATTGTGCGCGGAGGGCGCACAGCGCCACACTACGTCAAATGTCTGATGATAACAAGCGAAACGAAACGAACGTACCAAGCAAACAAACCTAGTGACTTTTAGTAACTAGTGGACGTACTAGTGACACACATTTAATTTAAATGAGTTAAATTGAACCGACACAAATTCAAATTTTGCTATATTATTTTAAACGAAAAAAAAATCAATTGTAATTATTTATCAGACTATTTATATTGTTTATAATTAATTTAAATAATATTTGATACATGTCTACAAACATCAGCTGACAGTCTAGGGATATTTCGTTCTAAAGAGTGGCAATACTACTCTGCAGTGACTTGGCCCAATGACCTTGATTGGCTTTCCAATCCATTTCCCAATTTTCCGACCTCTTGTTTTCCAACAATGACTCAAACAACACCCACAAGAATTTACAACAGGTAAATTTCATAATAACCACGCCCCCCTTTGCATTTACATACCAGACTTCTACACATTACTATGTATACACATAATACAGTATTGACAATTCAAGTAACTTCACGACTTTATTACACTACAGCTACTACAGGCAATGATAAACTAGTTAGAATTATTTTTTCAATGTCACCTTGAAAAGCCTCGTGTCCCCGTCCGTGAAATTGCCGCACAATCCCAAACACAACACGATACGAATTTTGTTTGTGCACTTAAAGGCGCGAGAGCCAAAAGATTCGAGTAGAGGTCGTCGTCAGATTAATCGACACAAACGTGTATCGAATGAGTTTATCAAGTTATTGTACCTATCGCAACTTATATTGTGTAATTGTCACTCTTCATTTTGATCATCGGGCGTTTTTTATAATTGAATATTGGGTTTATGGCATTGATTTATTAAGTAAAATTTGTGTTGATATTAAAAAGAAGTGGGCGTGTGCAAGAATTACAGGTATGTTATAAATTCAAGAATTAAGGGAATTCTCAATGCATGCGTGGTATCTTAATTATGCGTTTATGTTCCCTAAGTAGTTCTTGCGTGTTTGATAGCAATCTAGAAATGCTAATTGTCAGCTACAAATTTCTAGGTTTCTAAAGAAAATTCAGTTTTGTGACCTTTGTTACCGTCGTTCCTTTATTGTTCTATTGTTAGTTTACTTAATATGTAATAAATGCTTTAATTCATTACACTTGTATCTGAATAATATTATGTTTTAATATAATTTGCATAAAATTTATTTAGACTAATTGTGATGTCAATTGGGTTGATGTATATTGAGTTGCATATATTAAAATCACAATGCTGAATATTAAATTTCCATATTTCTTCAATATTTAAAAAAAGTTTATTTATGCATTTGAGTCATATTTAATCATAATTCATATGTGTTGACTATTCATTACATAAAATGTATATTTAAACGAGCTGTGATGTTACGAAATTCATTTAGTTTATTGCCATATTTATATAAATTAAATATGACAGCAATATAAATAAGTGTTTGTTACGTTCATGTATACTTCGATTTTTAATTGATCCAACACCATCGACCTATGAACCAACAGTCGATTTATCTGGTTCTACATGTGAACCTCAGGCGTAAAGCGAGACCAAATTTTGTATGTGCCGTGATACTCACGCGTACGAACCGCGTTGATTATAATGTTATTTATTTATGAGGATGATACCGCCGCTATCCTCGTGCCGGACATGCTCAAGTCGAAAACAGTTGAGGTCATAAATATTTTAATACCTTAGTCCCTCGCGTGAAGACCCTATAAACAAATAATGGTTAAAAGTCTGCCGATTTTCCCGACTAAAAAGCGTAGAGGTCGTACAAGGACTATGCAGCAACAGGGTGTAACATTAGAAAAGCAAAATTTTATGTGGCGACAATGGATTCGTCTTTGGGGCATTAATCAATTCGTGTTATCCAGTGTAGTGCGTTTAACTAAGAATACAATTGGTGTTATTGGCAGTGCAGTAGTAAAAACAAAGGACACCTCAGTTAATCTGACTTTAGCTGTTCCAAGATGGTGTTTATCCAAAGTTCTTAATGTTTCCAGGGCACTAGAACAAGTACTCTATTAAAAAAAAACATTAAAATCCACCTGTAGTAACTTACTTTTCGTTTTTCTAGTTAACAGGTGCAGATGTTGAACGTGAACGCGAAAAACAAAACGCAGCATCCTTTCCGCCAGCTGAATTGTCAACCGATTCGTCAGAACCGTCAGAACCACAAAATGTCACTTCACTAGACAATTGCCCGAAACAAAACGGAGACACCCAAACAACTCAAAAGTCCGAACACCTTATAACCGAACACAATCAATCAAATAACAATCAAAACAGCGCCACTCTCCAACTTAGCCGTCCACTCAATCAAATAATAGAAGACACGTTCCGCGAGGAGTTTGCGAACTGTTACGGACGGTACCACAATCTTCGACAGAGGACCACGCGGAAACTACAGCAAAGACCAACGCCAGAAATCAATCAAAAACCTGTCGTTCCTGCGAATTTTGGGATAACCAAAAGTAAGAATAGACACCGTACAAGTTCAACTAGTAGTATCGAGACCATCAGCGAAGAAGTAGTTCCTCCAAAAAGAGACCTTCAAGCTGATATCAACCAGACACATCACGAAATTGTAAAAACTTTGACCCAAATTCTGTCTCGTAGTGAAGAACTGAGACGGACTTTGATGGGAGGACAGATGCAGGAAATGCGGCAGGACGCCCAACAAGGGCCTGTAAGGGTCTTGAGTTTGGCATTTGGCCAGCATCAAGATTCGGTTATTTATCGAATTAAGAAAGGAACCATCTTGGAATTCCGCCTTGGGCCGAACTTATTCGGGAAACGTGGGAAATTGTATTGTAATTATCCGGTAGGAATTCGGTTATTTAAAAGGGATGAGTATCAAGAGCTAGAATGGAGGTTAGATGAAGGATGCAAGAATTCGGATGATACTGCTTATTTCGCTTGGTTGAAGTTGACACTTCCGGGAGGGTATCATTTTTATTTACAAGAGCCTGACAAGTAAGTGTAAATTTTGTAGTTGCATTAATCCCATATATCCAGTTTCTTTTACTTTACTATTTCATGTTAATTGGTCGCAATTTTCGCAATAGATTCAAACTTCCATTTTAATACCCGGAAGTGAGTCAAAATTGCCACCAACTATGAGCCATAAAGCCATCTACACTAGTTATTTCGTGTTAGTGTTATTAGCACACATGTTTACTAGTTGTTAATTACTGATCCTTAGAACTATAGTAGCTTCCGGTTACGTATTAGTCGACCCAGAACTTAGCTTCTCCGAAAATGACCCTTTGCCCTTGGACTGCATCCAATGCCAGACTGTCTTGGCAAAATCCCTAGGCCATTTCAACACCTGGGCCGGAAAACTCCTCGTTGCCAAGGAAGCTGGATACAATATGATCCACTTCACGCCTATCCAAGAATTAGGAGACTCCAACTCTTCCTACTCTCTTAAAGACCAATTAAAATTAAACCCTCTGTTTAACGACAAACACCACGTCACGAAGGATGAACTGAACAGCTTTATCAAAAAAATACGTCTCGAATGGAAGATGTTATCCATTTGTGATATTGTCTTAAACCACACGGCGAATGAGAGTCCTTGGCTAGTGGAACACCCAGAATCAACTTACAATTGCGTCAATTGTCCATATATGCGACCGGCGTATCTACTAGATGCTGCGTTGTATCAGTTTGCCAACGATGTCAAAGATGGAGTTTATGAAACAGCGGGAATCCCTTCAGAGATCAATACGGAAGATCATCTAAATGTAAGTTGAAGGTTCATAAAACAACGCGGCATCCATAATTAATATGGAATTTGAATTTTAGGCAATAAGGCATGTTCTACACACGCAAATTTTGAAAAATTTACGCTTAGAGGAATTGTTTATATGTGATGTTAACAAATTGGCAACTGAGTTTGCTCTATTACTAAGAAACAGAACACCAGTCGATCCTGCGAATGTTGGGACTCTTCCTGACTTGCATATTATTCTAGACCGAAAATATAAGAGATTGAAAAGTACTGTGAATATGGAACTAGCGCTTAAACATTATAATATTTACAGGTTAGTAGTTATTTTTAAGTAAACGTAACCTCAATGAGGTTCTGACATAGATGTAGTAACCTAGATAGTTTCGAACAGTGGATCCTTCTGTTCTCTCACTTTATAATTTAATAGACTTGTAGAGTTATTATATGCTATATATTTTTTGATTAACAAAGGAACGATTGCTTCGATGAAGACTCCCGTATTCAAAAATGCACCCAAGAATTCAAACTTAAACTGGATGAACTCAACCGTCAATTTGAAGATAAACTTCAAAACGACTTAAATGCTGCAGTGGATAACACCATTGCTGGTATACGCTACTACCGTGTGCAGACAGATGGTATGCACTGGACGGAAATCACCGAGGACCAGCCTTTGATATTCCGCTATTTCACCGACTATGGAAAACCCAAAAACTACACCGAACACGAGGAAATAATGTACTCCCCTAACGCTAAATACCTAATGGCACATAACGGATGGGTAATGAATTCTGATCCTCTCGAGAACTTTGCTTCCAATGCCAATGTCTACTTACGCCGAGAGCTAATTGCATGGGGAGATAGTGTCAAGTTAAGATACGGTGAGCGTCCTGAAGACTGTCCTTTCCTGTGGAAACATATGCAAACCTACGTCGAGGAAACAGCACAGTTGTTTGATGGTGTCCGGCTGGACAATTGCCACTCGACTCCGCTAGTAGTCGCTGAATATATGCTTGACTGTGCTCGGTTGATCAAGCCTAACTTGTATGTCGTTGCTGAGTTGTTCACCAATTCGGATTTGACAGATAATGTGTTTGTTAATCGACTAGGAATCACCAGCCTGATCAGAGGTACTTATTATATTAATTTATGAAATTTTCATTATAGAAATTTCTCCATTTTGCAGAAGCAATGTCTGCTTGGGATTCGCATGAAGAGGGTAGGCTTGTCTATCGTTATGGTGGAAGTCCTGTAGGTGCCTTCTACCATCCTACCACACGTCCACTTATCCCCACCATAGCTCACGCGCTATTTATGGACCTTACTCATGACAATCCCAGCCCAGTAGAGAAACGCTCAGCTTATGATCTACTTCCAACCACAGCTCTAGTCAACATGGCTTGTTGCGCAAGTGGCTCCAGTCGAGGTTATGATGAACTTGTTCCACATCATATTCACGTGGTATCCGAAGCACGGGAGTATACCGAATGGGGCGATCCTAGTAACGCGAGATATGTCAACTTTAGTAATGGTATCCTCCATGCCAAAAAAGTGATTAACAAACTCCATTATACCCTGGGTCTCGAGGGTTATGAGCAAGTTTACGTTGACCAGATGGATGCTGACATTGTTGCAGTCACGCGACACAATCCAATTACACATAGCAGTGTGATCTTAGTAGCATTCACTTCATTTACAACTCCAAACGAGAATGACTTAAAGAGTCAAAGATCGATTAAGCCTCTTAGAGTGGAAGGCACTCTAGATGAGGTTATATTCGAAGTTGCAATTAGTGATAAAGACGAGTACAGTTACATTCATGACTTCCAGCAGGATAATCGTTACATCAACGGGTTAAGAAACATGCAGGCTCTGGTCAAGGAACATTTTCCGCTTGAAAAATCTGAAGTCTTGTTGGAACAACATTCAGGAGATAGTAATATTCTACAATTTGGGTTTAAAAATTTCCGTCCTGGTTCAGCAGTTGCTATTAAAGTCTCTCTTAAAAAGAGCGCTCAAAATTCGGTTAAAGTACTAAGATGCTTGATTGAATCTCCTCAAGCAGAGCTAAAATCAATTATCGCGGATCTCACCCTTAATGACTTAAATCGAGCTTTGTATCGCTGCCATCAGGAAGAGTTAGATGACGGTTACAATATTGGTTGTTACAATGTCCCTGGTCATGGAGAATTGGTGTACGCCGGGTTGCAGGGTGTCATGTCCCTTTTATCCACGATACGTCCAAATAATGACTTGGGTCATCCTCTATGTGACAATCTAAGGAAGGGTGATTGGTTACTGGAATATATTCATAGAAGACTCCAATTGCACAAGACTACAAAATGCCTTGGTGATTGGATTGAGGATAATACACAGCACTTGAAGAAAATTCCTCGTTACTTGGTTCCTGCATATTTCGATGCCATTATAACCAAGATCTATGTGTTGCTGATTGATGCTACTGCCCAAAAAATGGGTGATTTTGTAAAACACGGTTCTCATTTTGTTAGGGCTCTTGCCCTTGGATCCATTCAGTTTGGAGCTTTTGTAAAATCAGCTAGGTTGCCTTGTATGTCTCCAAAATTGAAGGATGGACCTCCAAAGATGATGATCATTGGAGACGAGATTGAAACATCTCTTAGTTTATCTGCAGGCCTTCCGCATTTTGCAACTGGATACATGAGAAACTGGGGACGTGATACTTTCATTGCTTTAAGAGGGTTGTATATTCTCACCGGAAGACACCAAGATGCCAGATACATTATCTTGGCCTATGCCAGTTGTATGAGACATGGTCTTATTCCGAATTTACTCGACGGTGGGAAAAACCCCAGATTCAACTGTCGGGATGCGGTCTGGTGGTGGTTGTATAGCATCAAATCTTATGTCGAAGAAGTGCCTGGGGGTGAAAGTATTTTCAATGATCCCGTCAGTAGAATCTTCCCGAAGGATGATTCTGACCCAAAAGAACCTGGTGTGTGTGACCAGCCTCTACATAGAGTAATGCACGAAGCTCTAGAGGTTCATTTCCAGGGTATAGCCTTCCGGGAGAGAAATGCGGGAAGTCGAATCGATGAGCACATGGTCGATCAAGGGTTTAACAACCAGGTCGGGATACTTCCCGACAACGGATTTGTCTACGGTGGCAATGAGTTCAATTGTGGGACGTGGATGGATAAAATGGGTTCTTCTCAGAAAGCCGGTAACAAAGGTAAAGTAGCTACTCCTAGGGATGGCAGCGCTATAGAATTGGTAGGGTTGTGTAAAGGCGTCCTCACGTGGTTGATCAAGATGCACGATAGTCACTACTACCCTCATAATTCCGTCCAGAGAAAGCAGAAGAATATGACTTTCATACGGTGGACTTTCAAGGAATGGATTGATAAAATTCAAGCCAACTTCGAGAAATACTTTTGGGTCCCACAAATCCCAGTAAATGAAGAAGAAGGTGAGCAGAATAAACTCATCCACAAACGAGGAATATATAAAGATTCCCATGGTGCAAGTCGAGACTGGATGGATTACCAACTAAGATGCAACTTCCCTATTGCTATGGTAGCAGCTCCAGAGCTCTTTAATGCTGAAAGCGCATGGGTTGCCTTGGCCCAAGCTGAAAAGTATCTTCTAAGCCCTCTTGGAATGAAGACCCTTGATGCTGAAGACTGGAACTATCGTGGAGACTACGAAAATTCCAATGACTCTGAAGATGAAACAGTAGCTCATGGATTTAATTACCACCAAGGTCCTGAATGGTTGTGGCCGACTGGGTATTATCTCCGCGCTAAATTAATCTTTGCAGAAAAATTGAACAAGTTACCGGAAGCCATTGCCCATGTCAAAGAAGTGTTGGCCAGGCACTTCGTGGAGTTGCAAACTTCAGAGTGGAGAGGTCTTCCTGAGTTGACCAATTCCGAAGGGGCGTATTGTCAAGATAGCTGCCGAACACAAGCTTGGAGTATGAGTTGTATATTAGAGGTCCTTCATGACCTGCAGAGATTAGAAACGGGCAATTGACATAGCCGAATATCCGTTACCATAAAAGCCAAGCACACTACCCGCAGTAAATCGCAGTCTACGTTGCATAATCACCAATTCAACTACGAATATAACCACAAATCAGTATCTTGTACAAATCTTAGCACGACTTTAGACCGTTCAGAATTTTCTCTTCTAGCGCCACGAATGCTTTCTTCCAATCTATTGGTTTATGATACGAATATAGAGTATCCACGGCCTCTGAAATTGTTGAAATGCTCATTCACCACGTTGTTGAATCTTCCATTTGACAAACACACCAATCGTGTCCCTTTGCATGTTAGGAGTAACGCGATTATACTACCGGCGAGACGTCGTCAAATACAAGAGGATCTTGACGAGATTTCGCCAGTTGATGAAGATAGAACGTTGGCAGATGATGACGCCACGGTAGAAGCCGCATCTTCCTGTTCGTCCGGTGATAGGACCAAAGTGGTTATTATGGAGCCGCTGTTGTTACAAATGATACCATTGAGAAAGAGTCGCACAGATCCACGCATTAGTGCAAGGCAATCATATATCGAGCACAAGAAAAATGTCAGGCTCATGATTTCCTATACCTTCCTAATATGCGGTTTGTTGATTATTTCTTTCTTTACGGTATACTTGCGATGATTACTTTTCAAAATGATTGTTGAATTTATTAGATATTGTCTACTTTTTCAATATTATATTAATAAATTATAAGAGAATATTTACTGATTATTGCACCTTGTATATAGCAGTAATTGTAAGAAATTAATCACTTTTCGGTAATTGGACAAGCTTTTCAAACAAATACCGACTCTAATTACGCCAGAAATCAATGCGTTTGTTGACCATCTCCATGGCAATACCCTAAATATTTTCATACGCGCAAAGTCAATTCTTGTTTACATTTCCTGCTCCCCTTACAATAGAAGTATAAATGAGCAAGACTTGTCATTTCAACACTTGTTCCCATAGAGTGCACATTCTACAATCCACTAATTTCTAAAATTATAAAATAACAAAGCAAAATGGCAGCTGCAACTGGAGAGGAGGCTGCAGCACCTGTAGAAGTCAAAAAAATTGTTCACACTTACCCGCTAATAAGAGTAAGTTTTGAAATTCATAACTACACAATATTACGTTGGTTTAATAATAAATTAACTGAATTTTAGGAATCTGACATGCCCGAAGAAATGAAACAAGAATCAATGGAAATGGCAGTGACGGCGTGCGAGAAATTCGCTAATAATAATGAAGCAGCAGCAAAAATGATCAAAGAGCAGATGGACAAAAAATTCGGTCCGCCATTCCATGTAGTTGTGGGTGAAGGATTCGGATTTGAAATCACCTACGAATGTTCCAACCTGTTGTACTTGTTTTTCGCAGGTAACATTGCCATTCTCTTGTGGAAATGTTTATAATCACATGCAACACATTACCGACTTAAGTAAAACGTTTATATCCATTATAATTATCTCATAAACTCGTTAATTATAAACATAATACAATATAAAGTAATTGAAATAAAGTAAAATACAATTTCAGTCCTTTGCACTTCTAAGATTCTTAGATAAGATTGGATTGAAAGCAGTCTTAATATTTCATGTAGCAATTTGAATTAATTAAAGCTTGATTATTGCAATATTCCTAGTCTATGTCTATATTTCATTTATAGTATAGTATAATTTTCAATCCGACTTTGAAATATTTGTTACTTTAGTCATTAAAAATTAATAATCAGTAAAAATCTCCTAATGTGTATTATATTTGGTGAGTAATTCCTTCGTAGCTTTCGCGATTTCATATGCACTTGTACGTACCTGTGTCATGTACTTTTCGGACATCGCTGTGTCGCCAAGCTTTACATTTTGTAAACCGATGCAGTTGGTTTGCAATTGAGCGACACTATCCAACAACTGCTTAACAACATCACTGCTAGCTTCCTGTTCAAACAAATTCACAAATGAAATGAATTATTACCTGCAAAGTACGTATAAAGTTTCATATTTTTCGCCCGATTGCACCAAACTTCAAAATCTAAGTGATCAAAGGCTCTGTTCTTACGGTGTTTAATTTCTGATTAAAAGATTGGTGTAGTCAGGCGTTAATGATGTCAAATTTAAGAACGGCAATTGTAAATACTTACTGCAGGTATTGCTTTCGTCAAATTCGTTACAGCAAAACATATCCGATCGGCATGCTGAATACAATTGTCCTTCTCAGTACCTTGGATACATTTCCATAAGTCCGAAATTCCGCGAGTTACGGGTTCAATACATTGCATCACGTTTTGATTTTTGTTCAGTTGTAATGGATGCATGCGATTTGACAACTCTTGTTGTTTTATCTATAAAGTAATTAAAAATATAATAGTAAGTATAAATAAAATTAACGTCTTAAATTTAAAGAATTTTTGGATAATTTGGATTTTCTTAGATATTTTAGATGTTTTTAGGAATTTCTATGCATGTTTAGACATTTTTAGGCATTCTTAGACATTTGTGTTCAGTTTTAAACAATTTTAGACACTTTTAGAAACTATTGGACATTTTAAAACATTTATGGTTAGTTTTAGACATTTTTAGGAATTCTTACATAATTTTTAAGCCTACTTTGGACATTTTTGGATATTTCTAGAAATTTTTTGGCATTTGAAGACATTTTTTGGAATCTTTAAACACTTATGGACATTCTTAAATATTTTGAGACATTTTTAGGAAGTTCTAGACATTTTGAGGCATTTTAGACATCACTGTACATTTTAAGACAATTTTGGAATTTTTTACACAATATTGGGTAATCTTAGAGATTGTTAAATATTTATGGTCAGTTTTAGGTATTTCTAGATAATTATAGTCATTTATGGTTAGTTTTAAATATTTACATGAATTTTTAGATATTTTAAAACAATTTTAGGCATTTTTGATAGTTCAGAAATAATGGGTATTCCTATATATTTTTCGACAATTTTAGGAATTTCTAGATCTAGGAATTCCTAATAATATCTACATTTTTATGAATTTCTAGTCTTTTCCGGTATTTTTGACAATTTTAAATGATTTTTGACATTCTTCGACATTATTAGACATTCATAATCAGTTTTACACAATTTTAGGAATTTTTCCGTCATCCGCTGTGCTAATAAAGTAATTATGGAAGAAATTACACTGTGGTAATTTTAGCCGAAAATATATAGCATAAAAAAATAATGTCAGTTCATTGTAATGAGTAAAATCAGAATATATTTTCTCATTTTATTGAGACCATGCAATTATCTATTCCTACCGCTCATTTTTCAGAAAAAAATTTGGTAATGTTCTCGAAATATTCCTGGAAATTATTTAGAAAACGCTAACAAAGTTTTTCAGGGTAGCCACTTTTTTCGCATCATAAAATTCCCTGACGTTTCCCTGATTTCCAGAACATTTTTGCAAATTTTCCCTGACATTTTAATTCTTAATTAATATATACAATATATCGAAATAAGTAATAATCAGAA
>JAODVP010025161.1:0-16062 GCA_025400035.1 Tetradonia laticeps
TATAGCGACCGTCCCACGTTCCCCCTATGTCCGCGTTCCCCCATATTACTCTATAATCAACTCTTCTTAACAGCGCAAAAGAAAATTTACTCTTAAAAACCGCAGAACTACATTTTCTTTCAGTGAAACAAAGCGTTGAAGACGAAATATTAGATATTAAAAATTTAAAATTGAAAAATTGATATAAAAATACAAAGATAAATATTGTTGTCACCGTACGTTATTTTTAAACTGAAAAACAACTGAACACGGATGTGGTATCACATGATAAAGCAGCGGCAGGAAGTGCAACAGTTATTTTACATAAATCAAGCTCAAACTATGCAAATCCGATTACACTAAATGCGGCAGCTCAGTAAAGGAAAGCCGCAGAATTCTTATATTAGTGCTAATAATAGCATAATTAATCCGGTAATACTAACCACTTAATATTTATAATATTACATATGCACACAACTTAACTGCCAGCGTAATTGTCAATGTTCCAATGCGTATATTACGTAGTGTTTAATCAGCGTAATCAACGTAATATATACCTACATATTAACTTATTACCGGCGTTGTTTAAACAACAAGAGTTTTGAACCCGTTACGCATGCGCAGTGTTTGCAACAAACAAACAATCATACAATGAATCCGGTTATATCATCGCGAATGATAGGTGGATTATGGTTTTATTAATAATTGCAAGTTGAAACAAAAATGTATTCCTGCATATAATGATAACCACGTGCGCTCGCTCAATAAAATTATTTATTCACCTACGATACGAAATTATATGCTGAACATCTGCATAAATGTGTTGGGAAAATGTCGCAGCTGCTGTTATCACACGATGACCACGATTATTATTTATGGAAATCGAATCTCAGTGTTCAGTTCAATTATTTGTTAGTATAAAAATGGTATAAAAATAACTAGTTGCTTATTGAACTTATACCATAGCTAAAAATAAAGCAGATTATAAAAATATTTATATTCGCTATTCGACCATGTAATTCGTATATGTATTGCTATTTGTCATATCGCTGAATATATGTACGCGTGATACGCGCTTAGAGCTTTCGGCAATAATCGTAACAGGTTAACTGGCTACTTAAGTCAAGCTCTCTAGCAACTCGTCTTTTTAACGGCCGCCGTGTAATAAACAATCAGCGGCCGAACTGGCATGCCTGCACGCGAGAGATATCCACTTGCGCGCTCACGTTTGAAGGCGAGTCGAAAATGAGCGACTGTCAAAGCGGCGGCGCACGCCGATCCGACTATTTTTAGAATAACCCTGACCCTGAAAAACGCACTGTCGTAAGTCGTACGCGCCGGCGTAGGATTACTCAGCTGAATGCCTCTTCAGTAGCGTAAAACATGCTGGGATGAGCTGGACGGAAAGGTAGACCAACCTGATCTTAATTTGAGACTAGACTTATACATAGGTTTATGATATAATTATAATTAAGGAAACTAGGCCCAAAATCAAGGGAGGGAGTTGGAAATGTGACAAACTGGGACAAGGTAATTATTTAAGTCCGTTTCATGTTTGATTACAATTATAATTAGTTAAAACACTTTAATTAAACACCAGGAAATTAGAAGCAATAAATATTATTGCTAATTAAGTTTCATACTGAACGAACTTACAATTACTAATTGCAAGTACATTTCATGAATAGAGAAACTGTAAAAATTTGTGGAAATTTTCACTTGAAACTGTTCAGATCCACAGATCCAAACAGATCCACATAAGGCGCCATTTTTTGTAAATGAATCAATGAAAGGTATGCGTTTTATGCATAGAAATGTATTAAAGTGATGCGCCGGGATGTCTATCTTAGGCCACTTTTACTTAATTTAGTAATTTGGCAGTAAATCGAAAGAGAAACTGTACTATTTTAACTTTAACTTTGGTGACCATTGTAGGTCACTTCTAATTAATTTAGAAGCGGGGCAATATCACAGATCGAAAGGGCAACTCTTCCTCTTTCAAAAAATATCCCACATAATTTTATCTTTAATGGTACTCGAGAAAATCGATATTTTCCGACTCAAGATTCACAAAATTCTAGATATTGTCTAACTTTGATGAGGTTTTAGTCCATTTCTAATTAATTTAGGAGTAGAACCATATCTCATATGGAGAGTGCAACTCTTCCTCTTTTAAATGAAATGTCACGCATAATTTCATCATTAGTACTTCTTGAGAAAATCGTGTTTTTCCAACACAAGATTCACAAAACTCAAAAACGCTTAACTTTAGCGACGATTTTGGGCCACTTCTAATCAAGTTAGGAGCAGGGCAATATCGCAGATCGAAAAAGCAATTCTTCCTCTTTCAAATGAAGTGTCACGAATACTTTCATCTTTAGTAGTTCGAAAATCGTGATTTTCCAACGCAAGATTCACATGTTTCGGAAAATTGTCTAATTTTGGCGAGGATTTTAGGCCAGTTCCAATCAAGTTAGGAGCAGGACAATATCGCAGATTGAAAGAGCAACTCTTCCTCTTTCAAATAAATATCCCACATAATTTTATCTTTAGTGGTACTCGAGAAAATCGATATTTTCCGACTCAAGATTCACAAAATTTTAGAAATTGTCTAACTTTGATGAGGTTTTAGTCCATTTCTAATTAATTTAGGAGTAGAACAATATCCCACATGGAGAGAGCAATTCTTCCTCTTTTAAATGAAATGACACGCATAATTTCATCTTTAGTACTTCTTGGGAAAATCGAGATTTTCCGACACAAGATTCACAAAACTCAAAAGAACGCTTAACTTTGGAGACGATTTTGGGCCACTTCTAAACAAGACAGGAGCAGGGCAATATCGCAGATCGAAAGAGCAACTCTTCTTCTTTCAATTGAAATGTCACGAATAATTTCATTGTAGTAGTTCTTGAGAAAATCGAGATTTTCCAACTCAAGATTCACATTATTCGAAAAATTATCTAATTTTGACGAGGATTTTAAGCTAGTTCTAATCAAGTTAGGAGCAGGACAATATCGCAGATCGAAAGAGCAACTGTTCCTCTTTCAAATGAAATACCACGAATAATTTGATCTTTAGTAGTTCTTGAGAAAATCGAGATTTTCCAACGCAAGATTAACCAAATTAAAAAAAACGCTAAACTTTGGCGACAATTTTAGATCACTTCTAATCAAGTTAGGAGCAGGATAATATCGCAGATCGAAAGAGCAACTCATCCTCTTTCAAATAAATATCCCACATAATTTTATCTTTAGTGGTACGCGAGAAAATCGATATTTTCCGACTGAAGATTCACAAAATTCTAGAAATTGTCTAACTTTGATGAGGATTTTAGCCCATTTCTAATTAAATTAGGAGTAGAACAATATCCCTCATCGAGAGAGCAACTCTTCCTCTTTCAAATGAAATGTCATGCATAATATCATCTTTAGTTCCGCATTGACCCAAAATCTGATCTCTGTGCCGGCTTTTTGAGTCGGCCCATTTTTCAATGGTAATTTTTTGTCGGATAACTATAAGAAATTTTGGAATCGCTTTTCAGTATTCGATGCATAAGGGTCTGGTGTGGTGCGAGAAGAGTTTCCAACTGCTGGTCCTAACCTAACCTAACCGCAAGTAACGCAAAATAAGGATTTATCGAAATTTAGCAAACGTAATACATTTAAAACATTTGCTATTTGTGTCGGCTAAGTACGTTACAATTAATAAAAGTATATCCTTGTAGTCCTAGTACATATCTACTAAAATAATATAGATTATGGAAATACTTGAAATTCTTTTATACACGTGGCGTTCGGCTTTTTATATTTATACATATTATTATATAAAGTGAAATTTAAAAGTCGAAAACATCTGCACAATTTTATACAAATTGATCGTCTCCATATTGCAGTATGGCACTCAAGGCTTTTCACTTGGTTCTTGGCTGAATTACAACTACATACCACATAATATGTAGTCATGGGTACATACAACGTCGTGAAAAGCATATTTTAAGATGCGAAATAAACGTCAGATGTCAGCAATCCATCACAAGATACACATACCACACATATCACAACTGGTTTAAATCAGACCAAGCGCAATCCAATTCCACATACGAGTATTATGTACCTACTTACAGTCATACTGCATGCTCGTAGGTACAAAAACATTGCGTAAAAATTGACTAGCAGTTAAAAAATCACCTTGCCACGTGGAAGATGTTTTCCTTTATGTCGCTTTGTGACATGTGACATGTCATTCCACAATCTTACATTTACAGAATATTGAGTAATTGACTTTTTGAGTTATTGACTTATTTCCAATTCAAATATTCTTTAAGGCAAATATTGTCTTCGCACCTTCTCAGCTTGTGATTTACACAAATGGTCGTATTGTCCAAATGAGTACATATTAAGAAGAGTTGACAGTTGTTGTTGCTTCATATGGCGATAGATATAATTGTAAATCCTAGATCCTATTGATATACGATGTACTTGGATAATACTGACTGTGTATGCTGAATGAAATCAGTGCTTGCTACATCAAACGGCCTTCATTTTCAAAATGTTTGAAACGAGCAAGAAGGACTTATTTTTAGCTCGTACACGTTTTACTGTTTATTTTATACTCATGTATTAATGTGTACCTTAAACATATGCATAAGTTATAGTTTTAGCTTCATGTAGTCGACAAAGTATACAAAGTATACAAATGGCTCAAAGTCAGTAATAATCTAACTCAGTAATTGGATTAATTAGATAAATTTAACCATGGCCCTCCGTAGATTTAATTTGACTCTTATTAAGGTACAAATTTTTGTGTTTTTTGTTCTTATTAGGCTCAGTTTTTGATGATATTTTATTGTTCTTACATTGTTTGAGGATCGTTGAAGAATATTGCATTTTTTTTATAAATTATGTAACATTTACTGTTTTTAGAGGTTTCTGTTTGGAAATGCGAATTCTAAACTAATGATTTAAACTGAAAATACATCGAATATATTTATTTACCCTCAATTTCAACAATAAATACAAATTGATTCCACTGCATTGAATTTATTTTTGTTATTTTTAATTAACAAGAAGTACATGTTGGCAAAGCGTTTTATATGATTTTAACGGTTTTAATTTATTAGAATTGTATGTTAGAAAATTGATTTAATTTACCTTTTTCAATTAATGGAGTTCTGTTTGAAGAACATATTAATTAATTTTATTATATAATTTAGTACGAAATTTGAAGATATGAAAAGGTAAATTATTATTAATATATTTAATAATATTTACTTTTTCTTTAAGGTAATGGATTTATACGATACTCCAAGTCCATATTACCTTGGTTAAAATTTTTTCTCTTTACTAAAAGAAATTATTCTTGGATTTTCATGCTTATTTCAATGAGTTTTTAGGTTTTTTTTTTATGTGAATTACTAATATTTTAAGGTTTTAAACTACTGACATGTTAAATCACACATTTTTCAATGCAAGCTTTAATTCTCATATTTAGAGATACTGAAAATCTATTTTTGTTTAAAATTTTTGTTGTGAGTACGTATATAAATATTGCTCCTAAGTAAACCATTAGGGGATTCGACAGGTAACTTAATACTGTTCAAACATTTCACGTGATGAAAGCACAACATAATCTATTTTATGTAATACACTGAAACCTCGATCTCCCGATCCCCGCGCACTCGGAACTCTGGATTACCCGTGGTGGGTCAACATGCGTTTTTATCTAGAATGTATTTTGATATTGCACTGTAAAAATTAAAATTTTTCTTTCGAACATGATGTTTTTCATGTAAAGTCCGCTAAACCCGTAAAATCGTTCACTCGGAACGTCCGTGCTCCCACCTAGCCCGAGAGATCGAGGTTTCAGTGTACTTAAGTCTTGTGAACAAAGTCATAACCTTAGATATCTAATCGAATCTAACCTACAATTAATCTACATCAATTATTACGATTGTGTATTCAGGATAATTGAATTGCTGAATTCAAATTTTCAAAATTTCAATTTTTCAAATTTTCAAATTTTCAAAATTTCAAATTTCATTTTTTAATTTTTCTATTTTTTTTAATGTTTCAATTTTTCAATTTTTCAGTTTTTCATTTTTTCAAATTTTAAATATTTCAATTTTTCAATACATATTTCAATTTTTCAATATTGCAATTTTTAAATTTTTTCAATTTTTCAATTTTTCAATTAATCACTTTTCAATTTATCAATTTTTTCAATTTTATCAATTTTTCAATTTGCAATTTTAAATTTTTTTTTTATTTTTCAATTTTTCAGTTTGAAAATGGTTTCTGTTTCAGTTTCGATTTTTATTAAATTTAGGATTTCAGTTCTGATTTCCGTTCTCTCAGAATATCATTCTGTATCGTTCAGTAATATCATTTCTTGAAAAAAATCTAATTGCTGAATTTTGTTGCAGGTGATCAAAGCAGGATCCTAAGAGCGCGGGCCGGTCATGCGCCTCGGTCCGGCTCTTCTGGTCGCGCTTCTACAAGTCGTCATCATCGCCGGGGCCGTACCGTATGACGAGGACGACGATGCAGCGAAAACGACACCCGGCGACGATGCACCCAAAGTGTCCCATCCGGCCTGGCCGCACAAGGACGAGCGGCTCAACAAGCTGGACGGACCGCACACTCCTTACCAAGTTCTGCACACGCCCGAAGCCACCTCGATTAACCAGCCTGCGTACAAGAACATCTCGTCCGAAAACTACAAAAGCGAGCCGCTGTACAAGAAGACCAAGCTCACCATCGGCTACCTCACGGCGGTCAAGGGGGACCTTAAGGAGCGTCAAGGATTGGCGATTTCCGGGGCTCTTACCATGGCCATCGACGAGGTAACACAAATAAATACAGTTACATGCATTACTAGAGAATACTCAAGGCTTTACTATCTATTAATGAATGTAGATTAACAATGACACCAATATTCTACCCAATGTGACGCTGGTGGTGCGTTGGAATGACACGAAGGGCGACACTGTCACGACAACGCGTGCAATGACTGATATGATTTGCGATGGCGTCTCCGCGTTTTTCGGCCCCGAGGGAACTTGCCACGTGGAATCTATCGTAGCCGAATCGAGGAATATCCCCATGATTAGCTATGTAAGCAATATTTTTGTGAGGTTAAGGTTCAGTGTACAAATTGTGGATTTTCCGATTAGAAATGCTCGGACTACAGGACAACGGAGAGGAAAACGTTCGCCAGGACCGAACCGCCAGATACCCAAGTAACCAAGTCTGTGATATCGCTATTAAAGTACTATGACTGGAAGAAGTTCTCCATCATCTACGAGAAGGAGTGGCAGACGGTCGCCTCGTCGTTGGTCAATGAAGCAAAAGCGAGGAACATGACGATCAACGATGTGCGATCGCCGATGGACGGGCACAAATGCTGCGCGACGAATCTGCCGTGCTGCCTCAGCGGCTATTGGTTCCAGTTCATTCAGGAGACGAAGAATAAAACTCGAAGTATGAACTAACCACGATGTGTTTTGCACTTTGCATTACATTATTCACTTCCATAAATTTCATGCTTTAAATGCCCATTCGTTCTATGTTTTATTGCAGTTTACGTGTTTCTGGGCTCCACCAATCAACTCATCGAGTTGATGACCACTATGCATACGGCGCAGTTGTTCGAGAAGGGCGAGTATATGGTAATCTATGTTGATAAGGATACGTATTCGGAGAAGGAAGCTCATAGATACTTATGGAGTAAGATGCTTTTATTTATTTCTAGGCACTAGGTACTAAGTATGTTTTCTGTTCTCCGGTTGGCAGAACCAGAAGTTTTATCGAAGTACAACTCGTGTCATGAGCACCAGCATAATTTCGAAAAGCGCGGGAAGAGTTTGTTCGTTGTTGTCCCGACTGCCCCTACGGAGAACTATGATAAGTTTATGAACAAAGTGCGCGAGTACAATGGCAAGGAGCCCTTCAACTTTCCATTGCCGACTATCTTTAAGACTTCCAACATACACAAGGTATTCTATATATACACCTGAGGATTGCAACTTATTTTTCAATATGTATTTCGATTTTGTGAGTTTTTTTCGCTTTGTAGATTTGTATTTTAGTTTTTAGATGGTGCGATTTTTCGATTTTTCTATATTTTGGTTTTTAGATGGTTCGATTTTTCGGATATTATGTTTTTCAGTACTTAGTTTTTCAGTGTATCAATTTTTCGACGTTTCGATTTTTGTATAATTCAAATTTTCGATATTTCGGTTTATAGATACATATCTATTGAATATCGAAAATTTGAATTATACAAAAATCGAAACGTCGAAAAATTTTTCAATTTTTTTAATTATGCATTCTTCCATTAATTACGTTTTTCAATAATTCGCTTTTCAATTTTGGTATTTCACTTCCTCAATTTCTCAATCTCTCAATTTATCTATTTTTCAATTTTCAAAATTTCTCAATTTTGCAATTTTCCAATTTTCCCAATTGCCCAAGTTTCCAAATTTCTCAATTCACTAAGTTTCTCAAGTTTCGGATTTCTCAATTTTCCAAATTTCTCAATCTCTCAAGTTCTCGATTTTTCAGATTTTTCAATTTCTCAATTTTCCAAATTTCTCAATTTTCCAAATTTCCCAGTTTTCTAAATTTCTGAATTTCTTAATTTATCAAATTTCTCAATTCACCAAATTTCTCAATTTACCAAATTTCTCAATTTTTCAAATTTCTTAATTAACCAAAAGTCTAAAATTTCGCAATTTTCCAAATTTCCAAACTTTTCAATTCCTGAATTTTCCAAATTTCTCAAGCTTCCATATTTCTCAATTTTCCATATTTCTTACTTTACCAAATTTTTCAATTATTTAAATTTTTCAATTTTCCAAATATCTCAATTATTCAAATTACCCAATTTCTGAATTTTCCAAATTTCTCAATTTTTAAAATTTCCAAATTTTCCAATTTCTAAATTTTCCAAATTTTCTAATTTCCCAATTTCTAAATTTTCCAAATTTTCTAGTTTCCTAAATTTCACAATTATTCAAATTTCACAATTTCCCTATTTTCCAAATTTCCCAATTTCTGCATTTTCTAAATCTCTCAATTTTCTCAATTTTCTAAATCTCTCAATTTTCTAAATTTCTCAATTTTTCAAATTTATCAATTTTCCAAATTTCCCAAATTTTCTAATTTCGCTATTTGCAAATTTCTCAATTATTCAAATTTCTCCTTGTTCTAAATTTCCCAATATCTCAATTTTCCAACATTCTCAAGTTTCCAAATTTCTCAATTTTTCAAATTTCCCAATTTTCCAAATTCTTCAATTTTGCAAATCTCCCAATTTCTAAATTTTCCAAATTTCTCAATTTTCCGAATTTTTCAATTTCTCATTTTCTCCATTTATTAATTTCTCAATTTTGATATCTCGTTTTTTTATAATACATTTTTAAATTATTTACTTTCTCGAACTTTCGCTTTTCATCCATTTCATTTTTTAGTCCTTATTTCAATTTTTCAAGTTTTAAATTATTCAATTTTTCAATATTTCGGTTTCTTAAATTAGTTCCACAAATTTTTATATGTACTTCTTAATAAGTTTCGAGTTTTTCATTGATTTTACATTTTATCATATTTCAATTTTAAAAAGAGGGAAAAAATAAAATTTGAATATTCAATTTTTTGATATTTCGATTATCCATTTTTCCTTTCTTCAAATTCATAAACCCCAATACCTAAACGTACATCGTAGCGTTTTGGAGTCAAAAGTTATATCTAGTAATATATCTACAAATCTCGTAACATAGAAAATGAACATCAAAATTATGGCGTTTTCATAAAAATGTATTCATAAACTACTCCACAGTTTGTCTCGATCTACGCCTCCTACTTGTACGACTCAGTGCAACTATACGCGAAAGCATTGCACGTGTTACTTTCGCGTGAACCGCATCTAACCGAAGACATCATCGAGGAGGTGGCTCAGAACGGAACCAGGATCGTTGAAACCATAAAAGCATTGAAGTCCTACAAGAGTAAGTTCAGTTGTCCTTTATGCTTCTATTTTTCTACAACTATAACTCTGCAGGTATCACCGGCGCCACCATGAAACTCGACCACAACGGCGACTCCGAGGGCAACTTCTCTGTGTTGGCGTTCACGCGCATCTCGAATCCGCAGGAGTATGCCGTTAACAACAACTTCACGTGTTTGTATCAGATGCGACCGGTCGGTCAATTCCAGCAGGGCGAATTTCCAGTGAGTGAGTTTTTACTTGTGCAATTTGTGTGGTGAATGCGCCGAGGCGTGCAGTACTAACGATTGCGATCTGGATTTCCCAGGATTATCAAATCTATCCGAATGTGAAGATCGAATGGCCGCAGGATGCGCGTCCTAATGACGAACCCAGCTGCGGCTTCAACAACGAGATGTGCCAGAAGAGCGACTCGCACATGCATAGCATCATCGTGGCTGGGACACTCGCCATTGTGCTCTTCTGCGCATGCGTGATTACCATGAGCATCTATCGAAAATGGAAGATTGAGCAGGAGATTGAGGGTTTGTTGTGGAAAATTGACAAGAGCGATTTGACGAGTTATTTCGAACGAGATATGCTTACTACTCCCAGTAAAGTACGTAAAGGTTATTTATCTATTGTTACTTTTAGGTTATGTTTATCTTGAGAAGTTTTTGGTTATGTTTATGTTTATTCATATCTTGTAGATGAGTCTCTATAGTGTAAGTGCGACATCGTTTGAGTCACGAGGCGGTGCGCAGGTGTTCGCTCGGACGGTCCAATACAAAGGACTCGTGGTTCGAATAAAAGAGTTGACGTTCTCACGGAAGAAGGACATTTCGCGTGATATCATGAAGGAGATGCGGTTGTTAAGGGAACTGCGGCACGATAATATCAATTCGTTCATTGGGGCGTGTGTGGAGCCAATGTCGATTTTACTAGTCACTGATTATTGTGCCAAAGGAAGCTTATACGTGCGTAAATTTTACATTATCAAGAATTCTTTATGTCTTGCTCACAGTTTAGTAATTGTTTTTGTTTATGTCTTTGTTTTTCCAGGATATAATTGAAAACGAAGACATTAAATTGGATAAAATGTTTATAGCATCATTAGTCCACGATCTCATTAAGGTAAGTAAATATTATACTTTTAACATCGAAATTTAAAAAATTTGTCATTTACTTTTTGTTTTTAAATGTTTTCTATTTTTAAACTATGAAATCTAAAATTTAGAACAATTGAACATTTGCAATTTATTAAATTTTTCTTAAATATTTCTATAAATTTTTGTAAACGAATTTTCAAATTTGAACATATTCACATGCTTATTATGTTACTGATAAACCAAAAACTCCAAAAGTGGAAAAGTTAGAAAATTAAAATAGCGAAATATGCAAAATTGAAAAATTACAATACAAAAAGAGATCGTATTGGAACATCGTAAAATCGAATAATCGAAAACCTGATAGATCGATAACTGCAAAAAGTAGTATGTATATCGAAAAACAAAAATATTGAAAATTTTAAAAATCGAAAAAGATTTTCGAAAATCAAAAATGGCAACTCGAAATTCAGTTTTTGATTTGTATTTCGAAACATCGATGCATCAAAGTTTTCGAAAAAAATCGAAAAGTGTAAAAAATCGAAAAAACGAAATATGAAAAAATGAATAATCGATGCACTGAAAGAAGTCGAAGATTGAAAAAATCGTAGTATTGAACAAGCGGTAAACCGAAAATTTCAAAAATCGATAAACCAAAAAATGAGATCAATGCCAAATCAAAAAACGAAATATCAAAAATTCGTAAAATTGAAAAATCGAAAAATCGAAAAGAAAAACTCGATGTGTTGAGAATTGAAAAATCGATGCAAATATAAAAAAATCGAAAGATTGAATAATTATAAACCGAAAAATCGAAATATTGAAACACCTGAAAGATTGATAATCCCAAAACTTAAAATATCGAAAAATTGATAAACCGAAGAATTGTAAATTTTTAAAATTGAAAAATAAATAAATAAATCGTAAAGTTGGAAAATCAAAAAAATCAAAAAATTGCAAAAAACGAAATATTTAAAAATCGATAAAACGAAAAATCCAAAACCAGTACATAATTTGAAAAATACCGAAAATGCGAAACTCCGAAAATTATCCAAAAATCGAAACTTCGAGAAATGGATGAACCGGAAAACCGAATATTGTAAAAATCGAAATATTGAAAAACCAAAATATTGAAAAATTGAACACTCCAGATTTGAAAAGTGGAAAATGGAAACCTTAAAAAATTAAATTTTGCGAAGATTGAAAATTTCAAAAATTGAAAAATTGTGATATTTAAAAATTTGAAAATTTGACCGAAAAAATGAAACATCTAAATATGGTAAAACCAAAATATCAAAGTTACCAAATTTTCTAAATTCCTGATTTTCTAGTCCTAAAAAATAAAACTAATTAATAATATTCCTATTTTTTGTTGATTAGGGCATGATCTACATCCACAATTCAATGTTAACGTATCATGGGAACTTGAAGTCGTCGAATTGCGTGGTAACAAGCAGATGGGTACTACAGGTGACCGATTTCGGACTGGCAGAGATGCGCCACTGGGCCGAGAACGAGCACATGGGCGAACACCAGTATTACCGAAGTTTGCTGTGGAAAGCGCCGGAACTGCTACGCAACAAAAATTCATACATTAAAGGCACGCAGAAAGGGGACGTGTACGCGTTTGCTATTATATTGTACGAAATTATCGGAAGGCGGGGTCCGTTTGGATTAACGAATTACGAACCAAAAGGTACAAACAACACTCCAATTATTTACTATTATTTAATGAGTGAATTTATTATAATTGACAGAAATATATGAGAAAATAAAAGAAATTCCACCTGAAGGCCAGGACGCATTTCGACCGGACTTAAACATGTTGTTGAACACAATGGAAATAGTAAAACCTTCAGAAGGCTACGTCCTGCAGGTGATGCGAGATTGTTGGGCGGAACGTCCTGAGGACAGACCTGATTTTTGTGTAGTACGGTCAAGACTTAAGAAGATGAAGGATGGAAAGTACGTTAGCCACCACTAGATGGCGCTTGACTAGATTTTATTTTAGAAATTGTCTATTATATTTTTAATGTAATATTAATTAATATAGGAACCGTAATATAATGGATCAAATGATGGAGATGATGGAAAAATACGCGGACCATTTGGAAGATCTAGTCACTGAACGCACGCAGTTACTGCACGAAGAGAAATTGAAAACTGAAGATTTATTGCATCGAATGCTACCGAAGTACATACATACAACAATCTGTAAATCTAAGGGAACTAAATAATATGTTTCAGATCTGTTGCTGAACGCCTCACAATGGGCTACGGCGTTGAACCAGAGTGGTTTGATTTAGTCACAATTTATTTCAGTGATATCGTCGGCTTTACTGCGATGTCTGCTGAAAGTACCCCCTTGCAAGTACGTCATTTCAACTCAGTTAATCTAACCTAGAAATGGTGTAAACATAATTTCTTTTCATTTCCTTTACAGGTAGTTAATTTCCTGAATGATCTCTATACAGTATTTGACCGTATTATCAAAGGATACGACGTGTATAAAGTCGAGACGATTGGCGATGCATACATGGTGGTAAGTGCAGTTTACATCACTACCTCACGTTATGACTACATAAATCGTGTATATTTAGGTGTCAGGGCTGCCCTTACGTAATGGCGACCGACATGTGGGAGAAATTGCATCGATGTCCTTAGATCTTCTATCTGCAGTAAAAAATCATTGCATATCGCACAGGCCAAACGAGACGCTTAAACTACGTATAGGTATCCACACAGGTAATGAAGCGACATTAACTTGGTGTGACAAGTAATACTAAATATAGCAAATAAATGTTTTGTGAAGGTCCCGTTGTGGCAGGCGTAGTAGGATTAACAATGCCGCGTTATTGTCTGTTCGGGGACACGGTTAATACTGCTTCACGTATGGAAAGCAATGGCGAGCCATTGAAAATACACATTAGTCCCCAGTGCAGGGATGCCTTGGAAAAGCTGGGAGGTTATGTGGTGGAGGAGCGTGGATTGGTGGCTATGAAAGGTAAAGGCGAAGTGAGGACGTACTGGCTGCAAGGGGCCACGGATACTGCAGTGCAGAGACGGGAGGTGGACCTTGGCGAATTACCTCCGTTGTTTTGCCGGCCTCGGAAAAGTCCTAAGCTGAATACTGAGAGTCGGCAAGCTTCGTTTTGTGGCAATCTGGGTGGTTTTGGTGGGTTGAACAGTCGCCGCCATTCCAGCGTACCGAGAGGTAAGGTTTTCAGTAGTTTGGCGTTTATTATTATTGCTTTTCGTTACTTCGAATTTTCGATATGTCGATTTTTGATTTTTCGATATTTCGTTTTTCAATATTGAAATTTTGCAAAAATTCGATAATTGGATTTATCGTTAATTTAACATTTCGATAAATCGGTATTTCGAGTGTTCAATAATTAAATTTATCGATGAATCGATATTTGGAAGTGAATATTTTTCGATAATTCGTTATTTCAACTTCTCAATATTTCGATATTGAGATTTTTCGATAATTCGATATATCGAAAAATTGAAAAATCGAGACACCGCAAAATCGAAAATTGTGATTTTTATGAACGTAACAGAAGAATCGAAAAACCCGCAAATGAATGTTTTTCGATATGATCGAAATTGAAAAATTCGAATAATCCAAATACATATTAAAAAAATCGAAAAAATGAGAAATCGAACAAATAAAATCTGAAATATTAGAAAATTGGAAACTGCATAAATGGAAAAATAGGCACATAAAACAAAAAATCAAAAAATCGAAAAGTAAAAAAAAATCAACCAACCGAAATATACATAAATTGAAAAATAATACACGAAAAATCGAAGAATTAATCATTTATATTTTGAAAAATTGAAGAATCAAAATACCAAAAAAATCGAAAGATAGATAAACCAAAAAACCGAAATATGGAAAAATAGTGATAAAGCGAACAGTCGGAATTTCGCAAATCAGAAATATTAGAAAACCGAAAAGTGCGTAAATCAAAAAAAGCTAAAAGTAACCAAATCAAAAAACCGAAATATCAATAAACCGAAAAATAATACACGAAAAATCGAAGAATCAAAATATCATGAAATAATGAAATAGTTAAAGATCATAACCGAAAAATTTAAATATGTATCAAAAATCGGAATATCAGAAAATTCAGAACGAAATACTCTAAAAACGAAAACTTCAAAAATCGAAATATCGGGAAAGCGATAACCCGGAAAATCGAAAAATCGAAATATAAAAAAAAGTAAAACTTGAAAAACCGAAAAACTGAAATATTGAAAAATCCATTATTCAATGTTTACATTTATCGATAAATCGATATTTGGTATGTTCGATATTTCGACGTTGAAATTTTTCTATAATTCGATATTTCGATTTTTCGGTATTGATTTTTTCGATATTTCGAATTTTCGATATTCACATTTTTCGATATTTTAATTTTCCGATATTTTGATTTTTTGAATCTTGGATTTGTCGAAGGTTTCAGAATTTTCGACATTCCGATATTTCCATTGTTATTGTTATTTAGCGATAATTCGATATTTCGAGTTTTTGATATTGCGATTTTTCTGTGATTCGGTTATTTTTGAGTATTGAAATGTATCGATAATTCGATATTGCGATTTTCCGATATGTCTTTATTAATTTTTCCATATTTTTGGTATTTCCATTGTTCGAAATTGATGATATATCCATTGTTCGACAGTGAGATTTTTCGAAAATTCAATACTTCGACGTATCGCTGTTTGCAATTTTCCAAGAATTAGAAACATCGATTTTTCGATATTTCGATGTTGAGATTTATCGATAATTCGATATTTCGATTTTTCGGTATTGATTTTTTTCGATATTTCAAATTTTCGATATTGTGAATTTCGATTTTTCAATATTCTGATCAATCAATTTTCATCATTTCGATTTTTGAAATCAAACTTTTCCATATTTCAATTATAGGTATGTTCCAAGCAACGATTCTAGAACGGTAATTCAGTCCCGCGCATGCGCAG
>JAODVP010025493.1:0-35960 GCA_025400035.1 Tetradonia laticeps
ACACAACGTTACTACTCATCATTCCAATACAACTCCCCATCAGCACCTCCTCAATTATATTATTATTTGATAAGCTTGTAATACGACGTATATTATCCACATGGTGTTAAATATTAAGACATAAATTCTGACATGTGAATAATACCTAACCTAACCTTCCCAATTGATAGCCATAAGATTGAATGCAAAACATTCGTATTTTTCATAAAGTTATTCTGCTAAAACCAGCTGACGTTTTGAGCTATACTCATTTTGTAAAAATTCTACATATTATTAATTCTCTGAATTAAGTTTTTCATTCTGCATAGATTAATTGACGTCTCAATATCTCACCGTGAAAGTAGTAGTTATTTTTTCAATGATAACATAACAAAAATTACCTTTTTGAAGTTCGGATCAAAAATTGTTCAAAATCTTGCTAAAATTTAAAAAAACACAAGAACTACAAAATAGGCTTAGGTTGTTAGAATCGTTTATTGCACAAGAGATCATCAATTTTAAAAAGTGAATCAAAAAAGTTTGGCATAGGTTTATTTTCAATAGTTCCAAATTCACTTATTTTTTCGGGCCAGCTCAATCCATACTTCCGTTCCTTCTTTGTTTTGCAAATTTCTCATAATATAAACAAGTGGTGTCCTGTTTGTTAGAAACCTTTCGAACACCAGGAACTTCTGAATCAGTAAAATCATCGTCAGCTAGATTCCTTACTTCTGACACAGACTGAACATCTTATATTTGATTGAATCTTTGATGATCCCATAGATGTTTTTTTTTTTCAACTATTTTCAGCTACATTGTGCTATGAGATCATCAACTATTCAACTTTGTTTCTCCATTTTTCCACTTCCACATCTATTGGAACGTATATCTTAGCTTTTTTATACTTTTCGTTTTTTCTTGAACCCTTAATCCCACCCTCTTGTTAGATTTGGATTTGGCAATTTCTTCCAGGTAGCGCTTTTAACAACTTATAAACGGTTCCCATAACCGCAGTACTTTGCTATTACACTCATGAAAAGCTACGACTTACACCTAACTATTTGTCGTAGATGTTTGTTACATTAGAAAAAAATAGTCCAGAACTTAGCCCAAATTTGTACCAGTAATCCGGCAAAGTTTAAAATTCCATAACAATCAAAATCATTAAGATATCTATTTGATTTATGGATAGATATTCACTTTAAACCTTTCCCTATAATATAAAAGAGTAATAAATATGTCGAAAAGAGTACATACTTGCAAAAGTTTTGGGGAACTGTACTACACAAAACTGCTGTTACGATGTGAACATGATGAACTTCGACTGAACTAAAATGTCGATCGCAAGAATTTGGACTAGTTCCTCTACTAAATTATTGTACTAAAAGAATCTTTCTAAAAACTGTGTTAAATTGCTAACACTTCATTGGTATTCATCAGAATGTTAAAGATTAAGAAATATTTCCCTTCGTGTGAAAAGTCATATTATGAACAGTCAGTGAGAAGGTTAAATACCACTTCACGAAGTATGTATGTATACCGAAATATCGCCAAAGCACATTCCAATTTTTTAGGATCAGAGAAAAATTTGTCATCTCTTTTAAATAGAAGTAATGTATAAGTCAAAATTGACCACATCACGTTATTCTTAGATTCTTAAAATCTAATAAATCGAATTAAATTACAATTATATTTACTAGGTTACTAGTAAACAGCTAAATAAAAGCAATATAACAACTACATACTTCAGTTTGATTAGGTTAAAAACTATGCAATGATCCTTTTAACTCTAATTATCAACCAGAGCAATTATATTATAAAACCTGAAATAAAATATACGTAGCTATCAACTGGTTCAAGCATTTAATAATTAAATAAATCGATCGCAAATTGCTAGTGCATCTACAGGAACGATTACGTCAGAAATAATTGCAATGGAAACGAAGAATAACACGAATGAAAAACGAAATGATAAGCTGCACGGATTCCACCTGCTAACACCAGGTTGGCCGCTTGCGCTATATTCTACTTTATATAGCATCGCAGCAATTTCTATGCCGGTCGTCCACCACAATTTCTACTTATTGCAACTTCTGCCAGTGTATGTATAGTGTCCATTTTCTCTTTGGGCTTGGGCATAATGCTGCCGCATTTTCAATCTACACCACTATCTTTTACTCCGTTTATTTATACAATTATATTTTGTTTGGATTTCCATCGATGTAACGCTTCGCGCTTTATTTCACAGTTCAGCGAGGACTGACCGCTTTTGTAAGTTTACACCATATACTTATGCCTTGCAACACTGTATTATAAATTGCAATAAACTGTAGGTCTTCTCGTACATCATAATTTAAAGCAATCGTTATAATGCAATGGTTTAATTATATCACTTTGCCGCGAGTAAAACAAGTAGTAGCAGGTGTGCGTTTTGTTAGTTTGATCTTAATGCAATCTCAAGAGGAGTTAATTATGTCTACATGAAATATTTTATGCTTTGCTTGTTTAATTTGCATACGGAGAGGAATTAAGACGTAACGAGGCGACGATCAAGGATATCTGCAGATGCCACGCCTTTCAATAATATTCAAGACCAGAGGAATGTGAATATAGTTGCAGATTTTAATAAATGCAAATTATTTCATCTTGGAAAAAATGTCAAACGATACTAAACTTTACTACTTAATTACTTTATCATAGTAGTACATTTTGTAACGTTTGTTAATGTTTTTTAAAGCTAACGTTAAGGTCGTCTGGTAAAGTAACTGCACTATATTAGTGTTTTAGACATAAATCATTTAAATGTTGTATTCAAATGAGTTCCTGGTTAATACCATGAAAAGCGATATTACCGCATAAATAACGTCGACGTCTTACCTAAAACGCAAATTTTCCAATTAATGCAATCCATCCCGGCGTTCATTTCCGTTGCAGTCGACAATCCAATAACCAATAAGTGAAGCAAATACAAGCAGCGCTTTAGTTTAACAGTGCAAATCAAAACAAACATGATGTAACAGCCGTGACTATTGCTGCAAAGTAAGTCAATAAATTTTTTGTACATAGTCAATGTAGGTGGATTACTAGACGCACTTCCGCCGTCTATAGTATAATCAATAGTAAAATCGTAAATTGCGATGTAGCTGAGCATCAAGTGCGACTGCACGTGATTACTTTCGCTGATGAAACACAACGAAGTGGAAGCCGCAAAAAAGCAGCATTATGCAAAATCCAACGAAACAAACGCATTGAAGAAAACGAACGTGGCGCACGCGAGAGTAACGAGAGCAAAACGCGCTCGCGCGGATTTCGTACTTGATTCCGCGATGCAGAGCACTTCATTGCGCAAGAACGGCATTATTTCGTACGCCTGCACATGGCCTAAACAAATGGCTACTCTATGGGAACCGCAGCTATATGCCGCGCGCACGCTGAAAGCCAAATGCGGCGCGAGGCAAATCAGAACGAAATCGAATGAAATGAGCGCAGGCACGCAGACTATTTATTGTCATGCTTTAAAACATTGCGCATATTTGCCTGCTACGCCGCGAGAGCGCTCGTCGTTCTTCCTGATGCGTAGGATTTTCCAAACGTGCGTTGACTTTTTGCGCACTGTCATCGTCATCGTCAGCGTTGTCGTAAATTGAGATTTTTTATATTGGTAGGTAAATGTTGTTGGTCAGTTGCTGACGTGAGAGATAACACATTAAGAGTAAAAGAAAAATAATAATTTTAGAGCTTTTGTGTTTTGTATTAAAGCTTTTTAGTTTCACAAATTAGTTATACAACACAATGAATAGCAAATGATAAAGAATGTTGTTCGTTTTTTAAAATCTTTTAGTTGTGAATTATTTAGCAAAAAATTATTGGATTCATGATCAGTAGACATAGTTTTCCCTATACTGTGTTATACAATTTCACGTCGTTATTTGCGCTAATATTGCCATGGCAATATTGATTTTCCTGAAATTCTGGTTTCCATTTTTCCGCATTTTTCTATTTCAAAATCAAAAAGTTAAAGGTACAATGGTATGGTTGGATGCAGTATTTTTTTTATCTAAAACCTTAATACACAGGGGAATTTGAATTAGTATATTTTTACAACGATAGCAACAGTTTATTCCTCATTTTCTGCTAAAAAAGTGAAAAATCCCCTTTAAAAAAGTATATATATTTTTTAAATTGTCGTTTAATCAGATGCCGTTTTAATAAGATGTTGAATAGCTGTATTTTTGTAGACTTGACGAACTTCTCACTTTTGTGTAAGAAAATGAGGAGTAAATTGTTCATATCAAGTTCATATCAAGTGTAAAAAGATGAAATTAATTTTTAGGTCAACTTTGACGTATACATCAATTGTTGTAAAACATATGGTCTCCTATCTTCTATATATTACAAAACGCTTCTATGAAGTTCACTTCTTGTTTTTTCTTTTGTTAGTTAGTTTATTGCTTTGTATCCTGATTTTCTTTCCACGGAGTTATTTCAATTTATTGTTGTTAAGAATTTTCTTGCAATACATGTTGAAACCAGAATGGTTCGAATGGTTATATTAATGGCCAATGAAATTTGTTTATTAAGTATTTTATGTCATCCATTATCATAATAATTAAATTATTACGATTTAGTCACGATGTGTCAATACCGCCTCCACGTTAGTATAGAAGTACATTACGCGTGCAGTGTGTTTGGCCTATTAACAGGCTCATTTTATAGTACATGAAAGTTATTCATACGTTTTTTCTTCATATGTTTTGTAAAAATCAATAAATCTGGTGTTGTTAGGCAACGCTACGATATATGTATTTTACATTGCTGAGTTTTTTGGCAATATCTTGCAAACCGGAGGACCATTCGGTCTAGAACCAACGAATAATTGGGTTGTCCTCCACTACGGAGACTTCCTGAAGGTTTGAGCTACGTAGAAATATGCCCAAGAAGTAGTCGAAGGTTTATTGGAAAGAAAATCTCAGGTTACTAATTGTAAGCCATAAACTAACAATCAAACAAACAAACAAACAAGAAGTGAACTTTATAAAAACGCTAAATACAAGATTTTGAAAACATTCATTTTTTCATACTTCTTTGTAGGGGTTTCTCACTTTTTTTGGCCAGAAATGGGGAATAAATTGTTGCTATCGATTGTAAAAATAAACTAATTCCCGTACATAGTTTTTTAGGATTCAGTAATTTAAAGCTGCATGTTGAAATTTGCACAAAATTAACCAAAATTTCTCGAGTTACGATGCGTGCCGTTACTGAATCATACAACTTTCAATTTGTTTTTATGAAATACTTATTTTACGTTGCGCACTGTAGCTATTAAATTATATCTTGTACTAAAGGAATGTAGGAACTACTTTCTTAAGTTGTATTAGTTTATCAAGAGAAATATATAGAAAATTTTGAAAGTATTAATTTTTGGTGAACTATATTTCATATATCGCACTATACTACTGTACTATAAATTTTACGGCATTTAGGAACCAATTTCTTAATTTGTATTAGTTTATCTAGGAAAGTACGCAGAATATTTTGAAGATATAAATTTTTGTGCTTGGCAAAGATTCGAAGAGCATTTTGGACTTTTTTTGTTCCTTTGTAAATATTAACCAATTTAAATTCGCTTCCATAGTTCTTTATGATTATCGCCAAAGCTACGAGCTTGATGTCGTCTAAAATTAGCGGAAATTGATCGAGTTACACATTCGAGTTATACGTTGCTAAAAAAACATTTTACTAAATATCAGTTTGCACCGTGGCCATTAAATTATTTCAACTACCTAAATTTAGGAAGAAATTTCTTAATCTGCATAAGTTTATCGAAGGAAAGTACTAAACAATTTCGAAAAATGTAAAATCGGCGATTGATTGTTGAGAATTTTTAACCTTTTTGGCAGAAAATGAGAAGTAGATCAATTATAAATTTTTATTCTGTAATTCAAATTCGCCTCCATAGTTCTTTGCGTTTATATAATTTAAAGTTTACTTTTATTTAAAAAAAATAACGAGAATTCATATTAATAACGGAAGTAATTACACTCAGATTAATCTTTTTCATTTTCATTTCATTTGGTTTGTTTTTATTTGGCATGACAATGAAAATTAAATAAATTAAAAAATCAACGCGTGGCAAAAACAATAAAAAATTGTACTGTTTATAACATAACTATATTAAAAAGTATTTTTAATTTGAACATAAATTTTGCATAAGATTTATTTGGAAAAATTAATTATTGTTTTACCAATCGACACTATTAATAATATGAAGTACAAACTTTTCATTGCTTTGACAGCACTTCGATTTTTAAATTTATTTAATTCTAATTGTTTTTCCTAATATTTTCCCTGAAGAAGATCGAAACGTTGGAACTTCATTAACAATGGATAGGTTATTTCTAAATTTAGTATTTTTCTGCTTAACAAAAATATATTGGATTTTAATATGGGAGTTTTCTAATTAATATCTATTACTTCAATACAAAACTTAGTTTATTCTCAACTGTCAAAATTTGTTCGATTGTTCCAATGGAAATTTTTAAAAATATAAATACTTCTTGGGGAACGTTTGAAAGAAATTATTCACTTCCTTCATAGAAAATGAGGAGTAAATTGTTTATATAAACAGTAAATCTTAACTAATTGAAGTTCCCGTACGTAGTTCTTCAGGTGTAAGAAATTTAAAGCTACGAGACAAGTTTTAAGTTAAATTATCTGAACTTAATGAATGTAGCAAGTAATTTCTTAAAGGCAAACGCCTTTTATGTGTTTTCAATGTTTTCCCCTTTGTATCTCCCTAGTTCACTTAATAATAAAACAAAAGCAGAGTTTCAGTAAATTAAGCTGTTAGCTAGACCACTTAGTCATCTATTTGTTTGTGCATACTTCAGCAAACAAGATGTTTTGTTCGTCAAGCGCCAACAGAAAGTAAAATGAGCGCGCGCGACTGCGTGAAACTTAAGAAGCGGAACCGAAACAAGCGGAACCTGAAGGTCGTCCAGGCCACACAGCGAATTCTTCTCGGCATGCCTCTACGAATATTGCGACAAAAGACGACAATGAACTCGCGTGTTTTGCGGCATAATTTACCACCGATCCAATTGAGTCACTCATTGTTTTGCCTACGATGTATCTACTCGTAAATAATGTAAATACACACGCTCGCAATGCAAACATTCCAAGAAGATATTTGCAATCGATTCGCATAAATTAATCATTAAAATGAACTGGTGCTCCGATCTCGTCACATTGTCATGTCTCGACTACATGTTCGAAGCCTACGGAAAGGCGGGGCAGGTATAAATGTTACTTGGAGGTCATACTCGCCGACATTAGCGTGAAATTCCTACACAGAATGGACGCATTACACGCTGTTTTAATTGCCGTGAGTATAACAATAAAAGTATTTCATAGACGATTAAATTAAATGACAATGTTTGTAGGTAGTTACGGTGGCGTTGTCTGAAGCACACCATCCTGGTGTGACCATAGGCTTCACACCCTACTCCCATCCCGTCCTCTCGCAGTATCATTCCCAGGACGTCCTTGGACAATACTCCTACGGCTATTCCACACCAACTGCCACGAAATCCGAGACCAAATCCGTGGATGGCGTGACGCAAGGCGGATACTCTTACATCGACACTAATGGCCACCTGCAGTCTGTCAGCTACGTCGCTGATCCCATTCATGGCTTCCGCGTAGCAGCTACCAATCTTCCTCAAGACTTGCCTGATGTGGCCTACGCTAAAGCCAAACATCTCGCGGACTACGCGGCAATTAAAGAGGAACACGCGCATGGCGTATCTTCCGGCATACAGGACCTTCCGGAGGTGGCGCATGCGCGTGCCCAACACCTCGCCGCCGTACAGGCGGCTCTCATACCTTTGCAGCAGCTGCCCGCCGTCGTGCAGGACCTGCCCGAGGTGATTAAAGCACGCGCCGAGCACTTGGCCGCCGTGGAGAGCATTAAGGCACGCGATGCCGCTATCAACCTCAGCCCGGTGCATTTGCATGACAACGTCGCGCCGGTGCATTATCACGTCGTGCCGCCAGCCATTCATCCGCTGGCTTATCACCCCGCTGGGCTCACTGCACAATACCACTCGCAGGATGGCTGGGGACAGTATTCGTACGGCTACGTTGGGCCCTTGAGTGCTAAGACGGAGACCAAGACTGCCGATGGGGTTACCCGCGGCGGATACTCGTATATTGATGCCAATGGGGTTTTGCAAACGGTGCATTACGTCGCTGATCCTATCAATGGGTTTAGAGTAGCTGCTACAAACTTGCCGCATAAATAAACAAGGATGTTTCAGTTATGAAATTTTAATTAGTACATTCACGATGAAATATTTCATATTTGTTGTTATATGTAGGTATAAATATCGAATAAATGGAACTTTTGTTGTGATATTATTTGTGTAATAAATATTTGCAATTGTAACCTTTTGTATTATTTCGAAATGTAATTGCTTTATAGTCAATAAATTTAATATAGCAAAATATGTTATTTATTTGTTATAGTTTAGTTCGGTTTTAGTATGTAAACGTTTAAATTCTAAAGCATTCTACTAAGAAGAGGAGACAGTGTCTCATATATTTCGGCTTTCGTTCAATAATAATTTTTTTTATTGTTTACTAGGAATTTTCTTGTGATACCACATGTAGAAATGGCAACATGCGTGAAGCTACCCTGGAATCCCAGCTTCTCTAAGAATAGGTAAAAATCAACAAATGAATTGTCCAAAAATATCTATCTAACAATATCTAAAAATTTCTAAAAATGTCTAAAAATATCTAACAATAAGAATGGCCAAAATGGCCCAAAGCATTTATAAATATCTAAAAATGGACTTAAATCAAAATTGGTTAACAAATTTTTTACAAATTATAGTAGAAAAATAAATAATTAGCTTTACTTACGACATAAGGATCTTCAAGTTTGCGTTTGTATTATTTCCTTCAACCAATACATTTATGTTAGTTGTTTACCTGCCATTTTAATATCTTTTGATAAAAAATCTCATATATTTTAAAACAAGCTACCCTATATTTTCAGAAAATAAAACTAGGGACCTTGTAATTGATATCATGTTTCAATTTTGAGTAAAATTAAAAACTGATGTGTTATAGTTAATGCAAAAATCAAAACATATATTTTTAAACTACATGAATTAGCATAACGAGAATGGAAAGCTACATTAATTGATTCAGAATTAGAAATCAATTGATTCATCAAAAATTTGAAACTTAATGGAAATTTAAATGCACATATTGATTAAATAGAGTTCAACTTTGACCACTGAGGGAAAAACGTTTAAAACAAAGGAAAAATTTGCTCGCTATGCATAAATTTTGAAGTTCTCTATACAATAATATTAACAAGTTAAAAAAAAGTTGTATTCAATAAACTTTAAGTTTCATCAGGTCTCTACGGTACATGGAAATTTGTAGAAATTACACGAACATGAATTGTTAAATAAATCTAATATTGTAGAAGCATTAAGTATGAAACTTAACTTTTTATTGATAAATCTATCAGAATTGGACTCTATGTATGTATATAGTCAGCGTGGTTGCAATGCGTAGTTTTCTAATTACAACTAAATTGCACACTGTCTTATTTCTAACTATTAATTATGAACAAAGTACAAATTATGTTTTTCAAAACAATTATGCCTGTTCATGACCATCATGACTCCTATACTAAAACCCGGCATTTTTTTGCAGTAATAATGATAAATAATGACTAATGCAGTCGAAGTGATAGTGAGATTCCTAATTTTCTCAATTACAGCTTGTTGCCTCTATATTAACCGCAACTTTATGCGCATGATAACATTCGACCTTACAGTGATTTAGCTACCACACATACTGTTTACGAGAAACATGTGCTCAAATTGATAGATAGTCGAATATATATCAGACACTCATCCTCATCCCCACAGTGCAATTGTGTAGAATGTGTGAAACACAAATCAGTGATAATTTGTAATTGACAATAAGAAGAATATAGGGTGCAGAATGACTGAAGTAACTGTAGGAACTGAAGCAACTGAGAATAGTAAAAACCTTCCCAAGGTATTCCCTCAGTATCTTTCAGCTGCAATAGGTAACAATAGTGAAGATCAGAGCCTGTGCAGGTGATAAATCAGCTGTGAATTTCAGCGGCATTGAGTGGATTCGCGCATGGCATATCATTGTGTCCGCTTGTGCTCGGCACAAGTTACAATGAAAACATCTCCTTCACCTACGAGGAACATCCCACGCTACATCATTTGAATATTTTCGGTGCAATTGTTGGTACTTTGGCGTCTGGTGTTGCTTGTGAACGTTCTGGACCGAAACGCAGCATACAAATGTCTGCATTTCCTCTTTTCATGTCACGGCTTATTACAGCTTATTGGTAAGTGAAATGTGAAAAATTTTAGTAAAAAGTAGTTAGTAAGGGTGCCAAGTTTTGGCTTTGACGTATCTACAGCCATTTATAACTGAAGTTTGAGATTGGCAGGTCATTACTCTTTTGGGAGTGAATTATGAAGTTAATAAATTTTAAAATATAATGGCAATTGCATCATTTACTTAGTAATAGCCTTGTAATTAGTGCGGTGTTTTCATTTTAAGTGAAATTCAACTTTTTTAATGTAACTCATTAATTACAAATATTTTTACAATGTATCAATGACCAGAACCAGAATTTAATCAGTTAGCAATTATAGTGTAATTTTTTTAAATTTTAAGTGAAAGTCAACTACGTTTTCGTGTAGATAGATAACTCAAAAACTCCCTATAATTTTCTAAATTTCAAAAATTAGTCGAGGTAGAATTTAACTCACTGGAATTTGCCATTGCCTTAGACAACATTTTAATGAAAATTCAATTTTGACCACTATTTACTCAAAATTCATATTGTATAATTCGATATTGTATAATAATACTAGAAATTTTTAAGTTATAGATAATGTTTTTTTAATTTATACACGGAATTCTGATATTAAAAAATGTTTAATAGACCGTTTATGCAGCTATTAAATTTTTAAGTTACTTATTTAAGTTATTTAAAATTGAAATAAATTTTAGAGGTACATTTTAACATTATCATTAATGAAATTTCAGTCTATAATAATTATAATCAGTTACTTCTTAATTACACTATAAATAGTGCAAAGTTTCAAGTTTAAATTAAATTCAACTTCAAATGTGTTAAATTGAAAAGAATAATACACGAATGTATCGAAAATAAATAACAAGTTAATTTGACAAGTTAGTTTGAAATTATCAAATTAATTGAATTAATTAGAGTAATTAGTATCACATTTCAAGTATAAATGAAATTAAACTTTGATTAAATCCCAAAACTACAAATATTTGGCTACAAATATGTTTCAATAATTAGGTCAAGTAGAATTTAGCCTATTATAAATTTCGGAATTTTTTTTGCAGGATTGCCTTCATTGCTCCGGAATTAGCAATCTATTAGTCCGCAATTTACATATTCTTTGTAATACTTATTTATTATTAGCTAAAGTTTAACTTTAATCGTTGATTACTCAAAGTCTAAACGGAATTTTGACATGTTTATAAAAATGTTTGATGGACCATTTAAGTAGCTACCAGGTGTAGGTAACTCAAAAAACTTACCATATTTTGCATAGTTTCAATAATTAGCTAAAGTAGAAATGGACCTATTATAAATTTGGGAGGTTTCAGGGAACTTTCATTAATTGATACGGAATTATAAATCAATTAGTCCGAAATTAGTCCGTAATTTTGCACAAATCTATACATGGCTTGCATTAATTTTTATCTATAATTCAACTTTTAAGCATCTTTTGAATTACAAATGTCATAGTAATTAATCACATACTCAATCCGCCTCAAATCGTAGATATTAAATGCTAACCTAAAAATAAATCAAAGTAGTTGTGAAAACAAATTAGAAGCGAATTCGAAGAGGATGTGATTAAACAATTAGCAATTGTAGAGTAAATAGTATCATGCTTCAATTTTAAGGTAATTTTAACTTTGATAATAAAAATATTTGTGCATATTTTTAGAAAATGTGCAAAGTAGAATTTACGCCCCTTTAAATTTGGAAGTTTTCGAATGAATTACATTATTTGAATCAGAATTAGAAATGAATTATTTCAGAATTTGAATTTTTGCCTGATTTTACTCAGGGACTTACTTAAATTTACAATAATTCAATTTTGATAGGTAATTATTCAAAATCTAAACAGAATTAAGATATTTTTTAAAAATTGTTTAAAGGAATATTTAAGCAGCTCCTAAATTTAAAAAAAATATAGTAATTAATCAGTACTTTATAATTATATTGTAATTATTTCGAAATTTCAAAATCTAAAAGTAATTTAGATATTTTTAAAGAAATGTTCGTTAGATTATTTCAGCGGCTATTATATTATTATTAAAGTATGACGGCTTTCAAACACGCACGATTTTTCGAGCACGACCCGCAGGTCAGTGCTCGAAATAGAGTAAGTTGGTTTATTTTTTTAAGGTGGCTATTATAGTTTAAAAGCACGGGCGTGTGGTATACTTCATATAACGCATGCTACAGCGTGCTAGATACAAGCAAAATAGTGTACCAATGATAGAAAATTTATATACTTCATTTTAATTAAATACATCAGTTACTTTGCAATTACACTGTTATTAGTAAGAAATTTCAGTGTTAGGTAAATTTAACGTAACCGTAAAGCGTACGGAATATTAAATTAAGAATAATATAAAATGGTTACAAAAGTAAATTAGAAGATAATTTGATCCGTTATAATATTCGGAAGTTTTAAATGAATTGAATTAATTAGTTAGTAATTATGGAGTAATTAATACTAATTAATAGAGTAATTGGTATCAGGTTTCAATTAGAAGTGAAATTCGCCTTTGATAATTCAAAATCTAAAAATAATTTTGCAAAATGTGTAAAAATACCCGAAGCACCATTTAGCCCTCAATGAATATCTAAATTAATATATAAATTGATTGGGAATTACAAATCAATTATGCCATAAAATTATATATTACGAAATTTATATTAGACTTTAATAATTCATAGTTAAAATTCAACTGTGTGATATTATTACCTACCCTAAAATGGAATTTGAATATTTTGAAAAAATAAGTACTAAAGAACATTTTACTAGATTTATTTAAATTATTAACTTAAATATTCGAATTTCATTTTAATTAAATAAATCAATGGCAACTGGTATATATTAAGTTTCAATTTGTTTAAAGTACATTCAACTAAAAATAACTCGCTATAATTAAAAAATAAATAAACCGAAAATTTATGTAACATTAAAAATGTTGAGTTGAATCAAATTAACCAGTATATAATTAACGTGTAATTACCGTCACATTCAAGTTCGACACAACACACAATGAGTGTGATAAAGATTCCGTAATTAATTTTCTAATTTATTCATTTTTTTCTGTTCTAATTTGTAATATACCTAGTTTAATTAGTTCGACGTGTTGCCATCTGCAATAATCGTGATTCGATGCGCATGTTTCTTGATTGGCCAACACATTAAAGAGTGTAATTTGAAACAAGTTGTCTGTTTTATAGCCGCACAGTTTATGGATTCTACGCGGCGATTTTACTGCATGGATTCGCAGCTGGAATTGCTCACTTTTCCGCGATCAATTACTGCATTGATATTGCAGAAAAGCGGCAGAGAGGAAGTGTTGCATTTATGTATTACGCACAATACTTCTTGGGTGTAATGTGCGCTCATTTCATTGGTAAGTAATAAACGCCATAACTCATTACTCTTTTCAGAGTATATAACAAATTCACTTCCGCATTTTCGTGAAGCATGTACGTCTACACATTCGTTAGTTTCAAAGTAACACTTCTCACTTGGTTTAACTCATGACATTTTTATCTCATGTTCGACAACGAACCATTCAATGAAATTGCACACGAGAATGAATTGCGCAACAGGAAAATTCCCACGAGTGACCATCCCTAATCGTGTTAAGGAAGAATTTGCTCCTAGCATTTCGTGGATGTTGTTTTCTGGCACACCACGGGTGCTAACACGTGTGCTTCTATTTTGTATTACTGCGCATTTGTAGGAAGGTACTATGATTGTTTTATGTGTCTATCGATACAATTTGCGCCGGATATAAAGCGTGACGCTTCGTTTATACCGTTGTGCGAGCCACAAACGGCTAGCGAAAATCCCCCGCGCTCAAGTGAGACGTCCGCGCCGCGTATTGATTGAAATATATAGGAAGTTCGAGGAAAATATACATTGATAGAAATGGAAAGACATGTTGCGAGCGGAGGGAAGCGGTTGGCTTGTTCGTGCGCTTATCGAATTAGGCGCCCAGACGACGCTAGCAAGAAACAGCAGAAAGATGAAGAGCGTTTCATCCATTTCACCATCTGAGGTTGTACGACGGATTCATGAGCGTAATAGTTTAAAGGGATTGGACCTGGCAGACGGATGGAATAATTTATATGTTTAAAAATACCGACATTCTTAGTCTGTATTTCAAACTGGGAACTTAAAATGGCTAAAATCGCATATCTCTTAAAGTGTGCATTTTTCATTAAACTTACTATAATATGATCGCATACTTAATTTTATAGGCGTAGAAAATAGAACTGACTAAAACGTTATCTCCATACCGCTGTTGCTACCAAGGCACTGATAATTAAATTTACCATGGAAACACAGCTAATTAATTTAATTCTGTTTATTGTTTGTATACCTTTTTGTACAATCTTTAAAGCACTTTTCCTAAAAATGAATTTGGTTTTTTGGGTTCTGCAAGCTACTCATAGTGTTTTGATGCACACCACGTTTTTAATGCTAGTGATGCATACATAGAAGTTGACTTTTTAGATACACTCATAAAAACGTTGTTTTTAGATTTTTTAATCTGATATAATTTTTTCAACCAAAGCGAAATTTCCAGTTTTCTTCAGAGTTTGCTTATAATTTCGGTACAACCGATGGAAAGTGCTGTGAAAAAAACGACTGTTTTGTAGAGCTGTATCTGTTCTGAATTTAGACACATATTGTAGCTAATTTAATCTCCTTTTAAAAACGATGCTTCAAAGTTTTTTTTGAAAAATATATACTTTAAGAAATATAGTGAAAATAGTACAGAAATTTATGGGTTTCTCAAGTCCTTCGAAGTTACAAATTTGAAGTTCGTATAAAACTCATTAAAAATCAGACCTAGCCGATCACATGCAATTTTTGCTACTTTTAATGCGCTTGTTGATGTGCCTAGATGTGTGATCCATTAATGATTGCTGAAGCGAAGCACTGTTGGATCTACATTAGGATGATAATTTTGAAACATCTTATTCCTGTATTGGATGAATTTTCATTAATGATATTATAAAAATGAAAATAAAAGGTAATTGGAAAAATATCAACTTTTGGTCAATTTATGAAAATCTACGTAATCAGTTATCAAAAAATAGCAAACGGGTAGGAACATAATACAATGCAGCAATAATTCAAATTTATATGGTAGTGTCATTGCAGAGAGGGAATCTCAGTCAGAGATTGACCTTGCTGGAGTTTTGTAAGTCTGGTATGACATTAATCACCCGTTTATAACATTGATTGCTTGTAGCAGTGATGTTACCAATCAATATTGCTAGTTTTTCCATGGATTTCCAAACATTAGAGAGCTTTTGGGTATGCAATCATAGTGGAAGATAGTTCTTCCAAATCATCAGAGCCCAACAATTGATTGCCTAAGCCATGGTCAGCCAATAAGTAAGAAATTAATGAGCAGAGGTCACGCAGCCTATTTCCTTTTCTGGCTCAGAATAAACGCAAGAAGGGTTAGAATGGCACGATTGTTCAACACTGCATTGTTCATATTTGAAATCTGTTTAAAATTCATAAAATGGGGTATAATCTTCTGAAAGAACAGACGGAAACTTCAAGTCGTCTATCCAGCCCCCTGTTTCCGTGAACTTAGGTAAACCATTGCTAAACCGACATTCAATTTATCATAATTGTTTACCAAATCCTGTTTTACTATTTTGAAAAAGCTGCGGTTCAAACAATACAATATTTTCATGGTATTATTAAACTGTGCCAGGTATAGCACATATATAATTATATATGTGGTATATTATAATAGGTAGTAATATTTAATTCGAGGTCCAAACATACAATAAGAATTTTAATTAAATTCACCTGAAAGTTTGTAAACTAAACTACACTAACCTACACAAAATTACACTAAACAATATTTCCTGAAGTAGTAAACCAACGTAGGCAACTTAAAACACATAATGTTATTGCTTTGTTTATATGTGCCCGTTAAGTTCCTTAATGAAATTACCCAACAGTAATACGTGTTAACTTTCTAAGAACCAAGTTGCTTGCAGTTATTATTGAGTTCAACTCAAAATACCCTCAAATTATATTATGCCATACCTGCAGTTACACCTCTGCTGGTAAACGATAAGTTATTGCAGTAATGAATATGGAATAATCGAATTATAGCGCTCAAGTTAAACGAAGCGTGCTAAATATCTTATCGCTATAAGACACGGAATAACGGAATAATATATCGTATATGTGTATAACTTATTATCAACGTGCAAGGACATATTACACCGGAGCTTGTGTTTAACCAAGTTAGTTAATTGCAGTATTAAATTATATGTCGCGTATTAATTCGCAAACTGAAATGAAGTTCATCCTAAAGTTCATTCACGTATTTATCTTGTTTTGGTTTAATATAATATGAATGCAGGAATAATTCGAAATAGTTGAGACCACAATATTCATATCTTCACAGATTATAACCGCAAAATGGTGACACTGTTCTCATTTATCATAAATAATTCTAGAAAAGGATTCTAAAACTACACACCAAAACTGATTTTGCTATCATTAGCTTTTTAAGGATGCTACCGCATGGTAGTAAATTTAAAGCGGTATTCACGCCAAAACTCCGCGTGGTAGTAAGAGTGTTGAAATCATGAAAGTGCCCTCTTCAAAATTTGGCAACAGAATGACATTATCATGGCCATAACAAGCAGTAATAAGCGAGCTACGTAAAATCTCCAAATTATTGCCATCGTAATGCCAAACCTTGTCTTGACACTTTTATGATTTCGATGCTTTTACTGGCAGAGAACTTGGCACTTTTTCCAAAAATTTTTTTTTGGGCAACATTGAACAATTTTTATTTTTAAAAAACTGCTTGCTGTGATTGCCCGGTATTACATTAAACTAAGAATTTGAAATCGTATTTTCTTGCATTCTTTGCTTTTTTTATTTTGTTTTTCCAGTGTTGTTTCCATTTCTGAGCAATTGCATGATTTTTGTTTTACTAAACCGGCTTAAAGTTTTATTTATTATTTCACGAAGGAAACTCAATTTTTCTGTAATATTCTTTACATTTTCTGGGTGTTTCGAAGATTTGATTCATTTCTACCCTGATTATAAATATATACTGATTCGATTGGAAGTTCCAAACTCAACCTAATCTAACCTAAAATTTATTTGTTATTGTTGCACCAATGATAAGGCACGTACGAATTAAAAAATTAAATCCTCTTTGTTATTGAGTCAGCAATTGAGAACTACTAATTAATTTGCTGTTCTTATCTTATCTAAAGGTATTTTAAAATAATATTTCCTGCATTATAACCTTTCATCTCCTTTCCAAGGATATGTATTGCAATTTTGAATTATATGCACTTTCACTAGTCCCTTTAAACACAGCTATGATTGAAATATTCTCCAACTCTAAATAAGAAATATTATTATTATTCAGTAATAATCAGGCCTGCCATTTGATTTATAGTCCCAACTATGACCCAAATCTTTAAAGGTTTGCCGACCCCTGCTCTACAAGATATATTGCTGAAACAATGCCCCACCGCCCCCCTGATTTGGCAGTCCGGTTGATTTCAATAATGTCTATCAGTTTAGAAATAATTTATGGAAAAATGAGGCGATGTGTATAATTTTTTGAGATTGGAAATTTTCGGAAATCTCAAGTCTACAATCTTGTTATGTTTTGAAACTGAAGCATAAAAGTCTTGTCTTTAATATTGAAATTGATATTCTCGAATCATGTTGGCATTCCAATATAATTACACATTAAATTAAGTATTGCATTATCTATTTCACTTATTCACCTATGTTTTATTGCTAATAAACGTTTTATTAGTTTATTTGTAATTAGAATAAAACTATATTAAAGATCACATATTTGTCTCTATTCAAAAAATTTAAGAGAGTGGGGCCTGCAGGGTTAAAACAAAAAAAAAACTCCTGTTCTAGAACACTTGATAACGTACCGGCTATTTTCTCCGACGGACTTTAACCACTTTAATGCACTTACAATTAGTGCTAATTATAATTACTGGACCGAGGAATAATTATGGTTTTAATCTTGACTTAATAACATTCAAGTTTCAGTTTATATTTTTTGAATGGCTCGATGGATTAATATCGCGCCTTAGTAACTATCTCGGTTTGTTTATATAGTAGACTCTCGATAATTCGTAACTCAGCGGCCTGAGGGTTTCTTATGAATTATAGAATTGGCAAGCGACAAAAAAGAATACGAATTATAAAAGATACTGATGACATGAATAAATTCTCTTGACAAGGCATCAGGAGATCTTAAACTACATTGGACATTCAAGATCCACCACAATAAGTGCGTTATTATGGCCGTAGAAGAATTCTACCTTGCGCAACAATTTATTGAGGCTCCAGAACGCACGCATCGTTTTTGTTTATTGTCTAGTTATCACAATAATTAATTAAATTCGCTCAAATTTCGTGTGTCGGCATAAAATACCGTTCTGCATGCCTATGATTTTTTTCAAATACACTAGGCGAAAGAAATGAAAGATATAGCGACTGGTTCCCCGTATGCCGTTTACTCTAGTTAAGAAAAAGAAGTTACCAAATTTATAATTGAAAAGATGGTTAGAATGATATAGCGTAAACCTCATCGTCATATCTAATAAATTCTAAATACTTCATAAGCAATCATAACTCATAATTAATCCTTAATCCCGTGAGTTACGAATTATCGAGAGTCTACTGTACCTTCTTACCTGTTTTAAAAACTAATACAAAATTAGTATGTATTATTCGAAAACGAATACCACACAAGTTATTCGAATGTTAAATGTAGTAGAAAATATTAACCATTAGGTATTTCAGTAGGTACATCTGTACATCTGAAGAAATTCTTGGAAGTAATTTGAATTTTAAAATGCACCGACATTTATGCATCTTGCAGCGCGAGAAGCGGAAAATTCTCGCCACATTGCCGTGGTGCTCAGTAAGAGTTGAAACTTCATGAAGTCAAAATTAATGGTTGCGCATTCGCAACGGTGTTCATTCGTCATACTAAAACTCCGCTCGCAGATTGCTTGTGTTTCCTCGCGAATTGTCGGTCATATTTACTAGATGCATTTTAACGTGTAATTCATTCGCAAAACTTGTTCCTATTTTCCGCGTGCAGTCTAGTGATAAAGTTCTTCGCGATAGGGCGCTAACGAACTTTGCGTGGTACTTCCGGTTCGGACATCGCCGCAAAATGAGAAGTGAATAAGCAACACCCACACCTCGCTTTTGACATTCGTAGAAATTTAGATGCGCGCGGCACGCAGAACTTCCCAGCGCTTTTCGTAGAAAATATAAATTGCAATAAAAGTTTCCTCGCACTTTTTAACTATAAATGCAAATAACAGCAAAAAATGCGAAGAAGTATATACCATTAACAGATTTTATATTTTGCATTTCAATATTTTTATTGTTAGATATGCAAATATCATGTTTCTATGAGCCTCATCAGTCAATATGTTATGTATAGATTGATGATGTTCATGACTGATAAAGAATAATGATAATAAGTTGGAATCGTAGGAAAACAATGTGAACTATTCGTTTTCCATTAAAAGTTTCAAGAGTGTTGTGCCTCCTTCCATAATTTCCTCTTAGCCTGGTAGAGAATTAACTGGATTCCTGATTCTAGATCGTGTGCTCCGGAAACCATTCATTTGTCTTTTTTGTACTTACGCAGGGAGTGTATTAAGACTGACTGGGAGAATAGTTGAGTCCAGGGTGTTGGATAAATTGTGCAAATGAACGATGTTTTTCACCGAAGCGCGTTCGAGTGATTGATTGCATCAAGCTGAGCACTAAAACGAGCAATTTGGCTTGCGCAACAAAACTACTTTTTGTTTTTATCTCCTCCATGGTTTCTCTAATTCTCTAGGGGACATAAAACACACGTTTTATCTAATAATACATTATTATATAAAAGTTTGCAATTAAAGTGTAATACAGTTTTCTTTTCGTTCTTCTTCTTCTTCTTCTTCAGGAGAACACGTTGATGACTTCATTCTACAAGCGCTAATTCCATCAGTCGTGCCAGTAATCTACCTGACCGCATTATCCTTTATACCGGAATCGCCCGTGCACATGTGCAGGAAGCAGGACGTGCCGCAGGCGAGTCGCAGCTTGCAATGGCTGCGCGGCGCTGATTACGATATTGACGACGAGATTGCCCGCATTCAGGAACGCACTAAACGGAAAGCCGCCGGAGGCGCTGTGGAGACGGGCGAAAAGTTTGTCAGCCGAAAGACGACATCGTTAATTTTCAGCGTCGATGCATTATTTGCTGTGCTGTATATTTTGTACTTTCGATGTCATAATCGATTGCATAGTTTACAGGAAGGTGCTGAAGATTTGGAATGGGTTTCAATGCTTGGAGACTTTAAGGTATAGTGAAGTTTTATACGTTAGAAATTTCTCTCTACTTTCCATCAATTCGTCTTTTATGTATCTATGAAATAGTAGAAGTTAATATTTTAAGATTTAATGTTAAATTTTAAAGTTTTATAGGGTTACGGTAGTAGCACGCAATTTTCGAAACTTTCATTCTTTATCAGTGAAAATAAAATTTTTAATTTTAAGTTAATGTAAGTTCGTATATATTTAGGAGCATATTTTTCAAATTTTATGATAGTTTCATGTTAGGATCCGGTAGGTGGAGCTAGTACTTACTCCCGGATAGTTTGAATTCCAAAATTGTTTTGATCGGAAATTTTACTCAATGGTTTCACGCGGCCAATCAAATCATTATTTCCCCTAGAGTCGTGTGTAAAATACAATTTTCAACACTTGAAGCCAAACACTTTTACGGCAAAAACTAGTAAACTTTCATGAGCGTTCATGTTATATGGCTGATGGCAATTTTCGAACTTTAGCTGCCTTCCGGGTTTTCAATTATCACCGACTAGCTGAATCAAATCGTTTTGTTTCCAAATTCCTAAATCCTAAAGTTTAATAAACTCGTTTTCTGAATAGCGGTTGGATCTGGAAATTGAAAACCTTGACCGCACACCATACTCTAACAAATCGAATGATATAAGCTGTTTTCCGAAATCTTTAATGTTTTAAAGAGGAAGCTGTGAATTTCCTTCCAAGATCGTCGTAGCATTTCCTCTAATTGTAAGAGATTGGAATATAGTATTGTAGTGTAAAAGATCATTTTCAATACTTGAATTGAAACGAAAAACTAGTCAAACTTTCATGAGACTTTATGCCCCATGGGTGGTGGTAATTTTCAAACTCCGATCTACTTCTGGCTTTCGAATGCCGAATCGAATCATTTCGATTCCAAATTCCTGCATTTTTCTTCCTATATTTTGATAAATTCGCATTTTGAATTAGATCCAGTTGGAAATGTAAATTGATAACCGTGCCCACACCACACCAGACCCGGAGGGGTCTAATAATAAAAACCGTTTTCCGGGATCTTCTAAGGTTTTAATGAGAGAGCTGTGCACCTCTCTCGGAAGACCGTCGCAGCATTTTATCTAAGAATGCGAAGAAATCGGAATGTGGTATTTAGTATTAGATTTAGAAACGTCTGGTGTAGTGAAAAACATTTGCAACACTTTTAGTCAAGACTAGTCAACTCTTCACGAGACTTTACGCCCCTTGCCTTGTGACAATTTTCGACCTTAGGGTTTTGAATGATCTTCGATTACCAGAATCAAATCGTTTTCATTCCAATATCCTCATTTTCGTCCTGAATTTTCATAATTTCGTATTTTGAGCAAATTCCGGTTGGAACAGATAAATGAAAAACTTGGAAACACAATACCATATCCTGAATTTTGTTTAAGACTGTAAAAAATCTGGACACGTTATTTTGTATTTCATTCAGAAGACTGTGGTGTAGTGTAAAATTCAATTTTCAACACTTGAATTTAAGCCCAGCCTTATGAAACCTTCATGAGACTTTATGCCTCATGCCTGGTAACAATTTTCGAACTTCTGCTAACATCCGGGATTACAATGATCTTCGACTGGTTCAATCGTTTTGATTCCAAATTCCCAACCCTTGTTCTGTAGTTGTGCAAATTCATATTTTGAGCAAATTCAGGTTGGAACAAAAACAAGAAAACCTTGCTTACATCACAAATTACCCCTATGAACCGTCTTTCAAAGTTTCTTAAGTTTTTCGGAACAACCGTAGCAGAATTTTCTGTACAGTAAAACTGTAATATAAATCGGAATGTGATATTTGGTATTCCATTCAGAAGGTCTACTATAGTGGGCGTAAGAACTAATACCATGTCCTACTAAATGGAATGCGTTTTAAGAAAACGTATGGATACCAAGAACATCACAACAATTGTAATTGAGAATTGTAAATACTCCCTTTGTATGTTAAAAGCACCTTTCCTATTTATTTATTTATATACATGGTTTTCTACTCAAATTTCGTATTTTCTCACTTCTCAAGTGCAACTCTATGGCTTATTCTTTACAAATAGAAGTAGGGTTGTCGCACGGAATCATCTCCGCATAGATTGTATTCCTTTATTTCTTATTTCCTGTCTCTGTTTGTGCTCCAACTTTTGATGCGTTTTACGAATAGGATTTCAGAGCTACTTCTTCAACATTCAACTGTCTTTCCACCAACAGTTCGAAGAAAAACCCATTTTATAAATAATGAAAGTGTATTTTTGCTGACAAGAAAGTCATTTATCAAATTGAATAGAAAAAGGGAGATTTGTATCGAACACTTCCATGCCAAGAGTCATCGTATTTATTCCCACACTCGTATTACGCAAGAAAATCGGATGCCGCAAAACACCACTCAAATCACGCCACATAGAATCCAGATAAAATTTTCCTTCTGGCCTATAAACACTTTGCAACCGGCAATAGATTCAGATGTTTACCGCTGCTAGGAAGAAGGACGCAGGACGAAGCACGAAGCCGGAAAGGCGTCGACCCTCGTCGCCTGCTCGTCGTTAATTCAATTCCATTCTCGATTATATTGGCCTTAATAAATCGTCGTCAGAATTTGATTAGTCGACCGAATTTCTATCGCGTATCGATCGACACAAATCAACAGTTCATCCGCGACGGCTGCCACTATTCACATTGCATTGCGGACGCAGTCATATCTGTGTTTCCGGGAACTGGAAATTGTAAATAGTAAATATTTGCAATATAAATGGTATTAAATTTATTTTCTTTTTTCAGTTTGAAATGGTATTGCTCTTGATGTCCCTGGTGAAGTATGTGCAAGTACTCAAACTGATACCAATCGTGTTTGCAATCAGTTCAGTGGGTGCACTTGTGGTTGAAGCCTGCGGATTTTACTTCGAAGATCTTACCAGTTCAGAATGGCTGGCGTATGTCAGCTTATTGACTGCTGTAATTTCCCATGGCAATGTCCTCATGGTGACGCTGTTGCTCTGGGATGTGTTTAATGCTGTTGACTTGGCAACCAAAGCGGTACCGGTTTGTCTCACGATGCAATTGTTCTGGATCTCTACGTGTCAAACAGTTCCAAATTATGAGATTCCGTCGTTGTATCTGACAATGATGAATGTTTTTATTGGTTCGGTTGTGATAAAGTTCTTTTATGCGAATGCAATGAAGGTGAAAGTAGATGTAAGTAAAGGAATTAGTTTAAATGCAATACCATAGTAAAGGTTTAATATATAACACTGTGCTCGGGTTACAACGTGAAGAGAAATTCGACGGATAAGAAAATATAATTTAGAATCTTTGAAATTTGTAGAATTTTATATACAATATCTGATCCATGTAAGATGGCATTTTTTTAGAGGAAATTAATAAAAAGTAAGTTTTATGCATGTCAGGTTGCATATCCATTCACGTGCACCAGATATTCCGATAGTTGGGATCTTTGGCCTGAGGATTTGTGTGACAGTTAATAGTTTGGATGCAGTGTAGTCCCTATTATTGAAAATACTATAGAGATATTATTTATATTCATATAAAAATGACAAATTTCTGCAATGTAGAAACACGACTGATTTAAAATAGATGTGAACGTAGTTTTAGCAGAAACCATTCTTATTTATTTTTTCATTAATTTATTCTGTAAAAACCAGCTGAGATTCGGACCTGCGGTGCTTTTGTAAAAATTGTACGTACTCTGAATTAAATTTTTTATTCTGCGCAAATTAATTGACCCCAGTTTGTCTCTGCGTGTTATTGAACTAATCTTCTTAAAATATGCATTTTATAGAGAATTTGTTTCCTAATTTATTAGTTGATTTCTGGTTCTGATATTTCTATTAATAAATTTCAAAGACTCTGAATCATATTTTCTCATCCGCCTCGTTTCAGACGACCCTGTAAACCGAACACCGTGTAATTAATAAAAAAAATTATAATTAGTTATGTATTTACATTGTTGTATAAATTATAACCTAGAGAAAATGTGTTTAAGTGCCCTTAGATAACACTGTTATTCCAGGTGTCAGTTTATAATTACAATTTCACTAAATATTCAGAGTCAGTTGTTGTTGTTGTTTATACCTGTTCCTGTAAAGACAATATTTAGGTAAATACATACAACAGTAATCCATTTCCAGCTGCTTTTATTCCTTCGTCATTTAATATTTTCAATGAATCAGTTGATGATCCCTATGAGTACTTAATCATGTAGATGATACACGTATATATAACACTTTGTATCGTTTGATAGCCATCCCCAGATTTATACACAGCTACTTAAACGTAATTAGATTAGGTATATACATCAATGATTGTGCTCGAATGCTTGAATCAAAAGCTTGCAGTAAGTCTAGCAAAACGAGTAGCAAGCTAGGTTAATGTACACTAATGCAACATTAATCACATGATTCATCGTCTTGCCTGCACTTGCCTTTGATGAATCGTTTCTCTTACACTTCCCGACATCGCTTTGCCCGGCAACCCAGTGTCGCTCCCATTACGGCTGCGCGTTTTAATTATGCTGCCAATGCGGACGAGCAGGTCGTAAAACGTACTGATTGGGCTTTGCGAGCAAACCAAAAGGCACGATTAATTAGGTTTCATTCATTCTATAACCCTTGTAGATTTTCTAGAAAACGTACATAGATCTTCTTGTTCGCGCTGTTCTTCTGCATGATTTGGAATTAACATTCATTTGACTGTTGTAACTAACAGCGATACTTTATGTATTTACATTCATCAAGCTAAGAATTACATTAAATAACAAAATACATATTCAAAATGTAACATTTACAATTGAAAATTTAAAAATTTAAAATTAAAATCACATTTGTTGAAACCTTAGAACAGGTTGGAAGGCTTTGAAAGTGAGTGACTATCAATTCATTTATAACTTAATTAGACTTAATTTAACTTATTGTAAGTGAAGTATTTGTTGAAGATGCACATCAACTTTTTCTTTGTTACCATATGTGGACATTTGACCATATTTTTACATTTATGAGTAATGTCTATGTATTTACAGAAATTTATAGTTTCTGTGATGAGTTTTAACAGATAAGTGAGTTCTTTATCATGAGTATTATATTCATTCAATAAATTATGTATCGCACTCTGGACTAAAAATACACTTTGCAGTTCAATGCTGAAATATTGGTGCCATGATGTTTGGTGCCTTAAAGGTAACAGATAATCTTTATAGATTCGAAAGGCCTGATAATAAAAATAATATCTGATCAATTTTTTTCACAAATGGCCAAATAATCATCAACTGTGGAGGCGTCGGGCTTGAAGACATTAAAATCTAAAAAATGGTTTTGCGCATAGATATTTATAAATATTTTTATGATAAATCTTTATTTATTCGGAATGTGGATGCCTTACGCCTTATGATGCCTACTACGCAGTTTTTATATTTATTTTCTATATTAAATGAAGAATTAATCAAGTCCAATAAAATGATTTATTTATATGAACTAGTATCGATCTTTTTCGGATCTCCTTCAAGATTTTAATTAAAACTACTCACACATAAAACGACAAAATATAAGTATCTAAACATATGATTAGATGGAATAACAAATACAATTATTTGTAATGAGAAATATAGATATTTCAAAGAAATATTTAAAAATATAAATATAGATGTATAATAAATATATTTTTAAAACATCATAAATTAATTTAGATATATGTGGATTTTTCGAGATCCTCAAACTATCTAAATTAACTAAATTTGGTGTTTTATGTATATGTAATATCAAATGGAAAATTTAATAGTTGATTTATTAAAGCTCTACTGTTTTAGTATTAGCAGTACATTTGCGAAATATCTGTGAAGAAAATCTGAAGAAGATTGTAAATAGTTGATATAAATAAATAATTTTATTGAATTCGACTTCAACTAATATATCAAATCATTCAATATTTCGTGTCACAACGGTTCAAATTTATTTCCTAGTTATTATATAAATGTTTATTTGCCTAATGAACACTTATGTTTTCTTTTGCACTACGCCAAGTGAAAATAAAAATATTAACTTTTTTTTTGGAGGTTTCACGCTATATTTTTCGTGATCAGATAAAAAAATTCAGAATTTACATCAGCAATTGCAAATTATATTTTATAGATATTTTTGTGTGTTAAGGTTTAAATAAGCACATTTTAAGTCGCTATATGAATGGTCAGTCAGCAGCTTACTTGAAAGCGTCTTAGAAATAACAAATTAAAGAACAGTACTCATAATACAGTATAACGCCATCCGAGTGACGATTAAATGTCCATTAGCAGACTGTCGATTAACCGAACCAATTTAAAGCACTTTTTAATTATATATTTAAACAACGAATTTTGCGAGGGCGTTGGGCCTTTGATTACTCCGAAAATTATATTGCTAAAACAAAAATTTGACAAAGTATTTATTAATTGATGACTCAGTGGATAACTCAAAAACCCGCTCGGTTGATTTTAGTATAGAAAAATTCGCTTTTTTTTCCTTTATTTTTTGCCATAGAATGCTCTTTATAAACTTTAACAATTTTTTGTGGAAAAATGAACGACTCAACTGGAATATGTATGCCTTGACTGCAAAAAATTACGAATTTATCTGTACTAAAATCAACCGAGCGGACTATTTTTTGAAACACCGCCCACTGTGTTATTTTTGGTCGTCATATCTTTAAATTTAACTTAAAATCTGATAATTTGGCGTAAATCTTCTCCAACAAACTTCTATAAAATGCGGATTGGTTAAATTGGTTGATTTACGCAATTCGGTAATAATGAATATTAACAATATTTATTATCTACTTGTAAGTTGAGTGGCCCGATTTCATCTGCATAAAATATCACAATAATTATATTATAATGAAGTAGTTATGCATAATGACGCACATGTTACTGTTATCCAATCAATATAGTATTCCACAGCTGTGAAATTCTGAACATAAAATAATAAATAGAAACGCGCATAATGCAAAGTGTATTTATAGTGCAGAGCGCTATTTATATATAACAGTCAACGTTCATTGTTCAAACTTTTAGTTCTTTTAGTTATGAAGGTGATCTGATAAGAAGTTAGCCACCCAGATTGATGGTCTCAGTATCTTAAAAGTGATACACGACACAGGTCGGATTAACTCCGTCGTTGGCGAAGGCGCCGGGTAAAGTACATTGCTTTCCATGGTGTGATCCATTGCCATTGTTATCCGGAATAAGCAAACGCAATCACTGATCTGCACATGCGATGTTTATCATAATATCTACCTGGGTAACGTATTCAGACCACCTGGGCGACCACTTTGAAGCTCGTTATGACAGTTTTACTGGCACAATGGAATGAGGATACAAGCTCTCTTTGATTTCGCTCCGTGATTACACTTGAAAAAATTAATTAAAACACAGAATGATATTATTCCACTTCCATTGCAGATACTGCAATACAAGTGTGTTTTTTCTTCAGTATAATATAAATATGATATATAAAGTTTATGTAGTAAATCTCTTTTGTGATAGTGGCATAATTGGGCTGTAAGGCTAAGTACTTATCGGATCACCCTCGTATTCTAAATTATAAAATAAAAATAAAATACGTAGGTATGTATTAAAGTTGAAGCATTTGATAAATCTTCTTAGATACAAATCAGTACACCTATTCCTAAGAATTATTTGGCTAATAACACAGCCTTGAATTAGGGATAGTGAGTATTTTACACATTTTATAAGTTATCCATATAGAAAAACTACAACATTAATGTACATTCATGCCTACCTTCATCAATGATGGTAGCTAATACATTGTTTAACGTAAGCACCAAATTTGTAGTATAATCAGTAACATTCTGTAGTAGAGAGAGGTTGCATTGTACGACTATGTACATGTAGGAGTTTAGTACATGCTCGATTGTTTCATCACGATCATCCGGTTTTAGCTAAAACTAGACCCTGTGTTTGCCGCTTGTGTTTGAACAACGTGTGTAAGCGACAGGTGCGATACGGTCAATGAAAGGATATCGAAACGGGGTGATAAAACTGTTGCCACTGTTTGTGCGTTTCTAGCTTATCAGTCCATGGTTTGTGCGGTGCGAAAACTGTTCCTGTATCAACTTATGTCAACAAGGGATGCACGTGAATTGCTAAACATCGCTAAATCATCATTGATCCCAGATCATTGCATAGCCTCCGAATAAAAAGCTACTCTCTCTTTACATACGAGTAAGTATATCAGCTAATAGTAACTACTTGACTTAATTTTAATTATAAGTCGTTAATCTTTTCCCTCTCCAAATAATTTAAAGTAAGATCACACGGGAAATTATAACCGTTGGCTATATGAGTCAAGGTCTTCGTCAAGGCCTTGGTCTACGTCTATTTTCTACCTCACCGGCCTCAATTAGGCAATCAGTGTTCCAGGTATCAGCATTCTGTACGCTGCACACCACGCTTCGCGTCCCCGATGCAATCCTGCTCCGCTTTACAAGCCCCCTCGATCCTCGAACGTCAGCCATACAAGCACATGGCCACTTTGAAGACGGAATCCTTATCCAGGTACATTTGCGATTTCCGACGCTTCTTAGTTCGTCACCTCGAATCGCTCGGATCACCTCCTGGGTCGCTATCCTCGCCAATGGAATTGCCGTGCGTTTGGATATTGTAGCTCGGCGAGCGGAACTGCCTGCCCTGTAATTGAGACCCATCGGATCCACGCCGCGAAGCTGCTACCTCCCGACTCTTACAGAAGCATTTGCAAATAATGCGCTTGAATGCAAACCTAAAGTCCTTGGAGAACAGCGCGTAGATGAGCGGATTGATGGCCGAATTGCAATACCCAAGCCAGAATAAGATCGAGAAAATCAAGGGATGGATGCAGTCTTCACAGAACGCGCGCAGGAGATACACGGTGAAGAACGGTAACCAACAAAAGATGAAACCGCCTACTATGATTCCGAGAGTCTTAGCTGCTTTCGTCTCCATGCGGAAACGTTTCACCTGCGCTTTAATATTTCGCTTACCCATGCGCTTTGAGATAATCTTCGGTTTGCTGAGGCCGTCCTCGCAGATGGATGGACTGGGCGATCGGGTCGGGAGACGTTCGTTGCTGTCGCAGCTGGAGGAGCGGCGGGAACAGCGGCGGTGAGTGGTGAGACGTGGCGTGACTCGCAGATGCGTCTCACGTCTGCAAAGATTCGTGGAGGTGGTGTCTTTGCCGTTGACGCTGTAGTGCACGGCATAGCTGGCTTGGCTCGTGGGGGACGACGGCACCACCGACAGCAAATTGGGCGATGGGGAGAGGTTCTCGCTGGACGGGTAGCTCACGCTGATCTTCACACGTTCATGCTTATTCCGGGGCGACGGAGATGCGCTGCCAGTTGTTGTTGTGCTGTTACTCCCGTTACTGTGCGGTGAGCCATACAATTGTTGATGTCTGGTGGAGGAGCCGCGTCCGCGATGGATACGCAATGTGAGCCGTTGTTCATCGAAGCGATTTCCCAGACCCCGCGTTCCTGCAACAATTGAAACGGAATGCCCATTATGTTACGGTTACGTTACGGATTGTAGGTGTGCAAGTAAATAAATGTTTAATCTTGGTACATATTATATGGGTTAGCACATATTTGGTAAATCCACGAGAGATTTTAATGTAAATCGCTGCAAAGCTCTGTCTTCCATTCTTATATTGTCTTTTTTTTGGCATCGCGTCTTCCATTAAGCGATCCTTCCATAAAGCGGAAGTAATGCGCCCTCGGATGTTTATAATGCTGACGTTTGTAATGCTATGAAAAGACTAAAAAACTTTACACCTGCCTGGCACAAAATCCTCAGATTTCTGATGTGAGACTTGATAGTCGTCTCAGGATAACTGGATGCACTAAAGAAATATATAAGGGTAATTTGTAAATACAAAACTAAATAGAAATATATGCATGAAAGAACAGTTTACTAAGCTTTGATTTAGACAGTTTTCACGAGGCAATTTCTTCCAGAATCTTGTTCTTCTTCCTTACCCTGTATATATCTCATTTCAGCGGCTGTTATTATCTACAAGTGCGCGCTGCGTAATAATTTTTTTCATCGTACGTGATGTTCTGTGTGCATTCAATATTTTGATTTTCAATGAAATATGATTAATTCAACGTCCAACAATTTGTCATTGACAGGAATGATGATTTTGTATGAAAATACACTTTTTTGCATTTTTATAAATATTATATATTGTGAATGACATATATAATTTTCATATAAGTAGAATCTGTTATAGATTCAGTTCGAATCAAAGAAATATCTTGGGTTAGTGTCTAAACCCGCCGTAGATTTAATATGAGTCTAATTTATGCCATTGTTAGGGCTCGAATGTTGATAATATTGTTCTGTTGGTGCCTTTTTTTTAATAATAGAGGATTGTTAATTATGTAGTATTTCCAGTATTTTAAAAAGATTTTTGTATTCTTTTGGGGAATAGTGAGAAATCTTTTGCTTCACCTGCTTGCAAACTTGGGTTAGTTTTCTATGAATTCTCGAAAGGAACTCAATATGATTTATTATATTTTGATTTATATTGCGGTCAATTGCAGACGCCTATGATTAAATATCTACGATTTCATACTAATCCATTTCCAATAAGTTTCCCTAGATATGTTGAAGGCAACTGTGAGCCATGCCTAGAAAACCGTAAGCTAAGACTGATTTTAAAGGACTTTAGTATTAATGTGGTCATTAAATAACTACAGTTAAAATTTCTGCTAATTGTGACCCATAGTTTTGCTTTGACAACGCGTGACTTTGTCCATGGATATTAGAAGAACTTAAAGAATTATTCGAATAATTATTCGATGACTTGACCAATTATTTGGATGGACATTCACAAAGCGCATGTAAAATGCGATTAGACGCTCCTTCGATTGTTCAAAATTGATATAACTTCAACATTCAATCAAAAATCAAACCACAGCTGCCTTGCTGGGACAGACAATCATTACTGGGGTTGCCAAGGGGGAAAGTATGGTCCTCGGTCATTGAATTGAAAAATTCTTCGCCGGGGGTGGTCGCTGTACTCCTCATGCAAGGGAGTTAGTACAATGGCCCTATTCTGAAGTGACCCAAGTGCTGCCAGACAGTCGTCTGGCCTCCCAAAGGATAGAAAGTAGAACTGCACTTCAAGGTTGTTCGTCGAGTAAACAGCTGAGGTCCGCGTCGACTATTCGATAACAATGTTTTACAATGTTTTCTTATAGTAAAAACAGCAATAAAACAATTCCTAATTACTCAAAAATGTTTATTTTATCAATAAAAAATTAAATTTCATTGATTTAATTGAAATTCTACTGATTTAGTGGGGTGGTCCAGTAACCCCGTTACCCGTCCCAAGTTCCCCACAACATGGGCCAATTGGGACGAAAAACACAATTTGGAAAATTACATTATTTTTGATTTTATTGTATAGAATAAAATTTGAAATTTATATATGATGAAATGAGTGAATAAACTAGTTATTCCAAAAAAATAAATTTTAGACTTAAAACAAAATGGTGACGAATATTTATCAAATATTCGTCCCAAATTTCCCACAGCATCGATAAAGATAACTGAGAGCCACGGCATACCAAAGAATACGTTGCTCATTCCTGTATGAAGTTTTGACATTAGAAAGCTTTTGGGGATGTGTGTGCCGGGTTTGCTCACCTTATAATTAGAGAACATGTGTAACCGTTCGCATCATAAGACCTTGGACTTTGCATGACGATTTCTTCAAAGCAGACTCCCATAACCGCGATATATGAGAGAATGTTAAGTCCGAATTTGCAGAAATTTTGAATGTAATCCTTTGAAAGAATAATGATAATGTAGATAAATGATAATAATGAATACATCATTCAGCATAGCAATTTGTCAGGTTCTGGTGTAGTGTCTTCAACTTCCAACTACCGGAAATGACCCAAAATATAAATTCTTAGAAATTGAGAAAAAAATATCTATACCACATGTCTCTATCAAAAAATAAATATCTTGTAACATAAGGTTAAAACCGGAAGTAACCTAAATCTTATAAATTGCCACGAGCCATAAAGCTTCAAGCCTTTTGAAGCTAGACTGGTTTTGATTCAGTCCCATTGCAAAATCCAAAAAGAAAAGTTATCCCAAGGAAAATATTAAAATTGCAATTGTAACATAGACTGTTCGTCCCTATATTGTTGTCCCTAATGGTAAGTCAACATGGGATATATGAGAAGTGATAACCGTCGTGCGGAAATACCGCAGTGTGTTCGTTACTAAATAATTCATTTCATTCGCTGTTGCCGCAGTTGAAAATGAAATTTTTTATTATCTCATAGAAAGCGCAGTATGTGACGGTAATTGCCAGCACGATCGTTACAGTTCTGTATAACCATAACTACAGCTGTTATTATGCAGGTGTTTCAACGCATTGCGATGAAAAATGAGCGGCAGGAAATTAGTCTCAGTGCAGCCATTCCAACATTGTTAAACTTCTCATTTGGGGGCTGTAAGCACATCCTGTGTAAAGTAACTACCGTGGTTTTATTTTTCGGTGAATTTAATACAGGCTTTTAAGAGTGTGTGTCCAATAACACAATATTGGACTTTAAACAATATCAGAGTTAAAACGGATGCAGATAACACAATTTCCTACATAAACTGCAAGCACTTTACCACCCGTTGTTACTTATAGACAACCCCCGTTTGGTCCCCCGTCTATTCGATTACGAGGTTCGGTCGCGGGCTTAAGGTAAAGCTATCCAGCTAATAAAGTTAGTCTGTTAGTGGGTTAGTTAGACCGCCTCCGCAAGCACACACCGCACGGTAAATGCCTCGTGTTTAATCAAAGTCGGCGGTAAATGCTCGCGGCGCAGAACCTTCCCCAACTCCGAGAGACGCAGACTCAGCCGCACGCATTTAATTCGAGGATTGCACCCATTTATATATAATACCAACTTATATAATTACCCCAACTCACCTTTGGTTGTCCGGAATCCTTGGTTGATGGCACGGGTCGTCCTCACGGCGGCCTTGTATATCCGCCAGTAGAAGAAGAGCATCACAAACATGGGGATGTAGAAGGAACCGAGCGCCGAGTAGACGACGTAGCCGGTCTCGTTAGTAAGCTCGCATTGCCACTCGCAGGGAACCTCTTCCTCCGCTCGAGTGGCGTTCGTCGCCGCCGGCTCGGGCGGTTCGTTGGTCTGCGTGCGGAACGAAAACAATGGGGAAAAAATCAGTTAAGTGCGCGCGCTTCATGCTTAAGTGATAATGCATAAAACAACTTCAGTATATTGTAGAGGAGCTGGAGTGGGTTGTCGCATGCGATTGTTCCACATCTTCCACACACAATGTGTGGCAGGAGTTTCAGTGCGACTGGATTATGATTTTGCTCCTTGGAACTTTGAGGAACTGTGAGGAACTCCAAGCGCGCATGGAGAGAATGGAGGTTTTTGTTTGTCCACGTGCGAGAGTGGAACTGGAGCGTTTTTTTGCGCCACTCGTGAGTAGAGGAACAATCGCTAGCAGTGCACAGTTTCAATTATTCATTCTGTACAGTACCAAATCATCTGTCTTTTATTACAGTCAATATCGCTGAAATAGAAAGACTTGGCAAGTTGCTCAAAAAGCAATAACTCAATTGACTTGAAAGTTGGCAAAGCTGCACTCATTCATCTAAGTTATTGTTCTGACTTCTCAATGATCACTCTTGACGTCAAGACTTCCAAACAATTCAAACAACAAAGTTATGCATAATATCCACAGAGAGCTTATTCTATTCAGTTAATTCTTGTACTGTATTTGCCTTATGTAATGACAATGACGAGGTTTTCAAAGCATTGTTTAACTTTTAGTTATTTAGTTCGGCTAACGATATAAATTAATTATACGACAGTAGCTTTTGGCGTGTGGAATGCAAAGCAAATTCAACAAATTGCGGGATTGCATTAAAAAGCAACGTGTGGTTAGTGTGGGCTGCAACTTTGCGACAGTGTTATCTGGTTCAAAGGAAAACTCATTTTGTACTACTCGGCTGGGCAAACAGAGATTGAAATTTTATTAAGTTAGAGTAAATTTAATTTCAACATTGATCTACTACGTAGCGACTATGAAATTAAAATCATGTTTTCTTATAAAAAGTTGTATCATTGCTAGGGTGTTCCTAACTGAGGTCTATACAAACTATGGGAAAGCTTTGAGATTTGAAACACGTATGAAATAAAATTACCTAAAAATGTTGCCAGGGTTTTATTGCAACTAGAGTTTTCATTTAAGTTATGACGAAATGGGAATGACAATTTAAGTTTCGAGTTCGGTTATAATGAAGTGGGAATAACAATTTTAGTTCCAATTTTGCTTTCATGAAAATGAATATAACACTTTATGTTTTTCGATTTCGATTTTCGTTCTGATTGTTAAAATATCGTTTATTTTCTTCTTCTGTTTTTCTGTCTTTCTGGTTCATACACTTTTACACCCCACGGACTGATGAAAACAGTGTAAAATCTGTCTTTCTATAAATTGTTTCAAGTGACTTTTGTTCAGCTTTGTACTGATGTGCTACATATTCCTGGAATTCGATAGTATGATTTACTGTCAGGGCTTTCTATATTTCCTTACATTTCAATTTAGAGCATTAGAAAACTATTATTTTGCGGTTAATTTGTATGGACTAATTGGGGGCATACGCAATTAATATTAGATATATGATACTGAAACTGCTTACCATCACTTACTGAGCTCGCAATTAGACCGATATTCCGAAATGCAAATATGTATGAAGAGAAACTAAGTTGTCAGATTAGAGACGATGATCTAAATGTTAGGGCAATGAGCCAGATACGAATTACCCTGGGTTCGAGATCCGGTTACTCTAATCTTTATATTTACAATTTGTATTCGTAATTGAATCGTTTATTTCAGAAACTTGTCGTTTACTTTGATTATTATTGAGACGTGCTTAGATTTTAGAGACGCTAAAACCAAAGACGAAAGACCACATGAAAATATCCTCAAAATCCTCAGAATTTCAGCATTGAAATATAGAAAAGTTCCCTAGAAGTTTGTTGGTAGAGTTCTGACTCTCCCTGTATACTGTTCATAAATTTAAAATAGTATAAACAAATTTAATTTAGAAAAATCCAATGGTGTTTATGGTTTAAATTGTTTAACAACTCCTATATTTATGTAAGACAAACAAG